>OZ012662.1:47129652-47507847 GCA_963942545.1 Oxycera nigricornis
AGGAAATTAACGCAATAGGAAATATATACAGCGAGGCGTCAATAAAAAATTCGAACGAATTGATTGAAATACTGGCGAACACAAAATAGGAAGAAGACGAGACGAGTATCATATGATGTGAAGGCGCTATTTCCAAGCATACCGGTAAAAGAAGCTATCTGGATGTTAGAAGAATGGCTACTTGGACAGAATAGGACAACCGAAGGAAGAAGAAAGGCCAAGCTGTTGACCAAGCTAGCATCAACATGCATGATGGAAAATTACTTCACTTTTAGAAAGCAATACTACAAAACGACAAAAGGAACAGCGATGGGAAACCCACTCTCCCCAATAATGAGTGAAGTTTTCATGGCCCACCTTGAGGAAAAGATGTCAAAAGAAGGAATTAAACAATGGATTAGATATGTAGATGACATCCTCACAATAGTCAAAAAGGAACAAACCGAAACAATACTTCACCACATTAACCAGCTGCACCCTAACATAGAATTTACAATGGAGAAGGAAATCAACGGAGAGATCCCATTTTTAGATCTAAAGCTCATTAGAAAGGGAGCAACAGTCGAGTATGACATATACAGGAAACCAACGAATACACAGCGGACAATAGTGAGAACATCGGCACATACATACCAGCACAAGATGGCAAATTACCACGCTATGATCCACAAGCTACTAACAGTACCCCTCAATAAGGAAAGGTTTGAAAAAGAAAGACGATATATTAAAGATACAGCAAAGAAAAACGGATACAAGGAAGCAATGATCGATGACCTAATCAAGAAGAAAGCAAAGACGATAGAGAGGAACCAAAAAACCACACTATTCCAACAAGATCTTAAACTTGAAATGAAGAAGCGAATAAGCGTAGTATACTCAGAAGAATATTATAAACCCATAAAGAAAATAATGGCGAAATACGACATAGACGTGGTAAGATCAAGCAGATCATCAACGATAAAGGCACTGCTAAAACCAGAAAAGGATCCAAAAAACCCTAAGGAAAAAATCGGAATTTATAGGCTTATATGCGATAATTGCCCGAAAACATATAAAGGACAGACAAAACGATTGGTGGACACAAGAGTGAAAGAACACATAAAGGAGGCCGAACTAGCGAAGAAACATAAAAGAACGCACATAAGATCAGCGGTAGCGAAACATATTGTGGAAGAAGGATACAGTATGGGGACATTCCAACACATAAAGGAAGTGAAACCGCAAAAACTAGATGTCTACGAGAGTTACTACATAGCCAAGGAGAATCCCGAGACGAGGCGGAACACGGACCTAGGTAATGGATACACGGATCTGTTAAAGTTAATATCGACATCAGGTAGAAACAATTAGCGAAAAAGCTAGGAATACAATTAGGATATAAGGATATAATTTATAACTTTTATACTTAAGAGTAATATAAATAGAAGTAAGATTGAGAAATCAAACATAGTCCACTGAAGATGGCAGCAAATAGCTGCCGAAATACGTATTTGGAAAAAATAAAGAAATCATCGACTTTAAGGAAAAAAATTTGTTTTTATTCAAGAATGAGTTTAGTCGATGCAAAAGAGCTGATAATTCACGAAAACAGTATGTTAATGTTAGCTTGTAAGTTGAGGCAGTCATTGTAGTTTTTTTATAGCAGAAAATATTTTAAGATCGTCGGCATATAAGAGACAGTCACAAGAAAGGCGAGAAGGTAGATCGTTAATGAAGAAAAGAAAGAGAAGAAGTCCGAAGATAGAACCTTGAGGAACATCTGAATTAGGAGAAAACAAAGATGAAGTCCAGCTATTGAAAACCACACAAGACCTGCGGTGAGTAAGATAAGAACAAAGCCAGTCTAAAAGAAAATTAGGAATACCAAGCTCGCTTAATTTACGTAATAGGACACTATGAGGAACCGTATCAAATGCCTTAGAAAAATCTGTATAAATAGCATGGACGTCAAATCTAGCTTCGAAAGACTTGGTAACAAAGTTTGCAAAACCAACGAGATTAGATGAAGTGGAATGAAAGGCGCGAAAACCATGCTGTTCTTTCGCATTCAGGTGACCAAAATTAAAAAGAATGTAGTTATGAACATGTTTTTCTAATACCTTTGAGCGTTCTTAGTTCGGCTTAGAAGAATAGTAGAGAGACCATCGGGACCAGCTCCTACATTGGGATCAAGCGTTTCAATGAGTGATTCAACCAGATACGTTGAAGTTAAGGGAAGTTAGACGGCAGTGGTGATGTTATGCCGAAATCTGGTATTATGGTCTAAAGCCGATTTGGGTGAAGAAAAAATGGACTGAAAGTGGTGTGAAAGTAAGTGACAGCAAGTTTGGGGGGTGTTCGCATAAGAAGTGTCAAGATACAATGATGCGCGAGAGCCTCGAATATTTTTAACGTGCGACCAAAATAACTTGAAGTTGCCAGTACTGACAGAGTTTTCAATACTTTCATGGTATGAAAGCCGATCCTGTTTTATTTTGACTATAGCCTTTGCACGAAGTTCTTTATATTGATTTAAATATTTTTGAGCACAATTACGTTTGTACATAAGGCGGTAAGATTCTTTTTGCTTTAGTAAGCGATGAATTTCAGTAGTAAACCAGATTGAGCTTATTATAATGACGTGCCTATGGTATCGACCGATGCGTTTTATCATTCGTGTATGACATAATTTTCAGTTCAACTTAATTGTTATGTGTATACTATTTTTCTATCTAAATTGCAATTTTGTCAATCAATACATTGCGAAATCAGATGTTTTAAGAAGTTCTCATCAAATAAATTAGCTTTTTATATTTACAAAAAATATTCATATAGAAAAGATGAACAGTGAATATGTGAGCGTCCACTTAATACGTAAGTATCATTTGTCGAATTTTTGCGTGCATTAATTGTAAGGGCTCGTAAGGTTCAGTTACTTTTTTCTCTAGAATGGACGCTCCATTATAATTTTAAATGTTCATTATTAACTTCCCGGTTCCCTATGGGAAGTTATTGTAATGGGTTCGATTTTGCGAATCCGAAATTTTGACATATCTCCACGTTTTAAGGTCTCTAGAATTCAAATCCATCGTTTTTAGAGAGATGTCTGTGAGTGTGTATGTACGTATGTGCGTATGTACGTATGTGCGTTCGGAATTATTTTTCGTCTCGATTATCTCAAGAACCAAATATTGACGTGGGACCGGTTTCAAACGACGCGTAATTACGTAACTTAAAACTGAATGAGTTTTCAGCAAAATCGGTTAAGCCGTTTTTGATTTAGGATGAAAAACTGAAAAAAACGACTAAAATTGCTTATTTTGAAACTGTTGAAACGCATTATTAATTCGTGCAGATCCCAAATACCTTCATAGTAATTTAATTATTATTGTGTGTTTTAGCAAAATTTTGATCAATGTTGTAAAAAATATTGTTTAAAAGCAAATCAAGATTAATTTATAGACCTCCAAACTTATTTATGAGATATGTGTGACGCTAATGCAGATAATAATTGGATACTGTTTTAAATAATTTAATATTGTTAATAACAATCAAATATTATTAGTTGTAATTTGATATTGTAATTATTAACACAATTGTAACTATTCAGTAACGATCAAACATTCTTAATAACGAATTATTTTTATTAATAATAATTAAATACCCTCAATAATGGTTGTGGATTCCGGGGCCGAGATGGAGGACGAGGTGGAGGACAAGAAGATGGACGAGGAGGTGGACGAGGAGGAGGACGAGGTTGCCGAGGCTGTGGTAGAGGATGACCAGGATGTGGGAGGCGTCTTCCTCTACCAAAGCTTTTATGGCTAGATGAAAAAAAGTAATTGTAATAATGTAGAAATATAATTATTAATAATAGTGATTATTAATAATAGTAATTAATAATAAAAAATATATAGCTTTTTTATTTACCCCACTGGGAAGATAGTCGTTTGGACCCCAAGGGTCGCACTTATGTTTTAGAATTACAAAAACTAAGCTTTTCGTTTGCTGGCATTTATTTAAAGCCACAAGTGCTCTAATATGCACTTTTTTGAAAAATTATTTAATTTTTTCCTTTTTTTATTAAATAAACCATTATCTGAGCTCAAACCATTGCATTCAGATTCATTGATACCACAACCACATCATTAAATTAAGTAAAATCAGGTACTATTATTCTTTTCAACACTTAATTATAAATATTAATAGTTAATTGTTATGTGTGTTATTATAAGTATAAATAATTAATTGTTGTGTAAATACGTTCTGCAGCCATGAAAAACTGAAAGAACGCTTCCTCAACAGAACAAGAGAGGACAATGATCACAACGCGAAGACATGCATAAGATCCTAGGTAATTTATTTTCAACGTTAAGAGCTTTTTCCATCAAGTACTCATAAACTGGCGCATATTTTTTGAGCGAAGAAAAAAAAATACTCTCATGACATCAATCAAACTAGAAATGAATTTAAACCCAAATAGCAATTCTCCGCGATGCAAAGCGCAACCCCAACCAGCTGGGTCATTTTTGATTAACGAATGATTGCTAGTTTCAGTAGCTTCTAATTATTTTTTGCTTAGTTTTCTTTATAACTTCCATTTACAAAATAAGCATAAAAATAAAAGTTAGATGAAAAAGCTAGGGCTTTCTTCGTCCACCCTTGGCAGAGTAGAGACCAATTAGAAGAAAACTAATATAGGAGAGGATAATAAGCTGAATTTCTCAGATGTGTTTTTCGCTGCGTCTAGGATCGAAAATAAAAAGATATACACAATAGCGGAGGCTTTATAAATTTCGTCACTAGATGTTCACTGGTGAAACAAAACTGGAACAGAACGAGCATAATGCTAACTTTGGCAGAAACTGATTTTACACTGAATATCAACACTACGCATATCCTGGCCGTTTTTCACTTGAAAATGATATTTCTTCCATTCATTACACTTTGCTAAAAATTTCGCGACGCATTTCAATAGATAAACCACTTTGATGCAATATTCGCCATTTTTTTCGCTTATTGGTCGTTTCTTACTCCAAGCTGATGAATTTCATAGCTCAAAGAAAGATAGATGTCAAGTCTCCAAATATAATAAGAGTTAAATTTTCGTATTCTCACCACACACTTTGCTCCGTTGACCTTATTTCCGTTCCTGTTTGGTTCCTTCTTCGAAGATTGAGGCTTGCTCTCACAGTGGATACAAATAATCAATGTGATAGATAATAATCTGGTTCGGGTCTCAGGTAAGTGTAGGTTTGACCAAGTATGATATAACTTATCAACGGGCACTCCATGGTGGTGGAGTCAAGGACTCTTGAATGTCATCAACAGCAAACAGAAAACAAGCCATGTTATTCCGGCTAATCGATGGTCATTGTCTACTGACCACGATGTAATAATTTCATACATAATCACTGCAATCCAATGCATCTTAATTTTCTAACGCTTTCTGGTCCAAACCCCTACTATATTCACTCTTCACAATTTCGTAGATCAGGTCTCAAATGCGAGTCCAATGCATGATCTTCGTCTAAAAATTCTGTTAAAATTTCTTGCTAGCATAGTTGAGGATTAAAAAAAACTTAAACTGAAAATTTTTATTGTTGTATCGCATACAATTGTTTCGAAAACCACGTTCCTTCTTCTTCAATGCGAGTCACAGTTTGTTTTCTCTAACATAGTAGGTTAATCCGGCAAAATCCGATGGGAAAAGTTTGTAGTGCACACCTGATCCATGATTCCTGAAAATATTTTTAATTTCCCAGTATATGGGAAGTTCTTGTAATCGCCTCGAAAATCTAAATTGAAATTTTCAACACATCTTTACGTTTTGAGGTTTTCAGAGTATATTTTAAGTGTTTTTAGAAAGAAGTACCATATGTATGTTAGTTTTTGTAAAACTTCGGTCGGGGGGTTTTCTGTTTTGACCCCTTGAAGGTCATTGCTGTCATGCGCTATTTCTCACGAACCAAACAAGGGGTTTCTATCATTAAGGTGCCAATCGACGCGTATTAACATTGGTGTAATTCTATCAAATTTAAAAAAAATGGTAAACGCCGTTTTTTAATTTATTAAAAAGAGAGCAAAAAATTGAGGTTTTTCATAAACAATAAATTTTTAGCCAGATTTGCAAAACGCAGTGATCAATGTTTACAAAATTTATATACTCCAAATAGTTCTTGAAAAAAAAACCAGCAAAATTTTTTCTAATGATTATGAAAAAAATTAAATAAAAAATAAAAAAATATTAAGTGATCGTGACCTTCAAGGTCATTCACTATACCTCGCGAACCAAATATAGTATTTGCATCACTGAGATGTCAGTCTACGCAGCTTAACATTTCATGATGTTTCTACGTTTCTAAAAAATCGGTGAAGCCGTTTTTTAATTTAAAAAAAACTTGCAAAAATTTAAAGTTTTTTCATAAAAAATAAATTTTTAACCTGATTTGCACAACACAGTAATAAATGTTTATCAAATTTATAAATTCTTATAAATTTTTGAAGAGAAACCAGCAAATTCTTTATATTATTATTATTATTATTACAAAAATATTAAATAAAAAATAAAAAAACAATTCACAGTCACCATGTAAAAAGTGTTCATACGAATGATATTACCTGATTACTGACAATGTTGTTGAATCAATCAAAGTTTATTAATATTTGCATAATTTGAGCAGATTTTTAATAGGTTTTATAGTACCGTATTTTAAACTGTGACTCGCATTGAGGAAGAAGGCACGTGGTCTTCGAATCAATTGTATGCGCTACAACAATAAAAAATTGCAGTACAAGTGTTTTTCAATCCTCAACTATGCTTTGAATGGTAAAATGTTTTGTAGTCAATACTTTGCAAGATCATATGCTTTAAAAAGCTTTCATCAAATAAAAAATTGTAGTTTTTAGTAGTTTTGTTCTTGAGTGTTTGTAAGACTTCAATTACTTACTCTTTCTTACTTTCTACTTTTCACATGCAACTAAATCGAATATTGACTACACATTCAATGTTTTTCAAAACCAACTGAAAATAATAAATAAGTTTTAGCCTGATTGTTGTAAAATCGTGAAAAAATACAAACTCAATGATTATGCCGAAGTTATGGCGATTTTGAGCACAACTATTCAAAATTGCCACCACGCGACAAAATCTCTTCAGTCGGCGTAATAACAAAAACTGCATTCATTTTTGCTAGCGCTCTTTTGTCTTACAAGCATCGATATGAAAATAACGGCTTTGTAACTTACCCCCACCATCCACCGATTGATCCACGTGAATATTCAATCAAACCAATACACCAAAAGCACTACGTATTCAATGGACGCTCCCGTAGATGAAACGATTAACATTAACTCATTCCAATTACTATTATGAGTAGCTCTAATTATTATTATTTAAAGAAATATTATTTACATAATTATTATTGTGTTAAGTATTTTTAATATTAATGAAAATATTACTGGGAAGTTGATTGTGTGGCTTGTTTATTTTTCTTTTCAACTGATAGGCATGTAAACTTCATATGTCAAAATTACAAAATAAATCAATACAATAACTTTGATAAGATGAAGGTAAAATTGCAATTAAAACAAAATCAACGGTCTATTGTGTCTCTATGAATATTTTTTTGAGTAAAAAAAATTTGCAACGCAAACAGCTCGACATACGCCACCGGCTTTGTATCTAAATAGCTTACTTTTGAAACTGAATCAAAACTTCATCGTTGAATTAGAAAATGTCGTCTACATTAAGCTTAAAGACAATTTTAAACACAAACCTACTTCATGCTTACAACATTATCTTTACACTGCTGATTGCTATCTCGAAAAGCTATAAGAATCTCACCAAAACTTCCTACGCTTGTAAATTACAAAAGAACAAAGTTGCAAACATCTAAATGAACTTTCGCACCTCTCCAACGCCATTGTTTGTATCGTCTTCTGTTTTTGCGCTACAAAAACCAAAGTAGAAATCTTTTACTTTGAAATCTTATCTAACTTTTTCACCGTTGCGCTGTACAAAAACTGCATCTATTATTTTTGAGTTTACATACCTTTGGTCGAAGTTAAACAATAAAACATGGAACTGGGGAAGCATCCTTTGAAGGTAGAGAGTGGAGTCAATGTGACGAAAAGTTACTTGGAAAGCAGTTGGCGCTACGAACACGGCCTGGATCGGGGAGGTATCGGTTGACTGCAATCTTACCATCGTGCGTCCATAAACCCATATAAAGTTATTTCGCTGAAACAACATTTTCTTGTGCTGCTACGAAAATCGGATGTCTACCTTTGGAGTACATATTCGATTTGCTGAGCTAAACAGGAAGCCAGCGATTGGAGTTTCCAAGAATCACAGATTTCCCGAGTCGTGGGAGCAATCTATACTGAAAAGTGCAATCTTGTTGAACCGGTACAAACCTTTGACCTCCGATAGAGTCGTAAAGTGAGCAACAGAAACAAGAGCTGTTGTCGACTTCCTCTTCCCGTTGGAGCGTGTGTGAAGCGTACTAATGCGGATATCTTTTACTTTATGTGCCTGCAAAGAGTAAAGCATGCAATGTACGAAGAAAGACATAGTACATACATATACATATGTATATTACCACTATCTGTACGTAGAAGTTTGTTGTGGAAATGTTCTTTTCTCGTCCTAAAGTATGTGACGATAATCGCGACGTTTTAATCAATGCATGCTTTGTTGCTATGGTCATGTGTGGGTGATTAATTTTAAGGTAGAAACATTGAACAGAATATTAAATTGAAATTTATTTATCGCCTGAAGTTGTGGAGGGTTCAATGCAAAGTCAGGGTCGTGTTATAACAATTAGAACTAATTATTACTATTTAATTTCAAAAAGAGACTCCATTAACTTTAATGTACACTCACATTATTTATTGAACTTTTGGACGACTGTGTAACTGAAAGCTGCTAAGAATAGTAAAAGGTTTTTCTCATGTTCCTCACGCTTCACTCTGAATGTACAAATAACGCAATAGGAAGAATTTGATTTAATACCATTGTTCACGGAAGTCGAAGTTCCATGATTACCCTATCTTGACTTACTGGCAAATCCAATGAATCCTTCAGGCTAAAGAAGTATTTATAAATTTTGTATTCCAATCAAATTGATGGAAAATTGATGTCTATAATTCAAAACTTTTCACTTGAGTTTTGCGTAAGAAATTTGAAGAAGAGTGCACGTTCAGTACATGTAATGAATTGGAAAATTATCGCGACTCCATGTTGGCCGACATCAGGGCTACCAGGTTTTTCTCACTCTTCGCCCACCCAAAAACTTCAATAAAAACCCTCAAATCGGACGAATTTTTTTTTTAAAAATCCAAATAATTTGAGAGCAATCTTTTTTTGCAAAGTTCATACAAAAAACATTGATAATTAGCAAAAAATGTTGTCAAATAACTATATGTAACAAATAAATTGTCATCTGTATTTCATAGTGAGTTAAAGTCAAAATAGAACAAATATACTTTCGAGACTTAAAATTAACACAAGTAGCAGCATAATGAAATTAAAGAAAAACTTTTAGTATATTTTTGGAGTTTCATGTGTAATTTATTGAAATATGTAAAATTAAATGATATTCTTAAATTGTAGATGGGTTGAAACAAATAAATCTATAAAAATTTATTTAAAATTTAAAGATAAAATGGAACACGCACTAACATGATTTGCGTTGCCTTAACGAACTAGAGCTGACTTCCCTTTTATAATTTGAAGGGTGTGGGAAATCATCAGAAAGTGTTTCTTCATCATTTGTTGAGCATAATCTTTGTTTAAAACATTACGGCAGCAATATGACACCAAGAGTAACTCAAACTTCAGTTGAATTAAAAAAAGCCATAATTGGCAATCTGAAATCGATAAGATTGTGCATAAAATCGCTGAAATAGTTGGTCGAGCTCCCAAAACAGTATTGAACAAAATAAAACGTCATAATAGCATAACTGACACTGAAAGTAATAAAAAATATAAATAAATTAAATTTGGTGAAAGCTCCTTGCTTGTGTGGAGTATTATCTCAGCTGCTGCACCTGGAAATCTTCATATAATTGAAGAAATAACGAACCCCCCATTTCACCCCCATAATAAGAATATAATTAACTGACCCCAATTTCTCCCCAAAGGTATGTAAAATACCCCAAAATGGGTGTGAAAACCCCCAACTTGGCAGCCCTGGCCGACATTTACAATGAATAGTGTTTTTAGACGATAAAAGTTGCGACTGAATTCGAAATTCATGAAACGCCTCACTGACCTTTTGGACGTGTAGGTAACTAAGCAGTGAGTCCTTTTAAATCATGGAGGGAAATTTTAGGTTCAGCATCTCTGAAACCATTGGTGCAGTTACTGTCGCCAGACCAGCTTTCGTTACCTGAAATTCAGTAATCATTATGCTTGATACCAAATACCGACAAAATCATCAACAATTCCAACAATCAATTTTTGTCAAAATTCAAGACTAAACCTTCTACATTACTCTTTAAAATTAGCTGGCATGCATTCCGGAGGAAAAAACCCAAGCAAAACCTACTCGAGAGTACAAAAATCAAATTACTTTAAACTTGATGAAATCCCGAGACGAAGGATCAAAGTTAGATTTATCTTCAGGAAACTTAACAAAAAAATAAAACGCTTAGATTTAACGAATGCGTTTATTCCACTTCGATTGTTACAATGAGAACGCTTAAAGCTAGGCGCTTACATTTATTTATACTATAGGTAAAAAATGCAACTTAAGACTAAGCAAAATATGTAATTGCAACAATTCAACACCTAGTTCAATGTGCATCGGAACAGGTCGCGATGTTGTTCACCTGTTGGACAAATTGCACAATTTGGCAATATATGGAATGTAGGTCAATTGGCTAATGTACTTGGCTTTGATGGAAGGTAAAAGGGAGTGCGGGGCAAGGGGGAATGTGATAACTTCAATGCTACAAAAAAAATTATGCGCTAGCAAAAAAATCTCTCGGGCGAAATTGTCACTGTTTTCAGCATGTTTATGCATAAACTAGTCGTTAAACCTAGAGTAAAAAGTGGACTATCAACTTTCAAAACCGTTCCGAAGAACGACCGCGGTGACCGATATGCTCTGGTCTGCTTACGTATAATTATTTCGACGTAATCTTTCTTAAATTTTTGTTAAGTTAAGTTACGTTTTAAATTTTTTCTTGCCTAACAAAAGTTTTTCCACTATCTATTCAGGTATAGACCTAATTGTCTGGGCTCACCATACTGTAGCATAGTATGTGCGAACGCGCATATTAAGCGCGATTTGGCCCATCATTACTTACCTCAATCAAGGTGTTCCTTACCTGCTGATAGTTAATGTGAAGGAGGAACCCTCAAGAAAATTCATAAGGTTTATTATTTCATTCATTATAGTCTTTTTCACAAAAGTTGCAATTTAATATAAAATTCTTTTAATTCAACGCATACTGGATGCATGTTCTTGATAACAAATGAATAATGTAACTCTACTTTTGCTACCAACATTTATTCTTCTACGCTTACATCAGCACAGAGACCACCATTTGGGTGAATTTGGAATATTTCTTCACGGAATCACTGCAAAACGAGATTGTTTTTTCAAAACTGCAGACCATGCAAAGAAGTTCACTCGTGCAAAATATGTAAACACACATTTCTTTCAAAATATATTCCAATTGTTTCATTGCGTCTCGCAACATTGTTTATTATTTGGTATTCTAATCTACAAATATCTTCCAAACTTCTTTTTTCTCTTATGTTAATGTTACATAACTAACTCCAAAAGAGTTTGTCCCAGTTCAAAAAGCTCGCGGGTTGGCATGAATTTAAATTTAAAATTCCATATATGCCATATGAAGAGCGACTTTCCTTGGTGCAACTTCCTACTTTGAAATCCCGCAGACTTTTTTTAGATGAATGTTTTCTGTTTCGGCTTCATCACCATCAATTAAACTCTATCCTCGATGATTGGTTAGAGTATCGTACTTCAGAACGCCCTGCCAGATCTGACACCATATTTACAGTTCCATATGCTAGGACTGAGACCTTGTATCATTCGCCGATGTTGCGACTCCCTGGAAACCATAATACTCTGCGACTTGGTCCGTTTCCTCAATCACTCTACATTCATAAGCAGAAGGTGAAGGGTTTTTTAACTAATTAGTTTAATCTATATTATGTTTTTCTTTTCTTTAATTTTTGTAGTCTATATACCTTGGGTTATAACCTATCTCCGCCCGCGCACCCCCTTGCCCGCACGCTGCTGTTTGGAATGCGACTGTTTATTTTACGCCAGGTGGGCAAAATCGAACCGTCACCTCCTCGTGGTGCCCGCTGGATACCCAACTAACGACGGTAGTGGCGAGTGTGGGACGCCATATTCCTGCTTACCAGCGTGGGGCTAGCAACCCTGCCTGGCATTACCCAATTGCTACGAACCCTGAAACACGGCCTCGGATTGGATTGGATAAACAGCAACGACAACGGCAACGAAAAACGGACTACTCTATTGGATCTTGGAACGTTCGAACACTCAATACAACAGGATCACTGCGAGAACTTCTCAAGGAAGCCTCGACATACAATATTAACATCCTGGCGGTCCAAGAAACGAAATGGCTTGGCAATGAAATAAGTGACTTAAGATCGCATTCAATATTCACAAGCGGCAAACCAACCGGAAACAAGGAATTTGGTGTCGCCTTCGTTGTAGCATCTTCATTTAAACATCTCATAACTGACTTCAAACCGGTGAATGAACGATTATGTGCGATCCGTATGAAAATGAAGTTCTTTAATGTATGGCTAATCAACTGTCATGCTCCAACTGAAGAGAAAGAAGAAATCGTCAAAGACGAATTCTACAACATCCTAGAAAGGACATACGATTCACTACCCTCAAATGATATCAAAATCCTACTAGGGGACTTTAACGCTAAAGTTGGACGAGAAGAAACTCACAGAGGGACAACGGGAGGGCATAGTCTCCATGAAAGTACCAACAACAATGGTCAGCGACTAGTTGATTTTGCGACCAGCAAAAACATGGTGATAAGCTCTACCTACTTCCAACACCGCGACATCCACAAACAAACTTGGATGTCACCCGATGGACGAACCTTCAACCAGATCGATCACTTCGTCATCGAAAAAAGAGCTGCTACAAGTGTGCTTGAAGTTAGATCATACCGTGGTGCTAACTGCGGCTCAGACCACTATCTCGTCAAGACAAAATATCGCTGCCGCATAACAAGATGCACCACCAAGAAAAAGAGCAGGACTCCTAAGTTCAAGGTGGAGTGTCTGAAAAACGAAACAGTAGCAGCAAATTATCAAGCGAAACTGACGAATTACCTTGTCAATACACCGCCGGCAGGTACGGACACATCGCTTGAACAAATGTGGTCGCAGCTTAAAGAAGGCGTAACATCAATAGCGGAAGAAACCGTAGGAAGACAAACGACGTCGAAAAGAAACGATTGGTTCGACAAAGAATGTGAAGATGCTCTCAAAAGTAAAAAAGAAGCCTATTTACAATACATTGAAAGACCGACAAGAGCCAAGAAGCAAAAATATGACGAGCTAAGACGGTTAGCTAAAAAAATAGTCAGACGCAAGCGTAGAACCTATAACAACCAGACTATCCAAAGGATCAATGACGATATGTGCAGAAACGACACACGGGACGCCTATGCAGCATTGAAGCGACTTAGACAAGGCTACAAGCCGCAATCAAGCCTATGTAGAGACAAGCAGGGAAATATTTTAAGCGACCCAGACGACATCAATCACAGGTGGACTGAATATTTTTCTGAGCTACTGAATCCACCATCAGTAACTACATCCCTGCCAATAACGATTCCTGAAGATGCTGACCTATACAGTCCATCTTCGTCAATACCATCTATTGAAGAGGTGCAAGCAGCCATACAACAGCAAAAACCAAATAAAGCACCTGGAATCGACAATTTACCAGCAGATCTCCTTCACAAAGGTGGACCAATACTAACACACCGCCTCCACCAGATCATCTCCAAGGCATGAGTCGATGAAAAATTACCTGATGATTGGCGGACGGCCATCATATGTCCCATACATAAGAAAGGAGATAAGCTTAGATGTGACAACTACAGAGGCATTTCAATGCTGTGTACGTCCTACAAGATCCTGACCAAAATTATTAATAAAAGATTGACACAGTACACTTCCACAATAATTGGCGAATACCAAGGCGGTTTCAGATCCGGTATGTCGACGATAGATCAACTATTCTCAGTAAAACAGGTGCTGGAAAAGTGCTGGGAATACAATATTGACGTGCACCAGGTCTTCGTAGACTTCCAACAAGCATACGATAGTATAGATCGAAATATACTATATAAAATAATGCTTGATTTTGGGATACCTATCAAACTAATACGAATGACCAGACTAACGATGACGGACACACGATCTAAAGTCAGATGTCAAGGCGATCTGACTCAAAGCTTCGACACCAGCTCAGGTCTTAAACAGGGTGATGGCCTCGCCCCCATACTCTTCAATTTGGCCCTAGAGTATGTCATCAGGAAGATTAAAGTAGACAATGCGGGAACGCTACTCTTTAAGTCTACTCAAATAGTAGCGTACGCCGATGACATCAACGTCATGGCCCGATCTCTATCTCGTGCCAAAGAAGCGTTTACTGAGCTGGAGTCAGCGGCTGGACAAGTCGGCCTAAGGGTCAATGTGAACAAAACCAAATATATGACCCAGTCAAGGAAAAAGACGCCAAATAGACAAAACATGACGCTAACTAACTACAGTGTGGAAAGCGTTAACTCTTTTATTTATCTTGGTGTCAACCTCGCCAAAGACGGGAATGAAAAGGACGAAATTGAACGGCGAATTGATCTAGCCAATAAAATATATTTTTCAGTCCTATCGGTGATTAAAAGTAGCAAAGTGCACCGAAAAAATAAGCTGCGCGTCTATAAAACGGTCATCCGTCCTGTATTGATTTACGGATGTGAAACATGGACTTTGACTCAAGCCTCAGAAAAAAGGATTGACGTCTTCGAACGCCGCATTTTGAGACGTATTCTGGGGCCCGTGAAGGACGGACCGGACTGGCGAATCCGGTACAACCATGAGTTGTACGCTCTTTATGACGAGCCACCGGTATCGATTCTGACGAAACTGCTACGTCTTCAGTGGGCTGGCCATGTGGAGCGTATGGATGACAGGCGAATTCCCAAGCGCTCCATGAAAGGCCGAGCAACAGGAAGCCGCCCACCAGGAAAACCACGCAAACGATGGGAGGATGCAGTTGACAACGACAGCGAATCCTTGCTGGGATTCGCTAATTGGAGGACGCGGTCGCTGGACCGAGACAGTTGGAGGCAGTGTCTTCGGGAGGCCAAGGCTCGATTTGGGCTGGTGCGCCATTGATGATGATGATTTTACGCCAGTAATTTGTGGTTGATAACGAGTACACGTACAAAAATGGCTTCTACAAAACGAAAAAGTTTCTCCATTGAAGAAAAAAGTGTTATAATACAACGTTTAGAAGCTGGCGAGTCGAATGTAACGATTGCGAAGAAATTCGGTGTCAATCATTCGACAATATCCACAATAAAGAAAAATAAACACAAAATAGAATCAATGTTCAATGCGAATGTTATGAAACCTAAACGCGTTAGGGTGTCGTCTCCAGAACAAGTTGACTTGGCACTTTTACAATGGTGTAAGCTGCAACGTAATCGTGGTATACCCGTAAATGGGCCTATGCTTCAACAAAAGGCAAATTTTTTTGCTAAAGAGCTAAACATTCTTAATTTTGATTGTTCGGCGAGTTGGATTAACCGTTTCAAAAGTAGGCACAATATTGTTGCCGGAAAAATTGCTGGAGAGTCTTTGTCGGTTGAACAGAGCGATGTGACCACGTGGCAAACCAAAGTTTGACCTAATTTGCGCACAAAATTTAGTGACGGCGAAATATTCAATGCAGACGGAACTGGGTTATTCTATAAGCTAACGCCAGATAAAACATACAAATTTAGAGGTGAAAAATGCTCGGGGGAAAACTTTCAAAAGACAGAATAACTGTGATGGTTGCAGCTAACATGAGTGGTACGATAAAAAAGAAGTTGTTAATTATCGGCAAGTCAAAGAACCCAAGATGTTTTAAAAATGTACGATCTCTGCCGGTAGATTATGAGAGCAATCGAAAGGCCTGGATGACATCTGATATTTCTATCAAATGGGTACGCGATTGGGATAGTGAACATTTTCCTGCCTCCTAATACAACATCGGTATTGCAACCTATGGACCAAGGAATAATTGGAGTGCTAAAATCAAACTTTCGTAAAAACCTGGTTCTAAAAATTGTCATCAGTCTTGATGCAAATGAAGAAACCAGCAGTGCCAAGCAACCAAAGACCACAATACTGGATGCCATTCTAATGATTCACGACGCCTGGAACAAGTTTACGTCAGCGACGATTTTCAACTGTTATAAACACGCTGGATTTGTCCGAGACAGTCCCAGTGTTGCTGCCGACAACGATAATGATAATGATGTGCCGCTGTCTGTCTGGGCGAGAGCTTTGAATAAAGGACTGCCCATAGGAAATGAAGAACTTGAACAATATTCTGCTGTTGATGATGATCTCGCAACGTGTGAGGAGCCGACTGACGAAAATATTCTATGAAATGTTATGGTCAACAGCCAAGATAGTGACGATAATAATGACGATGGCCTGGAAGAAAATTGTACCACTCCGAGTGTATCTGAAGCTCTAAAAGCGGCAGAAGTGCTGAATGTGTTTGTGCATTTTAATTTTGATGATGACACTACGAAAAGTATTATGTCTCGTTTGCTTAATGCAGTCCGTACTTCGTACTATAGAAATAGAAATCAAAAACAATCAAAAATTACAGATTTTTTGAACTTTTTTTTCGTTTTTAATTATATACATAGATATATAGAGAGGTACATTATATACGTTTTTCTCTGATGGTCCTATAAATATCAATATGTAAATACATTATGTATGTGATTATTTTAATAAAAAACAAAAATTAAAATTGTCATTTCGTTTAGTACGACTTCCGCTTAGTACGACGTAATATCACCGATCCCTTGACCGTCGTTATAACCGGATTCTACTGTACTTGGATAAGATTATACACCACCTCTTCCTTTCCGCGAACATTTTGACCTCCACTCGTTTATTTTGTTGTTGAATGTATTGAAAACTTTAACAAAAACTCCTTGTCTTTGAATCTCTTTCAACCGATTTGAAAAGACCTGCCAGACTATATGCTAGATGCTGTTTTTGCACTTTTTATCAATGAGATCAGAAAAGAACTATTTGGAGTCACTAAATCTTAACAATTTCTAAGATATTGTAATGCACTGTTTTTGGTGTAATCGGAACGTTTCAACAAATCCCGGTTAAAGCGAGCAATCTTTTATTTTTATACAATATTTTCCCGTTCAGATCAAGGTGATTTTAAAAGAAGAGATCACAATCAAAGCAATTGTCCGTTATCAATGGTATTCAGTTTCTTGTTCACTTGACATTTTTCTGTCCCCTGTCATTTTTTTTTGTTCTTTAGCTGTTCGCAGCTATAAACTTCATACCATCGAAAAGTTAAACGCCTTCAAGTCTGCTTTAGCTAACATCTTCAACTGAAGTATCTCTTCTTATCTCTGAAACCATTGATACTTCGAAAAAAATTATGTAACGTTTTTATGTAAATCTAAATTTCCTACCTGCTTTGATTTAATATTTTTCTTTGCAAAATCGGTAGTTTTTGAATTTTAGAATCTTGAAGTTTTTTAACTATTTTTGTTTTTATTGCACACATATCAGCAACTGTTACTTACAAAATAAATATTGAATATAAATATTGAAAAAATAAAAATATTATGTATGCATGTGTATCCTATGCTAATATAAAGACATTAAATCGAAAAGAAACAGATACAATAATTTATAATGTTTTGTATTCTTATTGTTTTTGCTATTTTCTGAGAAAAACCTGCCGATATATCGTGAGCTGTGCTCCCATTTTTGATACAATTGCATCATTTTGCCACTTTTTCATTTAAAACTTAAGAATGTTCTACATATGATTCTAAAACTACAGTTAAATGATTACATTATGTTATCCAATGAACAAAATAACATTTTCAAATTGTAAGTGATAGCAAATCCTCTTTCTCTAGTCGTAATAATAAAAATAATTTCCAATTCTGCTTTGCATACCACAACACCAAATCTTATCCACATCAATAAAAATGTGAAATCATCCTAGTTCTTCTTAAATTTAATTACACAGAATTTTTGCAGTCCTTCAGCGTTTTGAAACATTTTGGTCTAAACTGAGTTTTGTCTTGTGAAAAGTAACTTAATATTTTTGATGCTTCATATTAAACTAAACAATTAAAAAAGTCGCGAGGTGCGACCCTCCAGATCCACACGATCAACTTCAACTTTAGATCTTTTTAATTCCTGAAACAAGGAAAGATTTTTGATAATAAAAATATTTTAGGCTTTCTATCTTCCTGTTGTGGTAGTCAACGCTTTGAGTGGTAAAACGTTTTTTAGTCAATACTTTGCAAGATCATATGTTTTAAAAAGCTTCCATCATATAAAAAAATGTAGTTTTTAGTAGTTTTGTTCTTTAGTGCTCGTAAAATTTCAATTACTGCCTCCATCATCATTTGTAATACATTTTACTTTTTACATGCAATGAAACCGATTACTGACTACATATTCAAAGTTTTTCGAAACCAACTGAAAATTAGAAATAATTACTAGTCTCATTGATGAAAAACCGTGAGAAAATACAAATTCAGTGATTATGCCGAAGTCATGGCAGTTTTGAACACAACTATTCAAAATGGCCACCATGCGTCAAAATCTCTTCAGTCGGCGTAATTACAAAAACTGCATTCATTTTTGCTAGCGCCTTTTTGTCTTTCAAGCGTCGATATGAAAATAACAAATAACATAGAAAAGGCTTTGTAACCTGCTCCCCTCCCCTCCGATTGATCCGCGTGAATATTCAATCAACACCCCATCCACCAAAATCCTTACGTAATCAATGGATGCTCCCGTAGATTATATGATTGATATTAACTCATTTCAATTACTGTTATGAGTACCTCTAATTCACAGTCCTACAAATTTGAATTTTTTTTTCCTTTTTTGATGTGAGTGGTCGTTTATTAGGTTTTAGGATATCCTCATGACGAATCTAAAGTCGGTTTCTTTCTATCACATCAGTATTTTTTACAAAACACATTTATAAAAAACATGTGAAAATTGGGGTATTCAAGAAAAAAACAATCAGAAGTAAACAAGCAGCTGAATAATGAGAATAATTTTTATTGAACGAATATGTAGTGTTATAATGAACATTAAAAAATATTACAGAGGTTTGTGGAACCTTTTCTTTTTTTCTGAAAAGCTTCTGTTGAGCGATTTTCTCTCGTGAGCCCGGTTTGGATCATCACGCTTCATCATCCAGCAGTAATCCGCCATCATGCCAATATTACACTTTTCTTGGTACTTTCGCTTAATTTCTTTAATATCTTGGTGAAATCTGTCGCCTTGTTATTCTCTAACTGCTCCTAAGTCTTCAGGAAAGTAGCCCAAATGTGAATGAAGAAAATGAACTTTGAGACCCATGAGGCAACAACCTTTGGAAATTTCGAAGCATGTTTTCGATAATATTTTCATAATCGGTGCTTTTGTGATTTCATAAGAAGTTTTTAATAACTTCTTTTAACGATACCCACGCTGCCAATTCTATAGGAGTCCGTTTTCCATCGAAATATGCATCTTTCATCAGTTTTCGTATATCAGGTCCAACAAAATACCTTCCTTCAGTTTAGCTTCAGATAAAGATAGAAATACTGTAAGTAAATACTTGAACCCATCCCCTTGTTAACTTCCCAGTATATGGGAAGTTCTTGTAATCGCCTCGAAAATCGAAATTGAAATTTTCAACATTTCTTTACGTTTTGAGGTCTATTGAGTATATATAAAGTGTTTTTAGAAAGGGAGATGTATGTGTGTGTGTGTGTGTGTGTATGTACGTACGTACGTACGTACGTACGTATGTACGTTCGTGGACACTTTTTTCTACGACGATAACTCACGTAAACAAAGTCGTATCAACTTCGTTGAGGTGTCAATCGAAGCGTCTTTGCAATCTTAAGAGCTGATTAGTTTTTGGGATACTTCGGTTGGGGGGGTTTGCTGTTTTGCCCGTTTGAAGGTCATTTCTGTCGTGCGCTATATCTCGCGAACCAAACGTACGATTTTTTTGAAAAAGGTGTCAATTGACGCGTATTGACGTTTGCGTGATTCTATCAAACTTTTAAAAAAAAATTTTGAGCGGTTTTTTAATTTTTTTAAAAAAAGTACAAAAAATTAGGTTTTTTTTCAAAAACACAAAATTTTTAACCTGACTTTCAAACCTAAGTAATCAATGTTTATAAAATTTACATACTCCAAATAGGTTTTGTAAAAAAACCAGCCAAAGTTTTTTTCATGACTACAAAAAAAATTAAATAAAAAATAAAAAATCATTAAACGTTCAAGGTCATTTACGACATTCATTATATCTCGAGAACTGAATATAATATTTCCATCATTAAAGTGTCAATCGACGCGTATTTTCATTTTTCTGATGTTTATATATTTTGAAAAAATCATTAAAGCGTTTTTTTAATTTATTAAGAAAAAATTCGAAAAGTAGGGTTTTTTTTCATAAAAAAATTCATTTTTAACCTGATTTGCACATCGTAATAATAAATGTTTGTAGAATTTATAAAGTTTTATCAATTTTTGTGAAGAAACCAGCAAAAACTTTTCTCATGATTACAAAAAACAATTAAAAATAAAAAATCATTCAAAGTCACCATGTAAAAAGGGTTCATTCGAATCATAATACCTTAATCAGTCAATCAAAGTTTATTAATATTTGCAAAATTTGAGAAGATTTTCAATAATCTTCACAGCACCATGTTTTAACTTTAATGAAAAAACTGCTATGTAACCTTTCCCCCCTCCAATTTATCCGTGTGAATAATCAATCAAACCAATGCACCAAAATCCGTACGTAATCAATTTTACGAGAAGTATATTTTTATTATTTGGAGTAGTATTATTTCCATAATTATTATTGTGTTTAATATTTTTAATATATTTTTAGATATTACTGGGAAGTTGACCGTGTGGACCTCATGGGTCGCACCTCACGGCTTGTTTATCTAAAGCCTTCACAAATTGCTTCATAAGACCAAGCTTTATATGCAAAGGTGGTAGTAAGATTTTTTCTGGTGGGACTAAATTCTGTCGAACTATATTTTTATTTCGTAGGTCTAAATTAATTCTTGCCGACCATTCATTCCGAGTATAATGTTCAACTCTATTTCTGCTATCCCATTCGCATAAAAAACATGGATATTTTGTATAACCACTTTGCTGTCCTAATAACATAGAAAATATTTTCAAATCTCCACACACAATCCATCCATGCTGCTCGTAATCAACTTTAGTCAAAATTGTAACCAAACCAGTTCTCCTTGCCCAGTGACCACTTGCGAAGTTCTGATACGCAGCTCCTACAAACTTTATTCGGTGTCCAAGTTTTGTCTAAGTTACGAATAGCAATACCGAAGTAGCGTTTCTTATACGTTTTTCACAAAGCCCGTAATGGTGTTTTGTTGTTTTAACACCAAAAACTCACCATAAATGTAACAAAAACGTTAACGGGAGTTAGCACATTTAAGCGAAGTCATGGTAAAAAACTTTCTATTTATATATAATATATAATATAATTTTACAGTACATTTAACGGCTGATTTATTACATCCATAGATGAGTCTATATATAACACATAAGATCAATGTGTAAATATTGACTTAACAACTAACCTTTTAAGAATGAGGACCCTAGATAATTTTACTTTTTTGACAATTGGCAGGTAAATTTCCTTTCCATCGCCCTCAAGCTAAATTCCTATAGAAAAATTATGCAAAAATTAAAAAAAAAAATTTTTTGACTATTAGTTACGTAATAAGCATACCAAAAGCTAGTAGAAACACTACTTGACCTTCAAAAAGGAAATTCGTTGTAGGACAGTGTTATTATTATTTAAAGTAGTATCATTTTCATTATTATTTTTGTGTTTAATACTTTTAATATTTATGTAAATATTATTGGGAAGTTGACCGTGTGAACCTCAAGGGTCACACCTCGCGGCTTGTTATTAATTAAATTTCAACAAAATAAATAAATATTAACATCAGGGAAGACATTTATAAGAAATTGGAATGTGAATTGAATTGTGAATATATAAAAAAAACATCACTCAAGTGTGATGATTGCCACGCTTACTATTATGATCAATAATGAAAACGGCCAACGAGTTTCAACTTTCCGGTACCTACTCTAGAAATTTACTAGAAAAATAAACTATACTCCGCCATTATGGGTTAATATGGGAGCTAAACCATCGTCAAGGGAGAGCGCACGAGACGATACGGAATCTACACGTAAGTCGACATCAGGTGAGAGCGCAAAAAGAAGAGAAGGAGCCCCATCCTCGTTACCACTAAGGAAGAGCACCATCCTTAGCTCCAAGATTCCTTGTTTGGTTGTCAGACTAGCCTACACTCATCACCGCTGAAACAAAATTTCACGACTGTAACACAGGCTGTTAAACCCATAAAAATTATTTAAATAACTTAACAACATTCACCACCACCGCAAGCACAAATCTTACCTTTTCTCTACACTTCTTTCACTCTTTGAACTACGCACTGATTGTGACCGGCCAATCCTAGCTGCAAGGATCACACGTGAAGATCAGGCAGGTCCTGCATGTATCGCATATGTGCATAGCATGAGGTGTGAAATGCTATGCAAAAACGATCTGCTATTTTTGCACCAAGGATACAGCAGCAAGCCGACTTCTTTTCTAGTTTCTAAGGATAATTTTCTGGATATGGGCACTGCATACGCAGGTTTGCATTTGAAAATATATACATTCAATGTTGATTCCATTCGTCAAAAAGATTCGCCATCGCTGTACTACATAGGTACTTAAAAACTTGAGATCGACGTATGATTGATTGCCGCTGTACCAAAAATAAAAACGAGAGTACAAGCACTGTACGATGCACACGCACAGTCATCACCGAACGGCAATTACAATGCGTGATTGTAGTAAACGGTGTTAAACAAAACTATCGTCACCAAATGCTTAAGTGTAGTTATTGTTTCTAAATCATGCCGATTTGAAAATGAAATTCCAACGAAGGAATGAATGATCATTATAAAAATGGCACGTTCAAAGATTCAAATGAAGCTTTCAATTCATAAGTTGAATTTTTTACACTTAAGTATGTATGCACATACAATTCACATTTGCTTTTCCAAATTGATATTCAGGGTATTGATTCCGTTCTGTATTATAATATTTCATACGTTTTCGCAGAAGCATGTTCTGTTCAATGTAGAGCTACGTTATGCATATGCAATATTTTTTCATCTTCTAGTTGTGCTCATATCCTGCAGAACATACAAACGTTGCACATCCAACATTCGACGTTTCCTATGCACACTTATTTCTGGATTGAGTTGAATAGTAAAAACGAAATTACGAGAAATTGATGTAACGTGTGGATATATTGTCTAGCTTGTGCCTTAAATTCAAACCTTAAGGACTCTTTAGGTACGCGAATTCTTGACGAATGTCGTTGAAATTTAATCTTATTGTCCTAACAAATTTAAACTATCTGAAATTGTTGTTTGCAGTGGCGGGTCTACCTTTGGGGCTAGTGGGGCTCAGCCCCACCACTTATTGATGAGCCTATATTAGTGCAAATGTAATAAAATATCATTTAAGATTTCAATATAGTTTTCATAATTACATTTCATTTCAAAATATAATGTAGCATTTTTTTCGCCCATGCTGTAGGTTATTTTCACATAATCTCTTCGATTCGCTTCGTTGTGCCTGCACCGAGTAGAAGCTAAGAGTAAAATTCAAACCTCTTTTCTCTTTGACAATTTTCCACCTTTACTATGAGGAAGGGCTACATGAAATAAGCCCCGATTAAGAGAACTTCGATTTGAATGGCTGCGTGAATTCTATGCTGAAGCGGCGGGAGTGTGCGTGTTTGAAGAACCATGTATATACTTCGCGGACGGACTAATCGTATACAGCCCGTTCAGTGCTTCGACAACGTTTAGTCTTGGCATGGTCTGGATAATACTTTTGAGCAGGCATGAGCAACATTTTTTTACGGCGGGCCGCAGGGGGTGAAGGTGATGACTGTTAATGCAATAGTAGTCTCATCAGTGTAGTGCATGGTATTAGAACTTAGTGTGCCTTCGTAGTGTTTAGTATTTTTTTACAGTTTTGTAGTGCTTTTTAACAAGATTTTCCTTGCATGTGTTAAAACTTGCTAGAAGTTTGAATTTCAATTTTAGTAAAAAAATTTTCGGTATTTTCAAAATATGAATTCGGTAGAAAATATAATTAATATAATAATATATTAATATTACGCTATTCGAACGAAATGTTTCAAAATATGTCTTCCATTGTTCAGCTTTACAGTTTTTTTGAAGATAATAACCTTTGTTCGTCTTCGCTTGCAGTACTCTCTGTTTGTAATAAATTCATTAAAGAAATACCCAAAATGAATGAAAGGGTGATTGACTTGTTTGCTCAACAAAAAAAAAATCTACGTGCTGAATATTTATACAAATAAAACGTCTGGATAAAAGAAATTGCTTTTGTTGTTGATGTTGATTGAAGAACTATATACAATGTAAAACAGTTTTTGCTGAGTTTATTTATTGATAGTTTTTGCTCTTGTTATTGTTGCTTTAGTTGAATTTATTTATTACTAGTTTTTTGATTGTTATTGTTGTTTTTGTTGCATTTATTTTAGTAGAGAAATTATTTATTTTGAAAAGTGCGACAGGCCTAAAAGTTGTTTCGTTGCAAGAATTCAAATGTTTTTAAACAATTTTTTTTATTCAGAGTGCACTGAACTTTTATTAAAGCTTTAAATGTTATTCAAAATACGATAATAGGAATATATCTTTGATTGCCAGCGAATCTACTTTTGGGGAAACTGATCACTTAAAATCGCTTAACGCTCCACATGTGGTACCTCTTGGGTGGAGTGGAAACTCACATAAGAACTTATATTGGTGATAGAAAAATTCGTACCAGTAGCCCCACCATACTTAACTCCCACGAGCCGCCACTGGTTGTGTGTATTGCAACATTACGTGTAAATCCCATTTCCAACAAATTTTCCAATTCACAACAACACTATATGAACACTTTGTGTCCTACAAAATCAACAGTTCCACGTAAATGGTTGTAAACGTCTACGTCTTGTCAAGCGGCAGGGAAAACTTATATTATTTTCGTAATTTTCTTCATTGTTTTCATATAATTTATTTTAGTTTTATATTACAACAACTTCTAAATAATAATTTTCAAATAATATTTTTTTAAAAATTTAATAATTTGAAGTTATTGTCACTATGCTGATGGGTCTTTCTGCTTTGCGGTGGCCGTTGTTACGAGCACTTTTGGAAGACACCCTTGCCCGACGTCTGCTCGCGAAGCGAAGCTGGATAATTTAAAGCTAAAGCGCCACCCAATGGAACTGAAACCGAATTGAGATAGGTTTTGTAGCCGCGTTTATATCCTGCAATAAATTACGAAGTACTTTCTCCAGGAGACTTGATAGCCATTCAGTGTAACCCGTTGGAACTGATACTATGGAACTCTGAAATAAGCGCAAGAAACAACCACAAAAAAGGCTCACTTCACTCTGGCTCTGGCAGTGTATTGACGATATGTCTTGTATCTTATTCAAACCTGGTTTGGGCCCTACCCTAGGCTTTATCTACCTATACTCCCTTCGGCCTGGAGTCACCGCTCCAACAAAACCCGGGGCCATCCCCTCCGCTGCTGTGACTCCGCAACGAAATTCCCGATCAAATGGGGCATACCAGCCGAAGCCGGGCATATTACCCGTCAAGACGGTTCCACCGTTTATCCTAGAGGTCGATCGCCGGAGCTAGCCCCAAACAAGGTCTTCCTCGCCGTCATTTTGTTTTGATCTTGATATTGTTGATCGTCAGTTTTTCGAGTCTGCTCCTGCTTTTCCCCACAGTGCTGATCATCGGTATATCGGAAACCTAATTGTTGGTATTGGGAATTGAAACGAACACGAACAGCGCGTCCACGTTGCGCTTGCCAATTTTAATATCCATAATGCCTGGCTTTTGCATGTTGTGTGCTAGATCAGCTAGCTTTAGGAATTCTAGCTATCGCTCACCAATATCACACAAAACACTTCATTTGTACCCAGGCAATGGGTACAAATGAAATGAAGTTTCAATGCTAGAATTCTTTTTTGTAGATAGAAGCGTCTTACGTTCTCCGCAATGAGGTACGGTGAGTGGCTTTAACACATTATCGGTTTCGTCCCTTAGCATTACAATCGCGTTGGTACCCGTTTCGAAGGTATGACCCGCTTCCAAACGAAATATGCGAGTCAGCACTGTGCACTGGTAATTTTACTCGACATTACTTTGAATTTGTGAACACACTATATTTGTAACTGTTCATTTGCTGCTGACACCAATTACACGGAAACAAAAGATTGTTGCCCTGGCAAGTACAAATGCGTGCAAGGCATCTTCAGATAAAGTTTGGCAACAATTTGACAGCTTCTTCAAATTTGCCGCCCTCGACTAAATGCTCGCCTGTTTCTCTATCTTGAGATCTTGCTGTGTTGACGCGTTGCTAACTATTAAATATTTCCCGAAATTAATTTATCTCTCAAAAATAATAAACAGTTTCCTTCCCACTGCATCTTATTTTTTATATTCAATTAATTTACAACAACGAATACCAAAAGTATCATTTGAATTCTTTACTAATCTTCGAGTCTCAGTGAAATGGTTTGAAAATATCAAAGAAAGTCAATACTGATTGGTGTCATACCGTTTTTACTCATCATTTTTTAAATATCATCCTCATCAATAGACCGAACAGGCCAAATTAAGCTAACTTCGGTTATGAATCTTTATGATTTGCAGTATCAAACGCCTTACTAAGATCATTATAGCTCACGGCTTAGATCAGACTACAAAAGGGGCAGCAGGTGGCGGACCAAGAGCAAAAAACCATAGGACATGAAATCGAAAAATTAACAATTGCAGACAGAGATGTGTAGGGCTGTCAAATTCACCACCGAGTATGGGAACTCGCCATCGTTGGCAGAGTGGCGCGACGAGCGCATTTTTTATATACCAAAGCAGTAAAAGGGCCACTCGCGTTGATCATACTAAAGGTGTCGCACGTACATTTGTAACATTGTATAATCGTATCTTAGATAATAAAGTTTGTTGTCATTGCACTCCCTGTGCTCTTTTATTTGTTGCCGCACACGCTGTGCTCCCAACAGATGTATGTCCAAATGTCGGTAGCCGCATTGCTAGTGACCACCGCCGGGCACGGGGAAGGCCTAACATCTCTATGCATTTCGTCAGCGGTCAACGAGTGGTGAATAGGAGTGGGGATTCGGGACACACAGCATCTCACTCTGGAGAATAAAAAAAATAGGGGTTAGCCCACGAAGTGTACTGAGGGCATGAAGCGAAAGGGGAAGTACCAGACTGCTCAATACCTGCTTGGAGCCCTCCTTAAGAAGAACTCAGAGGAGTGGACGAAGTAAGAGAGGGCAAGCATCCTGGGATAGTGTGCCGGTATCGTTTTCCGGGATATCCCTAGATGGTGTCCCGGGATGGGTTCCAAAATTGTGTCCCAGGAATGTGTTCCGGGTTGGTGTCGCACGATGAAACCCCGGGATAGTGTCCCAGGATGGTGTCCCGGAATGGTGTACCGAAATAGTGTCCCGGGATGGTGTGTCGGGATAAAGTGGTATCCCGGGATGGGAACCCTGGATGGTGTCCCGGGATTGTGTCTTTGGATTGGATCCCGAGATGGTATCCCGGGATAGTGTCCCAGGATGGGGTGGTGTCCTGGGATGGCGTAACGGGAAAGTACCCCGTTATGGTGTTCCAGGATAGAGTCCCGGAATAAAGTGTCCCGGGATGGTGTCTCAAGATAGTTCTCGGGGGTAGTTACCCGGGATGGTGTCCCGGGATAGCGTCCCACGATGAATTAGTGTCCCGGGCTTGATTCCCGAGTGGTGTCCCGGGAAGGAATCCCGGGATTGTATCCCGGATTTGTGTCCCAGGACTGTGTCCCGGGATTATGTCCAGGGAAAGTGTCCCAAAGATGTGATCCCGGGATTCTGTTCCGGGATGGAATCGCTGGATGATGTCCCGGAATAAAGGGGTGTCCCAAGGCTTGTCCTGGGTTGGTTTCCTGGGATAGTGTCTCGGTATTATGTCCCGGATAGTGCCCGGGATAATGTTCCAGGATGGGATCCCGCGATAGCGTGCCATGATGGGAACCCGTGATAGTGTCCCGGTATGGTATCGCGGGCTGGGAAACCTTGATTGCGTCCCGAGATGGTGTCACAAAATAGAATCCCGGGATCGTGTCTCAGAACTCTGTGTCCCTAGAGAATGTCGCGGGATAGTGTCCCAAGATAGTGTCCCGGGATGATGCCCCAGGGTGGAGTTCCAGGAAAGTGCCCCGTTATAGTGTTCCGGGATAGTGTCCAAGGATGGCGTACCGGAATAGTGTCCCGGGATGGTGTCTCGAGATGGGTCCCGAGATTTTGTCCCGGGAAAGAATTACGGAATGGAATCGCGAGATATTCATGTTACAAACCAAGCGAAGTCCTTGCTTGCTACTCGAATCGTATTTAAAAACAAAGACTGGGTCTTCTCCTTGCCTCGGTATCTTCATGTGTAAATAGCAATAAAAACAGGGGCCAGCGCTGTTAACAGATCTTGCATGAGTGGCGACCATCTGTGTAAACAGAAAAGGGTCGAGTAGGAAGAACAATCAGTAGGAAAGTAGGATACTAACCTTGAATCGCATGAAAATATGGAATATGAATGTTGAGTGGAATGAATGTGTGAAAGTGGCATGGATGTGACGAAAAAGGATGAAAGAGGGTTGCTGGATTTTTAAAAAAAATGTAGAAATTGTAGAAATTATGGAATTATGGGGGGGGGGGATTGAGTCCCCCGATTGTGACCCGGGATAGTGTCCTGGGATGGTGTCCCGGGATGATATCTTGAGATAGTGTCCCGGGATAATGCCATGTGATGGTGTACCGGGATGGTGTCCGGCAATTATGTCCCGGGAAAGTGCCCTGCGATGGTGTACCGGGATGGTGTCCGGCGATTATGTCACAGGATAGTGCCCCACGATGGTGTCCGGCGATTATGTCCCGGGATAATGTCCCGTGATAGTGTTCCGGGATAGTGTCCCGGGATAGTGTCCCGTGATAGTATCGGGGTATTGTATACCAGAATGGTATCCCGGGATAGTCTTCCAGAATAGTGTCCAGGGATTGTCACGGAATCGTGTCCCTGGATAGGTTCTCGAAATGGTGTCCCCGAATGGGATCCCCGGAGAGTGTCCCGGAATAATGGATCGGAATAGGATATCGGGACGGTGTCTCGCGACGGAGTTCCTGTATAATGTCATAGTGTCCCGAGATAAAGTCCCGGAATGGTGTCCCGGTATAGCGTCATGGGATAGTGTGCCGGATAGTGTCAAGAGATAGGTTCCCGGAATAGTGCTCCAGGGTAGTGTCGCTGGATGGTGTTCCGGAATAGTGATCCGGGATATTGTCCCGGGATGGGATCCCAAGACGGTGTCCCGGAATTGTGTCCTGGGATAGTGTCCCGGGATGGTGTCATTATCACCATCCCGAGACACCATAATGGGACACCAGTCCGGCACATTATCCCGGGACCCTATACCATTACGGGACTGGGATCCCTTCAGTTCCGGGATCTCAGAATCTCGTGATCACAGATCTCAGTCCCGGGTTCTCAGTTCCCGGATCCCAGTCTCGGGATCTCAGGCCAGGGATCCCAGTCTCGGGATCTCAGTCCCGGGATCCCAGTCTCGGGATCTCAGTCCCGGGATCCCAGTCTCGGGATCTCAGTCCCAATTTTTACGAGTCCTGCAGCTCTTCAGCACATGTACAGCAGCCGCCACTGAAGTTAACAAAAGCTGAGCTAGCTGCACCTAAAAGCGTAACGAACATTTGCTGCCCAATTCAAAATTGGCAGATGAAACTTTATTTACGCAAAAGGTACGATTATTCCCCCGTTTGAAATTGCAACACACGATACCACAAACACACACATTTCTCCGGCATTATCATGTAAAATAATCCTAGAATGCAGCACCCAAGATAGTGTAATCTAGTGTAATCTGAACATTGCAGTAAATCTGCTTTATTTTCGATCATAAATATGGCTGTTAAGTATTTCATTCGATTTTCTATTTAACCCATGAATTCAGTAAAGATCCGCATTGAGCGTGGGATAAAAGTACTTTGAAATAAAAGTCTTATTTTACTTGAAAACCATGCATAGTTTTTTATTTATATAGTTCTTAATATCTGCTTTAGATACTTTATTTAAAAATATTTGAGTGGTAGCACAAAATAAAAAAGGTAAAAATCATAAATGTTTCCTCTACGTTATGGATATAGTAAACAACTTCATTTGTTTATTCTATGAAGGAATGCTTCTAGCCTTGAATATCATTCTATTACACGTCAACAATGTTCATGTACAAATAATTTCGAATTTTCAGATAATACAAATGTTCTTGATGATTAACTTATTTTTAAAATTGCTTCTCTTCAATTCAACAAAACGGCAAAAAATGACTCAAACACAATTATCACAGAAGTTAAAAAGATATCATCAACCAATGGAGATTATGTACGAGTGCATTATATGTTAAAGATATTAAAAATATATTTGGTATAACACTGGATGCAGCTTCTAAAACGTCAATATGGGAGTCTCTCTATGATCGAGTAAATCTGAAAAAGGCAACATAAATATAGTCAAACGTCGTTATCGCATACACATTAAAGAAAATATATGCTGATTTTAATATTTATTAAATAATAGTATTGAATTTATGAAAATGAATGCAATTTTTGTTTTTACGTCGAGATTTTGTCGCGTGATGGTCATTTATTATAATAGTTGCGTTTAAAATTTCCATGATTAATTTGAAAAAAGCCTTTTAAAACATATGATATTGCAAATTATTGACTGCAAAACATTTTACCATTCAAAGCGTTGATTACCACAAATGTAAATTCATTAAAATGTTGCTGTGAAAACTATTGAAAATCTGCTCAAATTTTGCAAATATTAATTAACTTGGATTGACTTAACAACAATGTCTTTAGAATAGGAGATATCAGGTAATATAATTTTAGAACTCACCATTGTTAATAATTTTTTTATTTTTTATTTAATTTTATTTTGTAACCATGAAAAAAACGATTTTACCGTTTTTTTACAAAAACTGTTTAGAAGATATAAATGTAGGATCAAAATCACCGAGAACAGGATATTTAATTTTATTACAGCAAAAGAGTCTTTTTAATTCTACGAAAAATTATTGATTCGTCTCCAAAGCTGCTTGACGTACTCTTCCTTTATTTTTTCGGCGCGAACTGTCTGACTGTTCGCCTACTCAATTATTCACTGATTCCACAACCTGCCATCCTGCCCTGGTATCGTCCTCGATACCGCATTTTCACTCAGTATCGTTTTTTCCGATACCATCATCGTCGTCATCCGCGAACCACTCGTTGTAATTTTCGGTAGACTTTACCCAAGGCTTCATAAAGTCTGCTGCCGAACTCGTGCGAATAGGACCTTCGTGGTCTCCGACCTTTTCGACAACATAACGATTGTTTCTCATGACCGTGACAATCTTGTACGGTCCCAAAAACTTAGGGTATAACTTTAGACCACCACCATACTGCGTTCTTTAAATGGCGACTAAATCCCCCACTTCGTATTTTCCAGCCGATTTTCTCTTCCGGTTGAATGTCCTCCTATTTTCCTCCTGGATTTTTAAAATGTTCTTTCTTGCATCGTAACGAAGATTTGTACGTTGCTCCTCAAATAATTTGATAAATTCGTCTTCCACCAATTGTCTCAACATTTGATCATCTGTTAATTTCATTTTATCGCCAATCAATAATTCGAAAGGCGTCTTCTTGGTACTTCTGCTGAGCGTAGAATTCATGAATTGTTGCACCTGACCAACACATTTCCACCACTCCATAGGATTGTCTGATGCCAATTTTGCTAAAATTGGAATAATCACGCGGTTCATCCTTTCCACCTGACCATTCGCTCGTGGTACACCTGTCGTGATTAGAACGTGTTCGATGTTCTCAGCTTTACAAAAATCATCAAAGGTGTTAGCGGTAAATGCTGCACCTCGATCGGAGATAATGCGCCTGGGATTTCCAAAGGTCACCGCCTGCAACTTGATTCGATTAGTTGCTTCGTCTGTGGTCGTCGATTTCGTTGGGTATAACCATACAAACTTTGTGAATGCATCAACGATGACAAACAAATGATTGTAGGCCTTCTTCGTTGAGGGCATTGGACCCAAATAGTCAACATGATACGTGTCCAATGGTACAGTTCCCTTTTCAATGGGATTTAACAAACCATCACCTTTCCCATGTTTTTTCTCATTTAGCAAACACTTCACACAATTTTCAATCACTTTTTGAATTTTCTGCCTCATATTAGGAAACCAATATTCACGTTTCAACATAAACTCAATTTTGTTCCAACCAAAATGTCCTTGCTCGTGAGCCTGTTTAATGACGTCATACTGCATTCTTTTTGGAACCACCATGAGTTCATCCCCATCACTCTCGCGATACAACACTCCTTTTTTCGACATGGAAAATTCATCATTTTGCCCTTTTTCAACTGAATTAATAATTTTCTTCAATTCAGGATCGTCTTGCTGTGCTTTCTGTATTTTTTCGATCAAACCGTCTCGGCCTTCCTGCACAAGTAAAATCTCAACTGGATTTCTACTTAATGCGTCAACATGGCGCATTGACGTACCAGGTCGATGCTCAATCGTGTAATTGAATTGATCAATTAAAAGCGCCCAATGCGACACTCTTAAAGACAAGTCTTTCTTTTTCATCGTTAACACAAATGCCTTACAGTCTGTCACAATCTTAAAGTCAATGTTCAACAAATACACTCGAAATTTTTTCAACGCTTTTACCACTGCAAGTATCTCCAACTCATAACTCGTGTATTTCTCCTCCGCGGGTGTCGTCTTCCAGCTTGCATAGTAGACAGGATGCAACCTGCTATCCTCTGCGTCTTTCTGCAGCAACACAGCGCCTAAACCGCCCATACACGCATCTGTGTGTAATTCAGTCTGTGCCCCAACACAATACAACTTGAGCACTGGCCCTTCAATCAAGGCCTCCTCCAACTTTTCAAACGACGCCTTCTGTTTGTCCCCAAACTCAAATTTCATACCGTCTCTGAACAATTGAGACAGGGGTCTCGCATGCACGGCAAATTGAGGAATAAATTTTCGAAAATACCCCGTGAGTCCAAAAAAACTTTGCACCTGTTTCACTGTTTTTGGAATTGGGAATTTCTTCACTGCTATTGTCTTTCTGTCAGAGGGTTGGATCTGTCCGGCCTTCACAATGTATCCCAAGTAATCAACTCTCTTCACCAGCAATTCACATCTCTTCCAGTTGATCACCAAACCGTATTCACTCGCCGTTTTCAATACAATTTTTAATTTCTCCAGATTTTCCTTCTCGTCCTTAGCAGGAACAATCAAGTCATCAAGGTACACAAGCACTACGCCACTTGTAATAAGCGACCGAAAAATTGCTCTAATATGTCTTTGGAAAACCGCCGGTGAGTTACAAAGTCCGAAAGGAACTTTTAGAAATTCATAGTGCCCATCTGGCACCACAAACGCCGTATACTTGACACTTTCTTCCTCAACAGGCACGTGGAAGAATCCATCTTTTAAATCCAATGTAGAAAACAATCGTGCATCTTGCAATCGATCCAATTGATCCTCGATCAATGGCAAAGGATTTCTGTCTTTAATAATTTTTTTGTTCAGTGACCGATAATCACAACAAAGTCTCATTAGTCCATTTTTTTTCTCAGTTAACACTACGGGACTAGCGTAATCAGATACACTTGGTCGTACGACACCTTCTTCAATCCATTCTTCAATCGTTTTGTTCACTTGTTTTTTCTGTTCGTCCGAGAGTCGTCGTGGATTCTGAAATACAGGCATCTCGTCTTGCAACATAATACGCATTTTCACTCCTGTATCTTTAGTTTTATCCGGTACATAGTTCTCAACTAATTCTCGCAGTTCGTCTTTAATTTCTGGATCAATAACATGTCGGATTGAAACGTCATATTCATTTTCCGTCACTTGGCCCACGTTGTTATGCAACATTTCGTTCCAGCCAGCGTCATTTGTCTCCACTATATTCTCAATCGACTCGATTTTCTTTAACACGGCTTGCCTGTGTTTTACTCGTACTTCAGCATGGTCGGATAATTCAGCACCCACTAACAAATCGTGTCCGAGAAACTCATCCGGAACTACGTCAAAATCAAACGTGAATGTCAAATTATCGATGATTATTTCCGCCTCGAAACGTCCAAGTGTGCGTTGGTTCAACGCACCCACACCATCGAAGGGAATTATTTTTGCCTCGAACTTCGGAGCTCCGAGCTGCACGTAGCAACTGGATCGCACCAGATGTAAGTCGTTACCTGAGTCCAACACAGCTGTAACATCTCGACCCAATATTTTGACATGCTTATATGTTTTCTTGTCCCCCGTCTTCAGTGCGTCACATCGAGTTTTCTCCTTTTTCTCATCTTTCCCTCTTTCGCCCTTATGATTCTTCTTTGGTCTTAGGCACCTCGTAGAAAGATGCCCGAATTCCTCACAGTTAAAACACTTCGGCCCTTTCCCTGTGTCCGGACAATTGACACTCAAATGCGCCTTACTACCGCAGTTAAAGCAATGCTTAGACTTTGCACCATCTCGTGTGAGATTCGTCTTTCTCATCCCGTCATTTTTATCACTCTTCTGGCCTTGTTTTCCATGCGTTTTCATCCTAGTATTTTTTATTTGCCTTTCGTATTGCTTCATTTTTTTCTTCACCGTTGTTGCACCATATAAAATTGACTTATTCACTTCTTCATCGTGAATGCCGTCGATAATGTACTGCAACTTTGCATCCAACTCGATATCAACGTGACTTGCCATCTCTAGCACACGATAAACATAGTCCTCATAAGATTCCTCACTTTTTTTCATCACTGCAGCCAATTCTTCATGCACTTGTTTACTATTCATCATTTCAGAGAATTCTTTAATTATGTATGTTTCAATTTACCCCACGTCTTAGCGTGACACTCATAATTCACATACACTTTTGCTGGTCCATCTAGCAACTTTTTCATGTAAATCACCTTCTGTGCCTCTGACCATGAGCACATTTCCGCGGTTTCTTCAAATGTGGAAAACCACCGTCGAACATTCTGCCGTCCATCACCGCTGCATCGTTCCAAGGCATCGTCAACATCTTTGAACGTCATAATATTGCGCGGATAACCGACAAAACGATCTCTTTCATCACTCTTGCCTGAGCTGCGTCTCTTGAGAACACCACGTGCATGCTTCACACCCGCACCGGTGTTTGCAAATTCTTCATCGTCACTGTTTTCACTGTCCGAACTACTTTCGTCATCACTGCTCGAATTAATCTTCTCTTTTTTCTTCAGAGCCTTCTTCAGTCTTTCGAGTAATTTGGCCTTTTTACCCGTCGTCCTTAATCCCAAATCAATGAGTCGTGCCTTTAACTCTTTGGTTCTTAACGTATCAAGATCACTATCTTCGTCTTCGAGATGATTATCAATCTTTTTATTTTTTCCGACACTAGTTTCACCATTCACACCTGTGTCGCCCTTCGTCATTGCCTCTGAAAATCTCAAGCGTTCGATCAGCGCCGCTTTTTTACCCGTAACCTTGAGTTGCAGTGCACGTAGTCTAGCTTTCAGTTCACCGACATTCAGAGTATTCAAACCATCTTCGTTGTCACTTTCATCTTCTTTTTCTTCGTCACTTGCGTTTCTCGCCAGATCAACTTTTCTCAACCGTTCAATTAAGACGGACTTAGATCCTTTCATCGATGGGCCAATCACTTGGAGTCTACTACGTAATTCCTCCATGTCCAATTCGTCATAAGTCACATTTTTCGTAGAACCCGGCATTTTAACACCTTATGTACGTTACACAAAAATCGTCAATTGGTCGTCTGCCTATTGTGTACCGCACGCACCTTTATCGAATTCTCAAGTATGGACTGTCACCGTTTAATTCATCGCTAACGACTTTGATACCGTACCGAAATATCTCTGTTGCCTCGAAATGATCCCGGTTGAGCCCCCACTTTGTAGGATCATAATCACCGGGCACAGGATATTTAATTTTATTACAGCAAAAGAGTCTTTTTAATTCTACGAAAAATTATTGATTCGTCTCCAAAGCTGCTTGACGTACTCTTCTTTTATTTTTTCGGCGTGAACTGTCTGACTGTTCGCCTACTCAATTATTCACTGATTCCACATAAATTTTATGAACACTTATTAATTGTGTTGTGCAAATCAGGTTAAAAATTATATTTTTGTGGAAAAAAAACCCAATTTTTTGCACTTTTTTATTAAATTAAAAAACGGCTAAGAGAACTACTTTAAAAATTTGATAGAATTACAGAAATGTTGATGTGCGTCGATTGAAACCTTATTGTTGCAAATATTATATTTGGTTCGCGAGATATAGCGCCTGACTGAAATGACCGTGAAGGCCATGGTAACTTTTAATATTTTTTTTAATTTAATTTTTTTGTATCATGAAAAAAAGTTTTGCTGGGCTTTTTACAAAAACTGCTTAGAGTATATAATTTTTATAAACATTGATTACTTTGCTGTGCAAATCAGATTAATAATTTATTTTTTATGAAAAAAACATTACTTTTGCACTTTTTTTTATTAAATTAAAAAACGGCTTCAACCAATTTTCTTGAATTTTTATAGAATTACACAAATATAAATGCGCGTCGATTGAAAACTTAACAATGCAAATCTTATAATTGGTTCGCGAGATAAGGCACATGACAGAAATGGCCTTCAAGGTATCAAAACAACAAACCCCTCCGACCGAAGTTTCCCAAAAATTAATCAGCTCTTAAGATTGCAAAGACGCTTCGATTGACACCTCAACGAAATCGATACGACTTTGTTTACGTGAGTTACTCTCGTAGAAAACTGTGTACGAACATACGTACGTACATACACACACATACATCCTTCTTTCTCTCAAAACGTAAAGATATGTTGAAAAGTTCAGTTTCCAGTTTCGAGGAGATTACAAGAGCTTGCCATATACCGAGAAGTTAATAAGGACTACATTCAAATTCTACAAATCTATCTCCTTTGGTTTTTATTCATTGGAAATCATGCAATATACAAATTTGTTTTTTTTTTACATTCAGCGTACGCACTTATACGAATTGGATTTGGAAGCAATTCAGTTTTGAAAACATTAAGTTCGAGTTAGATGCGATAAATACTGTCTGAGTTTATAGATTTCTTTATTTTGAAGATGTATGTAACTCTTTATAGAAATATTATTTGATTACAATCTAGTGCTTAGTATTAACACTCAATAATTTATTTTTTTATCTTACCATTGGTTTCAGACTTTTTTCTTATCGAAAATATATGTGTACTCGGTTGAGTACAATGAGCGTATTTGTTATAGTTTTTTCTCTTACAATACATTCCGGTGTTTCAATTTTTAGAATGAAAGGAGAGGAAAGGTAATAAAGGGAGTCGAGGATCAAAGTACGAGAAAGCTTTTTGAGAACTTATTTGGTAATGATGTACTACAACACATTGTTAAGGATACAAGGTTTATACTCAACAAAAAAAAATCGTCTCAGTTTTTTACTACTATACGAATAAATCACGATGTTCTTCAACCAATGAGCAAAGTGAAACGATGATGCTATCACCAGAAACAGAAAGTTGATATAAGTAAGCTAAAAGCAATTCAAAATTACAAAACGGGCAAAGGAGGCGCCGATCTCTACGAACAATACGTCGGAACATATGCATATACAGTGGGTCACAGCTTATATTATGCAGTTCATACTTGAAGTTATGAGGCATTGTAACTACGAAACTGGAAAGAATATAAACTTAAAATTTACGCTGTTTGAAATAACAACTTGTACATTTTACATATAAACGTCATTTAATGGCAATTTTAATTATTTACAAGGTACACATCAAAATTCTATCTCACAGCTTATTTTATGCGGTCGCTAAGAACTACCGATTTTGCAATCTGCCATTCAGTTCTCAAAGCATTTTTCGTGTGTCCTCCTTGATAATTGTCTTTTAATTGCCTTGTTGTCGTCTGAAGTGTGATTTTGTTATTAAAAACGTTATCAAGAATAGAATAGAAAATGGGTCCTCGTACGACAATACAACAAAGGGAATTGGTCATAAACCATTTTAAAACGGCGAACCACAGCGGAAAATTGGCTTTATGGTAAATATAAACTTATGTACTGTCCAAAAAATTATTGAGCGTTTCCTGCACGAGAACCGGGTGCATGGTAAAGAAAGAAATGCACCAAATAAAATTTTCAATGAAGCTGACGAGCGATACTTTGTGCGGAAAATTAGCCCTTATCCTGGACTGTCCACGGTAAAACTGACTACCGAAGTGAACGAAAGCATTGGCAAAAAGTGTTGTGTGGAAACTGTTCGCCGAGTACTGCGGGATCACGAATCTCATGATTGATTTGTCCGAAAAAACCATTCATCAGTGTTAAAAATAAGCTCAGTCGATTAAACTTTGCTAAAAAGCATCTTGGTAAGAGTCAGAAGTTCTGGAATTCAGTCATTTTTGCCGATGAATCAAAATTTAATATATTTGACTCAGATGGCATGTCTTCCGTATGAAGAAATCCAAATACAGAATACAATAAAGAAAACCTAAAGCCAACTGTTAAGCATGGTGGAGGAAATGTTATGGTATGGGGTTGTATGTCGGCTTCCGATCCAGGAAAGCTGGCTTTTATTGAAACAACAATGGACAAGCACATGTATCTTCAGATTCTGAAAGATAACTTGTTGCAAAGCGCAGAAAATTTGGGTATTCGGTGCAATTTTCAATTCTACCAGGACAACGACCCAAAATATAAATCGGGAATTGTACAGTTATGGCTGATATACAACTGTCCCCATTTAATGACGACACCACCACAATCACCAGACACGAATGCTATTGAAAATTTATGGGCATTATTGGAATAAAATATCAGGAAACATGGAATTTCTAACAAGAATAATCTGAAACGGGCTTTGGAATTTGGATGGAGCAAAATATCACCAGATGTTAGCCGCAAATTAGTTCATTCAATGCCAAATCGGCTTAAAGCTGTTGTGGACCCAAAGGTGGAAAAAATAAGGAAAAAGGGTTTCTTCAATCAGTGACGTCGATGAAATCTTGCATTACCGAGTAAGCGAATGGGCAACGTGTAAAAAATAGGGCGACGTTCATCACAGCCCAATAGTAATGAAAATGACATTCATTTCAAGATGCATTACTAGGTAACACAATGAGTAATCTATGTATAGCGTGTAGAACACAGGTTTAAAAGAAATACGGTGAATCGGTTAATTGATAAGCACAGTACAAAACTAACGTCTTCTTGCCTTTAAGGCGACTGTCTATCAATTTTAAAGTTATTATCATGTGAGTATAAAACCAAAAATTTGACCTTTGCTGTTTAAATTTTTGATATTATCTTGCAAAACAATGATCCTACGATCTTTTTGTTGAACACTAGATTTTTTATCGTTTTTATCCAATATTTTGCATTGTTAAGTCCTTATCCTACAAAATCTTGATTTATTTAAAATACTGATTATATGTGTATTTCTAAATCTGTTGAATTAACAAAAAAAAAACCTTTAATCGAAGTTATAGAACGTTAAAGTTATCTGTCAAATTTACTAGGGGTAATTTTCTTGCAAGATTGATAGTTAACGATTTACAGCGCGCCAAATGTTGCCGCACCGGTTTTTCTAAAAATTATTTCAGGATATAATTCTGATAAATCATCGAAACAGTGTTTTTGGAAAGAATCTACATTTATTTGAAAATATATGGCTTTTGCACCCAGTGGCTAAACGATTTCTTTATACAAAAACCAGATTGGATTTTTTTCATTTTGGACCTAAAATTTTCATTCATTCAACTGAAACGCCAAAAGAGGAGCTGATCATCGAATTGGTTTTCTTGGAGCGATATAAAAACAAATGGGTCAGATTTGACGAGAAACCAATGTGATGCAAAGGAATGATGGATCACATCGTAACATGCTGTGTATCGTTAGGATCAAAACATATCGTTAGTGCGGATGCACATTTTCTAATTATTATCTTTTCTTATCGACACGACTGGCTTTCCAGTATAATGAACATGTGGAAACGATTTATCTATATCGTATACGCATACCCTATACCGTGTACGATTTATTCAATAGCGTGCACAGGAACGGCATGGTAAAAGAGGGTTTGGGACCATTAAAACCAAAATCAGATTTTTCCGACCACTGAAACTCATAGCTAGCGATTGCACTGGGCACTTATTTCACACTAGGAAGGTCGCGCCGGATCTGAGAGATCCACGGCGTGTGTTTAGATCTGTGCGTTGCAATCGCTTTGATTCTGTGGCTAATGATTCTCAGTATCCTCCTAAATCCGGTATCCATATTTTTCGATTGGGTCGTCGCTGTAAATGTTTGTGGATATTTCCAGGAAATTGACATTGGACGCTGATCCAGTATTGGCATTGGATCTCACAGATCCTATGCGACCTTCTATGTAACTTTGGGATGTTTTTCATTTTCTTATAAGGACATATATTTTGGTTACTTGGTATTGTTTCTCAGATGGCCTTAGCAAAACATGCATTTAAATATTTCATGGTAGTCGACAAAGTCAACGATTCGTTGGATTACTTCATCGATGACTCGATGATCGAATAGGTAATGCATTATTTTCTAAGGGCATTCATCGATATTGTAAAGTACAGACTATGTGGCTCATCGATGACCTCTTCGCTTACCATTCGTTGTCATTTTGCTGGGTGGTTAAGGGGCTGCTGCAAGCAAGCTCAAGAGCCGCTCGCGAGCCGAGATTTTAGCTCCCTCCAGCTCGCAAGCGTGCGCTCTAGGAAAGCGAGTCATGGAAAAGCAGAACATTTGCTCACGCGTCAAGAGCTCGTGCGAGCATTTCGTATCTTGGTAGTGGCTAACGGTTAGTTTTAAATATTTTAAATACCTCTTCTAAATATAATGAAAACACCATGCACATATATTTAGCGTTAAAAAAGATTTTGATATCTATTTCAGATAGCCAACTTAAATTATTGTAATGTTTTATTAATAGATTACTAGTATTACTACACGTACTGACAGAGTTGGCGTCAAACACTAATAAAGACAATAAAAATCACTTTCACCTTTGTTTTACGTAGAGGCCTATCCATGTGGAGTTTAATTCCAAGGTCCACGATTGAACAACGGATGCGCCTAGCCAACGCTCTACCTCTCGAAGATGCACGAACTAGTCCGCCTACTTAGTGCAGGTTCAGGGGCCTTACTAGTAGAAGCGGGGCCTATCTATACCTTTGCCAATCTCTCGGTCTCGGCACCGGGTTGAATCGCAAGTCCACGTCAAGCCCCCAAAGATATTGAAGAAGTCTCCATACTCGGAAGGCTCCATACTCGAAATTATGGCGACAAATATTGACCCCTATTCGCCAATACAGTTCAAATTCCTATGCAATCACGTACAGTCGTGAACATAAGTCTACGTACCCCCTATATTTGAGCATTTCTCTCAATTCCTATAATCCTAATTCCTAGCATGCACAGCAAAAACATGTATTCACTTAATTTAAGCTTAAATATACGTGAAAATTTGAACTCTTTCTATCGAAGGAACTATAAAAGGGAAATAAAAGAAATCTTGGCACCTAAAATGAAACAAAAGTCTACATACAGCTTAATGTCTGTTCGAGTAATTTTCTTTGTGCATATTTTCATTGAATTGTGAAATTCGTAATAGTGCTAGCAGCCGACGGCGCGTTGACAAGTAATTTTCAAATTGTTTAAAGTGATCATGGCTCCGATTAGGAAAGAAATTTCTGAAGACGTCAGAAAAATAATTGTGAGCCTTAGAAAAGAAAGGCGATCTTATCGTGAAATCAGCAAAATAGTGAACAAACCGCGGTCGGGTGTTCAAACTGTAATTTCAAATTACCAGTTGTCGAAATCATTTGAAAATAAACCTAGAAGTGGAAGATCGCGAAAGCTGACCGATAGTGAAGTGAGAAGTGTACTCGCAGAAATACAAAATAATCTTCGTACGTCATCAAAGTCGTTAGCTGATGGCATCAAGGAGATTAAGGACAAACACATACATCCTATAACTGTGCGTAGAGTTCTCCAACGCAATGGCTTTTTTAGCAGGACAACGCGGGAAAAACCATACATTAGTAAGGCAAATGAAAAAAACGACTAGAATTCGCAAAGCTGCATGAAGGCAAGCAAGAATTTTTTTGGAATAGCGTCTTGTTTAGCGACGAGAGTAAGTTCAATGTTTTCGGACATGACGGAAGGCAACGAGTATGGAGGAAATCAAACGAAGGCCTCAAAAAACAAAATTTAATTGGTACAGTAAAACGTGGGGGTAAAAGTGTTCTTGTATGGGGGTGTATGTCGGCGGCGGGGGTGGAAAATTTAGTTATTATCAACTGTATTATAGACCGTTTGGTATATTTGGATATAATTAAAGCTAATTTGAAGCAATCTGCGCGAAAATTGGCGATAGGACCATCTTGGGTCTTCCAACAAGACAATGACCCCAAACATACCGCGCAGATTGTGAAAGAATGGTTGATATTGAATATGCCAAAACAACTCCATTCTCCACCCCAACCTTCGAACTTAAACCAAATCGAACATTTATGGGAACATTTGAAGCGCCAAGTTCAAAACCACAAAGTTTCGAATAGATCCGAACTTATTTCCGTTCTTCATGAAGAATGGGGTAAAATTTCTCGAGAAATCATTAAAAATCTAGTCGATTCTATGCCAAGCCGACTGAAAGCTGTAATTTCTTCCAACGGAGGCTCTACTAAATACTTGTTTTTAAGATAACTGAAGCTAAAAATGACTGTACGTAGACTTTTGTTCTTTTTTATTGTATGGAATTTAGTTATTTTTGTTTTGTATTAAGTTGCACTGAATGAATACACATTCTTTGGACTAGAGATAAAAAACGTTCATTGTTTTCATTATTTTTTATACTTTTTGTTGAAATCAGACCTTTAGATCGATATTTTTCATGAAAATTGCAGGGGTACGTAGACTTATGTTCATGACTGTATGTTGGAGACCCAGTCGCAAAATATAAAACGCATAACTATGAAACTCCATACATAGGCAGCGCGTTATTCGAATGACAACTGTACATATTAAAGATCTCTCTGGCAACGATCTTCACGCCAATTTTACTAATTTTTAATCTAGTTTAGTCTGTGTGAATGAAAATATCAAATATGAAAATTAAAATACAGTAAGGACCGTTTGAGGTCATACCTATCGAATTATTTATCTGATATCAGCGTAAGCAGATGTTAAACGAAAGGATTCCAAATTAGAGCAACTGGTGGCTACGGTTAGTTCAACGAAGATAAACTACGCTGTTCCATTACGTTGTAAGGAAATGAAAATGTACATAAATGAAAAAAAAATGTTAAAAGTGATGGTTGAGATGCATAATCTGCCCGGAGTAAAACTGTCATCTGGTGATGTGGCTACCCAGTGATTTCAGCCAACTCTAGACAGTTGTTGATGAATCATTGTCTTTAGGACAACTACACAATTTAAATGAAACAGGACTCAATTTTAAAACGGGTCCCCAAAAAACATTAAAAACGAATTGTGAAAAGTTTGCGCTGGGTTTTGAGAAATTCACAGACAGAATAAATATAACATTTAATGTTAATGACAGAGGATCCTAAAAACATACGCTTTTTGCTACACGTGAACCCTAAAGCGGAGGGCTTATCAGTTTACTATCAATCTCAACAATCTGTCTGCTTGTTGTTCGGGAAAATTTGAATTGAAAATATTGCAGAAGAAGCAATTATACTTTTGGATTCTGAAATTTGAAATGGCATCATTTTTGATTTGAAGAATCAATATTTTCAATATTTTATTGGCTCAGTTCCAGTGTTTGGTCAACGTTTTATTTTAATGGCGTGAGGAAGTGGCTATTTACAGAGTGTTAAGCAAGCGATGAACCTAAGTGATTCATGTTAGAAATTAACATTTAAACACATACTAGACACAAAATAAATTCACTTCGGTTTTGAGAATCGAAAAGAGAAGGGAAGTCGTTTCTTTGTAGATATTTTGGCACAACGTAAGTGCAGTAAGGGGACTTTCCTAAACATTGTATGGTTTAGCAGGCAAGTGTAGTCTGACATCGACGTTATGTGTTTTAAAGGTACAATAAACAAGCTTGGGAAAAAATTTATTAGCAAAAAATAATCGTTCAATTCTTCAGGGGTACTCCTAAGTTTTTTTTTGGTCAAAATAAGAGCAAGATGTTTTCGATAAGAATTCAACAAAAACAGTAACGGAAATAAAAGTGATATTTATACAGGCATGAACAATGCTTAAAATTTTTAAACGCAATCTTTCTCGATGATTTTAACCTTCTTATGAAGCATCATATGGAGATGCAAGCCTGAGCATCCCAAAACTTTCCCGAGGTTCCATTTTTAAAGAAGTACAAGTTAGTGATGTTATTTGATGGAAACACGCAGTTGAATTTATCTTAGCACCGTGATGCTAGGATAGGCTAGTTACAAAACAAAGACGTGGGCTGATAAACAAGTTACTCCACTTCACCATACTAAGCATTTGAAGTGTCAGATAGTAAATCAACGCCAGAAATTTTAAATTGAAGTAGGGTTACACACTTCATGTTTAGCCAACGATTTCCTCGGTCCATTCTTTGATTTTCTTCTGCCAAGACTATAGCATCATAGAGTATCTTACGAGCTTTAGAATCATGAACAACATAATTATTCATTTGAAAGAGGTCAAATTGAATCTAAGAATAAGTTACTATTGCGTTTAAATCCAAATAATTTTCTATTTGATTATTAAGTTTAAATGGTGTCCTGCGTCACCTAATTCTACATTCTTGTATTTAAGACACTCAAAACGTTAAGAATGTTGTGCAGTCGGTACTGATGTAGTCATAGAAACTAATCACAATCTTAAACTAAAGTTGAAATTCACAAAAATACACGGAAATAAATTGCGAAAATTGAGCGAATCCGTATCTACCGAAAATACATTTGAATGAGAGTGAATTCTTTTGTTTTCAACTAATCAAAATTCAATCATTCTTGCTTTCGAATTGTTCCTTACCTTTGGCAATGCTCCACCAGGGTAGGGTCACATACGTCAAAAAAGCATTTAGCGGAGTTGATTGCTGCCGCCTGTTCTCCTTCCAAAAATGGAAAGTCTGCGTGAATCCACGCGTAGCCCACAGCGGATTGTAGGCACCATCGTCCAGTTCTGCAAATATGTTTGAAGTAGTGAATAAAGTGCAACAAAACCTCACGACGTGTATAAAGTTCTTATCTTAATAAAGTTAATTATTCCATCCACACTTCTATACAGCTAATAAAAGTAAGTGAAATAAACCTTTTAGAGCCTTTTTCGGCAGATCACACCAATAATAGATATTTGTACCATCTGGTGTTCGTCTCTTTGGTACCATACGTTGCGCCTTATTGTAAAAAGTCTCATGGACAGATCCCTTTTTCGTTCGCGGTAGCGTTGCGACCTTCTTGTCGTTTCTTCTAACTTCTCCTTCAGTCTTTCGAATGATATTGTTGTTTCCGTTAAATTCGTCCAACATATTGACCGGAATTTTGCTGGTGTCGGTTATTACGTAAACATTGTCTGTTTGGTCTAAGTGAGTTGGAACTGAATCGACTGTCTGAGTTTGAGGTGAGTCTAAAATATCTATAGATTCTAATGGATGACTATTAGTTGCGTCGACAGGCACACTTAATTTGCTTCTTGTTAAAGAAGTTATGAGCTCATGATTATTTGTTTGTTCCACCGGAAGCTCTTCTTTGCCATGTACACTGATCATAAGTTTAGAGTCTTTTTCGCTGAGAATTCCAATTTTTACTTCACCATTTGTTTGAACATCACCATTAAGTGATGTAGCATCATCGGCCAGTTCGTATTCTTGGACTTTTTCATTATTGTTCTTTCCATTCAAAGAATTTTGTTTGCTTCGACAGACTTTGGGACTGCTCTGAGTTTTCTTCGGGCTTTTGGGAACTGAAACCAATTTAGTTTTCCTCTCTCTCTTCGCTGACTTCTTTCGGCCTTCACCCCCACTAGGAAGCACCAATTCACTTTCAACGTTTAGTAAGTTTCTGTGATTGGGGTTGCCTTGTTTCGATGGGATATTGCTCAAGCATGCAGGTGAATTAGCTTCGTCGCAAGCTCTACAATAAACATCTGACATTTGTCCCGAAGCCGAATCGCTCCACCGTTTGTTTTTCGAATTGAAGCAGTTACAACATGTGGGCGTGGTAGCATTCAATTTCGTCTCCGATGCTGAGGAAGCAGGACGATCTATAATAGATCATGATAAAAGAGAAAAAATATCATTTTAATGAGCCAGCTGAGCTACTCACATATTTCTAAACAGTTCGCTAGTGTTCTAAAAAGGGGATGTCTTAGAGTATGGCTAAGGAAACTTAAATCTTTATTTTAGTATGATTTAAGAAGTGTTCAACCCGTTCCACAAACAAAATATGTGTTGGCATTAGCTGCTTTTATAAAATTATTCAATTCCGTGACTTTATGCTGAATGATGTTGTCCTGCTTCCCGCGCAACATTCCGCTCAATAAAGCTGATTATACAAGACACTTAAAAAAAATTATTCAAAATGCAAGCAAAGAGTAAAAGGAATTAAAATTTGCCAAGCTTGCACTCAGTGAAATTTTGAACAAACCAAACAAAACAATTCGAATGTGATATCATGATCAACATTTGTAATGCCACGAAAAGTATCTACGAATCCGTTAAAAATTACTTACGACAGTCACGTAAGCAATTATGAAAAAATAAATTGCTTTGCTATTATTTGACATTCCTTTATTTAATGTATTTTTATCGTCGTAATCGACATAAAAAGAAGCAACGAGTTTAAAGAAATTTATGTATGACATTCGCAAAAATTTCACTGAGCGTCGTTAAAACAGTGTCAATCGAGGAACAAATGTTAATTTGCATGCGCTTGGATTCTAGTTAACTAAAATTTTAAATGAACATCTAATTTGATCGCATTGTGAAGAAATCAAACCGTTCATAGGCTTATGTATAAGTGTGAAAGCATTGATATTAAGGAAAATAAGATAAAATTTCACCGTCACGTAAGTCACCAGCCTCGATTTCTGACACTTCGCTTGCTAGGGAGTCCAAGCCTTCATTTTCTGATCTCGATTTGGCTCCTGCGCTTGAGTCATTTGCTGATTTGGTTCGCCATCCGTATCTTGAAAAGTTATTTAAATTTGCACTCGGGTCGCTCAAACGCCTCTGATGTCTGTAGTTGTAATAATCGTCAGAATCATCGTCCCAATCATCCCACATATCGGTAGCACAAATCCTACAAAAACGATAAAGTCAACGAAAAATACTTCAACACATGGATAATCGAGCAGCTTTAACAATACATAAATGATGAAATTTCAGTTATCATAAAAAGGAGCTCATACATTAAATCGCAACAATCAATTTTTATATACAAACCCTGGTTCACTCGTTGGCGTTTCGATTCCCGATCCTTTCGGTTTTGTTACAGCCATTTCAGCATGCCCCTTACCTTGAGGGCCTTTCATTCTCACAAATTCACATCTTGTCTGAGGCCCAGCGCCACTGCTAAATAGTCCGAAAGTCATACGTTGAGCTACTTTCGTGCTTAGACTCGATTGCTTTAAGAGACAATAATTTGGAAAAACTGGACTCAAAAGTGAAATAGAACATTTACCCGTGCATCATATACTTTCTTTAAAGCATCATATCGAATGGACCCTAGGAATATAACGCCTTGAACAGAGCCATCTTTGTCATTTGCAACAAGTTCTACACAGACCATTTCCCCGTCTCGAACTAAAATATCACTGAAGACCTGCAAACCAAATATAAATTTTCAAGCTATACCAACATTATATAAATTCAATTTTTCAATAAATTCTCTGAAGAATTTTGCCACAGAGAAGTTCGAAGCCATCATAGTTGGCGCATGAATACATATATTTCGCAGTTTTCAGCGTCAGAATAGCAATTGATTTATAAGATTGCCGAGTATCATTTTAGGATAGGTGATAAACTGATCATTATTTTAATTGAATTGCTTAGAATTTTTATTTTAGGAGAGCTCCTCTATTTTAGCAATTAATAAATGCAGATTTCTACATTTAAACTCATCGAATTTCCAAATCACAAGTTAAAATTTCTTGAAACATTAACTTTAACGCTTATTTTGAAAAGAACCCGTCGATTCCAATACAAAACTTGATATTCATTGCTTTCTTTTACTGTAATCACCTCATCAAAGTTATCCACCATAAAACATATGTGAGGATACGTCATTTCTTCCCCGTCGCCCTTCGTGTCCATTTTTCTACGACTCGGAGATGCATACACACGTTGAGAATGTCTTTTTAAAACTTGCAGCTCCTTCGGCGAAGTTCTCGTACAAATCGCTAATGTCAGTGTGTAGTCGAACTGATGGATGACCATGTTGAGGTATACAGTTTCTTCCCAATCGACATCTGGATCACCGATTGGTAATTTTCGTGAATCTTTTCGATAGACGTCGACTTCAGTCTGCAGAGAGTATAATTGAAATATGTCTACAAACTTCATTGAATGGTATGTTTACCTCATATTTAGGCATATGTCTGGAAGAACCCTTGACGTGCTTTTTCCGAACAAAAAATAACAAATCGTCGGAGTCTATATTATGGACTGGTTCAGACTGAAACAGGAAATGGCGCACGAAGAGATCTGTCCAGTAGGTGGTTCCTTGAAGCACTACAAATCCGCTGTCTAAAAGAAATTCAAAAACATATAAATTGGAAAACATTTGTTGTGATTTTTTAGATTTAAGTTTTTAAAAATAAAAAAAAATCCAATTCTCCATTGTTCAAGCACAATTCGTTCGACTGATGGTATTTCACTTTTATAAGTAATGTTTCTGTAGGTCGGAATCCTTTGTGAATAATCAATCCAAAAATATATTTTAATAACGATACAAATGGTTTGTCCAGGAACGTCATTGTGCACGATCCAGTGATATCTACATACATAAAATATACATGAAAGTATCGATTACATATGAAAGTATCGATTACATATTCTTGCGGCACTAAAAAGCATTTTCCAAAAAAGTTGTTCATCTTCAGATCTACCGTAGTCGGCACAATAACATCTCTCAAAATAAATAGACCGGAAGATCCTTCTACAAAGAGGTCACGGTTATAATTTCTCGAGGTAGATTTTGCTTTTTTTAAATTGGGTTTCTAACTTTAGCAACGAGAAAGCAAAAATGAAAACCGAACTGACTCCTTCAAAGACGTGTATTTGATTGTCCTTCTCGTCGAGAGATTCACATCATCTAAACATAATTTGGATGGGGATACTCTGAAATTGCAAGGAAAGAGTTCGGGTGCTATGGATAACGAACAGGCCTTGTAGATGCAATAAAATGATGGACGGGAAAGATGAAAGGGATCAGTGTAGGATTAACAAAAGATGATAGAGTATCGCCTACCTTTACAATCGACGATTCTGAGGATGGTTAAATTGCACCCGTGAAAAATGAAAGTAGGAAATATGGGATATTTACACAATATTTACAGCTAGGGTCTCGCACAATATTTACATTATTATCTAAGGAAAAAATTTGCATGATGTTTTGGTGAGGTGTTTGTGACAAAGCCGCCACATAACCAACAATTTTACCGTTTGATTGATTTATTATAAAAATCGAAATAAATAGAATTTTAAAAAAATGGCTGAATCCACTATAAATTTCAAAACAAAGAGTAATTACACTTGATAACAACTTTCCGAGTTATCGTGTCGATCAGGCCGAGAAAAGTATTTCCGAATAAAACGCGTTTCAAGTTTTGAGATTCTTTAATGCACGGTGAGACTTCCCGGCATACGATTAGGTAGAATCGCTGAAACCTCGTCAGGACGTTAAATGGTTAGATGATGTTTTTTTCAGTTTTTTTAATAGTACACAGCATAATAATCAGGGGAAAAAGATAAAAACAATTCTTCAAAAGTGCTGGAAGTATTCGACTACTTAAGATTATAAAGATAAACCAAAAGGAGCCGATGGCGATAGCAAAGATGTTGAGTAGTCAACCTTCAAAATTTGATGTTCAACAAAAGAACGTTCCAGAGAGAGAGAGAGAGAGAGAAATATAAATGCTTGCAACAGCTCAGATTCGGAGAAAAAAAATGCACGTTTATTTTCTCCACAGTATACGGGAAGTTCTAATAATCGCTCCGAAAATTCAAACTGAAATTTTCAACATTATTTATGTTTGAAGGTCTTTGAAGTATAATTGAAATGTTTTTGGGAACAAATCTGCATGCATCTGTGTGTGTACGTACGGTCGTGGTCATTTCTTTCAACGACGAAAGCTCTCGAAGGAAAAGTGATATCGACTTCGTCGAAATGTATTTGCAATACTGCGAGCTGATTAGATTTCGATGAGATTCGGTTCGGCAGTTTGTTTTGCTTTGACACATCTAAGGTCATTTCTGGCATGAATTATACAGTGACCGACAAAAGTCTATATGCGACCCCTATTTTCAATAGTTGACAAGCCACATGGTACTAATTAAAAAAGTAATGATGCAGTTGTATTCTAAGTCTATTTTAATTGATATTTAACAAAAAAATCTTTTCTGCAATATAAACTTTACAAGTTGTTCATACAAAACTAAAAAAATGCGTTGACAAAAGTCTACATACGGCTAGATAAATCATTCTTTATGCTACTGTGGGGTTCTGTTTTATAACGGGAAGTACCGTTTATCAAGTTTTGGCATTTGCGCTTTGCGTTAGGCTATGTTTAGTGCAGTTTCGACAAGGCCGCAGCTGTGACGATGGCCTCGGGAGGAAATCTCATCAGAAGTACGGAACTTGGTGGTAAAACATCGAAACGAAAAAAATCTCTCAGAGAAATTGCCAAATTGTTGAATTTAAGTAAATCGACAGTTCAAACAATATTCAACGACTAAAAAAGCAGGTTCTCTGTTAAAAACAAGCCGCGCAGTGGTCGACCGAAAAAGTTGGTTCGCAGAGATGTCTCCTTTATTTTGAAAGAAGTTAACAGAGACTCGAAGGCGAATGCAGAACAACACGCAAAACCCATTATAAGCGAAAAAATCGGAAACTTCGCTTAGAATTTGCCAAAAAGCATCTACTCAAAGGACTCGATTTTTGGAAGAAAGTTTCATTCACCAATGAATCGAAGTATAACATATTTGGAAGTGACGGTAGAGCTGAAGTTTCGAGAAAGAAAAACACGGGAATGGATCTGAAACACCTAATTTCTACAGTAAAACAGGGCGGTGGCAATGTGATGGCTTGGGGCGCTATCGCAGCGTCGGGTGTAGGAAATTTGGTGTTCATTGATAGTGTAATGGATCGCAATCTCTACAAAACCATCTTACAACACAATTTAAGGGAGTCGGTCGCTAATTTGGACCCTTGGTTAGTGCTCGATATTCCAACAAGACAATGGTCGCAAGCACACCGCTCAAATCGTGGAGGACTATACTACTAAATACTACTATATCATGCTCGAAGACAGCTCAATACATCCCCACAAATTCCGGAGTTGAATGTCATCGCATATTTGAGAGCTTCTGGATCGAAAAATAAGAAAACACGACATTAGAAGTGCTACAATGCAAAAAGAGAACCTCATTAAGGAATGGGGTAAAATAACGCTTAACGAAATGGACAATTTGGTCGCATGCCAGGACACTTGCAGGCATATAAATGCGCATGGTGGGCCAACAAAATATTAAAATTAAGTTTTGGAATGAAATGTTAATTCCTTCATGAATTTTTTGGTGAATCTCATGATCGTACGTACACATTTGTCATTTTTTATCGTTTTTTATGAAGTTAGTAAGTTTATATTGGAGGAAAGATTTTTTTAACTTCCCAGTATATGGGAAGTTCTTGTAATCGCCTCGAAAATCGAAATTGAAATTTTCAACTTTTCTTTACGTTTTGAGGTCTATAGAGTATATATAAAGTGTTTTTAGAAAGAAGTATGTATGTGTGTGTGTGTGTATGTACGTACGTACGTGTGTATGTACGTACGTGCGTTCGCGGGCTGTTTTTCTACGAGCATAACTCACGTAAAAAAAGTCGCATCGACTTCGTTGAGGTGTCAATCGAAGCGTCTTTGCAATTTTAAGAGCTGATTAGTTTTTGGGACACTTCGGTCGAGGGGGTTTGCTGTTTTCACCCCTTGAATGTCAACCATATTATGCGCTATATCGCACGAACCAAACATACGATTTGCTTGTTGAAGGTGTCAATCGACGCGTATTAACATTTTTGTGATTCTATCAAATTTTTTAAAAAATCGTTGGATCCGTTTTTTAATTTTTTTGAAAAAAGTGCAAAAAATTAGGGTTTTTTCAAAAACACAAAATTTTTAACCTGATTTTCAAACCTAAGTAATCAATGTTTATATTATTTATATACTCCAAATAGTTCTTGTGAAAAAACCAGCAAAATTTTTTTTCATGTTTACAAAAAAAATTAAATAAAAAATAAAAAATCATTAAAAGTGCAAGGTCATTTACGTCATTCATTATATCTCGAGAACCAAATATAATCTTTCCATCATTAAGGTGTCAATCGACGCGTATCAACATTTTTATGATGTTTTTATATATTAAAAAAATTGTTAAAGCGTTTTTTACGATTTATTAAATTTTTTTTAGAAAAGTAGTGTTTTTTTCATAAAAAATTCCATTTTTAACCTGATTTGCACATCGTTATAATAAATGTTTATAGAATTTATAAACTTTTATCAATTTTTGTAGAGAAACCAGCACAAACTTTTCTCATGATTACAAAAAAAAATTAAATTAAAAATAAAAAATCATTCAAAGTCACCATGTAAACAGGTTCATTCGAATCATTATACCTTAAATCTCTTATTCTAAAGACATTGTTGTAAAGTCAATCAAAGCTTATTAATATTTGCAAAATTTGAGCAGATTTCCAAAAGTCTTCACAGCACCATGTTTTAACTTTAATGAAAAAACTGCTTTGTAACCTGTCCCCCCTCCGATTGATCCGCGTGAATAATCAATCAAACCAATGCACCAAAATCCTTACGTAATCAATTGACGCTCCCGTAGATGTTACGATTAATATTAAATCATTCCAATAATTTTTATGAGAGGTACATTTTTATTATTTGAAGTAGTATTATTTCCATAACTTTTATTGTGTTTAATATTTTTAATATCTATGTAGATATTACTGGGAAGTTGACCGTGTGGACCTCATGGGTCGCACCTCACGGCTTGTTGTTATATGTCATTAAAAATAGATTATAAACAAGATTGGGGCTCGCCAAGCAGCGAAAATAGGGACCGTATGTAGTAGACTTTTGTCGCCCACTGTATCTCGCGAACCAAGCGATGAATTTGCGTCGTTGAGATGTCAAACCAGGCGTAATAGCATTTGTATGGTTGTATCAAATATTGAACAAATTCATAAAAGCCTATTTCTAATTTTATTCAAAAAGTGTAAAATATTTGATTTTTCAAACAAAACAAATTTCCCACAAAATGTGCTGTTTTAGCAAATGATGCAACTGACAATCAAATTGTCTAAATAGTTCTCGTTTTCATTATTATTAGAAGAAAATTATAATGTAAAAGCAATAAACTTTTAAGTCACTATGAATACGGGGATGATATGAATAATATTCTCATTCCAGTTTTCTAATTGCGTTATTGTGGTGTCAATCAAATCGTTTTAAAATTTGTCTGATTTGAGCAGATTTTCGATAATTTCAACTCAGCTATTTTTTTTTAATAAAAAAAACTGCTTAATATTAAATTAAACTCTCTTTTCAATCACACTTGCACTTGTCGGAATCACCGATTCGGAGAATCGAATGTTTTAAAGATTTTTCATTAAATGAAATATCATTGTTTCTTATGATTGCATAGCATATTCATAAAAAAACAATAAACTATTCATATCTTTACGAATAATATTACCTAATTTCACTCACTCACGATCAACAAAATTTCTATCTTATTTGCAATGCTAGTAATCAATGCTTTACAAAATCAGATGCTTTAAAGAGCTGCCATCAAATAAAAAATCAAAGGTTTCTATATTTTCAAAATTTATTCATAAAAAAACAATAAACAGTAAATATTTACAATGGATAAAGTAGCGTCCATTAATTACGTAAGGATAATTTTTGTGAAATTTTTCAGTTTATTCATTGTACATCTTCCTCTATCTTATGTAAGATTTTACATGTTTTACATATAATCAGACATAGAGTTTTTAATTGAATGTTGCTTAAGATCAACTGCAAAATAAAAATTGATTATTAGTTTTTCAATGTAAAATGATGAAATATTACAGATATTGTGTCTATGCAACACTTATGGAAATTTTGGACGCAACTACCAAAAATTGTGACCTCGCGACAAAATTAAGTTCAGTAGATGGAGAAACAAAAACTGATTTCAACAACTCCGATATTTCAATTTCGGGCAAATGTTCGTTTACACCCTTTTGACTTTCAAGCGCCGATGTGAAAACAGCCACTAAAGTATAAAAGGCTTTGTAGCAAACCATCCCCTCATTCAATGAGAACCCCATTCCCACCACAAGTCCTTTGTCATCAATCAAAGATTAATAATAACTGATTCCAATTACTGTTATAAGTTTTTGTCATTACTATTTTTTTCTTTATTAACTTCCCAGTATATGGGAAGTTCTTGTAATCGCTTCGAAAATCGAAATTGAAATTTTCAACATTTCTTTACGTTTTGAGGTCTATAAAGTATAAGTATATAAAGTGTTTTTAGAAAGAGAGATGTATGTGTGTGTGTGTGTGTACGTACGTACGTATGTACGTTGGTGGACACTTTTTTCTACGAGCATAACTCACGTAAACAAAGTCGTATCAACTTCGTTGAGGTGTCAATCGAAGCGTCTTTGCGATTTTAGGAGCTGATTAATTTTTGGGAAACTTCGGTCGGGGGGGGGGGGTGTTTGCTGTTTTGTCAGTTTAAAGGTCATTTCTGTCATGCGTTATATCTCGCGAACCAAACATACAATTTCCTTGAACAAGGTGTCAATCGACGCGTATTGACATTTATGTGATTCTATCAAATTTTTAAAAAAATTCTTGGAGCGGTTTTTTAATTATAAAAAAAAGAGCATATTCCAAATAGTTCTTGTGAAAAAACCAGCAAAAGTTTTTTTCATGATTACAAAAAAAAATTAATAAAAAATAAAAAATCATTTAGCGTTCAAGGTCATTTACGTCATTCATTATATCTCGAGAACTAAATATAATCTTTCCATCATTAAGGTGTCAATCGACGCGTATTATCATTTTTATGATGGTTTTGCCGGTAGCAAATGCAACTTCGTTCAATATTTGGAGGTATTCAGACGAACGCATCTTAATGACAATAACTCACTGGTTTTTCAAAGTACACAATATCTATAAACACAGTAACGAGCAACCAAACACAAAAATTGTGCATTTACATGACTCTGTTTACACACAAAATCACATCCCCCACATGCTTCGTGCCTGTAACATTTGAATATCCTGCCATGGAGGCGTTATCTTGTGCAGGCAAGCTTTAGATTGGCGTGGTCTGCAGACTGCAACGTTAAGTCTGAATGTGTCATATCAAGCTCTGTATACAGTAATGGGAAAACTTATCAAGAATGTATTGTATAAGCAAATAAAATGTGGTCTAAGTGCGACCCTTGAGGCCCACACGACTAACTTCCCAGTGGAGTGAATAAAAAGCTATAATTTGCTTTTATTATTAATTACTATTATAAATAATTAATATTATTAAACACTATTATTCTAAATTAATATAATTACTATTATTATTTTTATCAATTTTTTATCTAACCATAAAAGCTTTGGTAGAGGAAGACGTCTCCACCACCTGGTGGTCCTCTACCAAAGCCTTGGCAACCTTGTCCTCTTCGTCCTCATCACCCTTCTTGTCCTCCATCTCGGCCTCGGAATCCACAGCTATTATTGAGGATATTTAATTATTGTTTAAAATAATCATTCGTTATTAAGAATGTTTGACCGTTACTGAATAATTATAATTGAATTTATATATACAATATCAGATTATAACTAATATTATTTGATTGTTATTAACAATATTAAATTATTTATAACAATATTCAATTATTAACTGCCTTAGCGTCTCTACTCCCATTCACCCAAACCTGATAATATAAGTTTGGAATTTTATAAATTAATCTTTTTTTTTAAATAACATTTTTTACAAATTTGATCACAATTTTGCTAAAACGCACAATAATAACAACATTACTATGACGGTATTTGGTATCTGCACGAATTAATAGTGCGTATCAACAATTTAAAAATAAGCAATTTTTAGTCGTTTTTTCAGTTTTTTCATCCTAAATAAAAAACGGCCCAACCGATTTTGCTGAAAAGTCATTCAGTTCTAAGTTACGTAATTACGCGTCGTTTAAAACTGGTCCCACGTCAATCCGATGTTTGGTTCTTGAGATAATCGAGACGAAAAATTACTCCGAACGCACATACGTACATACGCACATACGCACATCCGCACATACGCACATACGCACATCCGCACATCCGCACATACGCACATCCGCACATACGCACATCCGCACATACGTACATACACACTCACAGACATCTCTCTAAAAACGATGGATTTGGATTCTAGAGACCTTAAAACGTGGAGATATGTCAAAATTTGGGATTCGCAAAATCGACCCCATTACAATAACTTCCCATAGGGAACTGGGAAGTTAACAAATCTATGTATGTATATCAATCCAATTCCTACCACGACAGAGCCTCGATTGAAGAAGTCATTTTCCACTGAAGTCCATCATTACAAAAAATTGGAGCAAAACAAATTTTCGGAATATTACCGAGACGAGTGAGGGTGGTAATACGAATCTGCCTGGAATTTGAGCGAATATGCAGCGCTTCGTATCTCCTATGAAACCCGGCAAACGGAGTACGCGGCTCTAATAAACCTATACCGCATATAAAAACCAAGATATCGGTACAAATTTGGAATGAAACAAAAGATATTGCAACACAAAATGTGGTTGAAATAATTTTCTTTACGTCTTGTATATCCTTCGAAAATTTTGACTACGAATCCTACGTAGTAATAAGAAGTAATAAAGGTAATGTCCAGCAAAAGTTTTTGGCTGGTTTGGAGCTCTAAGCAATTTATATCAACAAACAAAATCTAGGCAAGGGGTCACAGAATGGCTCGACAAAATGTCGAAAAGGCTTCACTTTATTGCGAAATATAACAGAATAACGCAAGATATTGATGTATTTCTAATAAATCGAACATGTACATCATTGCTACTTATTTGAGAGACAATTTTTTAACTTCCCAATATATGGGAAGTTTTTGTAATCGTCTCGAAAATCGAAATTGAAATTTTCAACATATCTTAACATTTTCATGTCTTTAGAGTACAGTCAAATTCCTCTAAGTGGAAATTCCTTTAAGGTACTAGTACACTTTTGAATTTTGAAAAAAATCAATTTTTCATTTTTGCATTTTTGAACTCCTTACACCTTTAGAAATGACCTTCTCAAATATTGTAAAGATATTTGAATTCTTAGTCAGTCAAAAACAGTATTGAGTGCACGCGCTTTCTCGGCACTTTGCAGCTGTCGAGCGCGCAACGCTATACGTGACTCCCCTCTTTCTAAAAAACCGGTTTCTCCCACATACACAACAGAGTATAATATTTTTACTTTCACACGCGTTGACATTAGTTATTTGGTCATTTACAAGTATATTTGTCACGGCAAAATGCCTACACCTTACAAAAAAGCGAGTAAAACTACAAAAATAAGAAAAGGACGCAGTGCAAGAAGATCTCACGAATGTCATGGAAACCAGCATAGTGCTGAGCAAAATACATCGTTTACTAGTGCATCTGCAAAAAAATTATCAAACAATACTGATTTTGAGGTTAAAATATATTAAATTTACCGTTATTGTACTCTCGCTTTCTCGCTTGTTTTCGGAGAATCGTCGACTATGCTGAAGTGTAAAACGTGCGACAAACATATAAAATTTTTCAAAACCAGTATTCGCGGTCTTGCTTTCAAAATCAATGTCGAATGTGAATGTGGTGACCGACAAATAAATTCATGCAACGTGGTAGATAAAGCATTAGAATTATGCATTATGCGCTTGCTCGGTGTTGGTCGTAACGGTCTAGACCTTTTTTGTGCACTGATGGATATTACTTCTTGTTTCGGTAAAACAACTTATTATGCAATTTTAGAAAACATTTTAATTGCAGCGAAGTCTGTTTCCACTGTGTGTTTAAAAAAAGCCGGTCAAGAAGAAATGGAAATAAATCGAGAAAAAGAATTGGCCGAGGATGAGTTTTTTGTATCCGGAGATGGTACTTGGTCGAAACGCGGGTTCAGCTCTCTAATTGGTGTTTCAACTATTTTGTGTCATCAAAATCTTGCAAAGTGTGTGAAATAATGAAAAAGCAGCTGAATGAAGCTGATTTTTCTATTTGGTACGAGACCGAGCATGAAGACGAGTGTACTGCGAATTATGAAGGTAGTTCTGATGGAATGGAGGTACAAGGTATTGTACAAATTTTTAAGAACTCTATGAACCTTCACACAGATAAATACGCCTACTATATAGGCGATGGCGACTCAAAAACTTTTACTAATCTTTGCGCAGCCAAACCATACGGAAATGATTTAACGGTCAAACAACCGCGCAAAAGAAAAATCAATGAACCGGTACCTCCTACTCCGAAAGCAACAGCTCTTACCGGAAAAATTATGAAGCATATGTCGATAAATTATAGTTTGGCAATCCAACGATATCCTAATGATTTGACAGAAATGAAGAGAGAAATATGGGCCGGGTTTTATCACATGATTTCCACCGACGAAGTACCGCAACATCAAAAGTGCAATCCAGAGTGGTGCAAATATTTGAAGGTACAGGCGAACAACGAATCGTACAAACACAAACCAGCTCTTAGTCTACAAGTGCAAGAGCTTGTGAAGCCTGTATTCAAAAAGCTGACCAATGAAGAATTGCTCTCACGTTGTTTGGGAAAAAATACCCAAAACAACAACGAATGTTATAACAAAACTCTTTGGGCCATTGTTCCGAAACATAATTTTGTAGGCAAGAAAGTTGTTGAACTTGCAGTTCAAATCTCTTTGGCAATTTTTAATGAAGGTCGAATGACACTATTAAAGAGCATGGAAACAATGGGTTGCACCATCGGCGTCGCTGCATATAAATATGCGCAGTCTAAGGACTTTTAACGCGTTTTTCTCGAAAACACTTTTTTTCGCACGGCAGACAGTTAATCTTCGGATTGGCTGAACCGATTTGAATGAATGTTAGTGCGTTTTACTTTTTAACGTATCTTACATGCGAATTCAATTAGACCAAAAAATGAACAACTAACATTTTGGCGTAAGAAAAATGGTGAAAAAGGGTCAATTTTCGACACTTTTTTTTCAAAAGTCCGCAATTTTTTTTTCTCGTGTTTTTTTAATAAACGGAGGTGAATTCGCGCATGTGCAACCTTCCTTTTTAAAATGCCGTTTGAATTTTTGTTTTAGACTTGCCAATCCGGAGATTAACTGTCGGCCATGGACGAAGAATTTTTTTTCGGTGTTGACTTTGACGCCTTCTATTAAATGGAACAAATGTGGAAGAAAAAAAAAATTTTTTTGTACAGTCTAAGAGTTAAATAAACTTTTGCACAAACAGCAATTTGTAATATAATAAAAAAGTCGAGAAAAAATTTATTGAAATTATGCATTTTTTTACACACCAAAAGTGTACTAGTACCTTAAGTAAAAATTTCCTTTAACTTTGCCAACTGCTTCGTGCGTTCCCTAGAATTTTCCATACAAAAACTAATAATACTCTAACTCGAAATTTCCTCAACTCGAACCTAAAAAAAAGGACTTTGCACGTGAATTTGACATACCAGCAAATACATTGTCGTCAATATGGAGTAAAAGGGAAAATGAAGCGGAATAGGGTATGCACATACAAGACAGTTAATAATGCCATGCTTGAATGGTTTAAAAACTTTAATTTAAAATTATTTTAAAGCAAAAGGCACTAGAAATAGCCAAAAGCTTAAATAACTTTGGTTTTAAAGCTAGTAATGGTTGACTGAATCGCTTCGAATCCAGATATGGAATTTCAGGACAAGTAATATCGTGCGTAAGTGCATCTGTTGACCATGAAAAAGTCATCAGCGGAAAACAAATTTACCGAAATTTTTTAAAGATTTTAAACCCGAAAATGTTTTCAATGTTGACAAGAGTGGTGTTTTTTTTCAAGTGTCTGCCAACAAGAACCCTTGCTTTAAAAGGGGAAAAGTTCTTTGGAGGCAAGCATAGCAAAGATAGAGTGACTTGTTTCGTGGGATCCAATATGACTGGAACAGAGAAACTCAAATTTTTGATCATCGGTAAAAGTAAAAGTCCACGCTGTTTCTGTCTTATTAAATCCTAACCTGTGAACTAAGGACTGTATCGGAAAAATTTGGCCTTTAGTCTTTCCTGCATAGCTTTTGTTTGGGATAAGTTTAAGTCTTCATCAGGTATGCAAAATTAGCTATAAAATGTGACAAACAAGAACGTATAATCCATTCGTATTGTAAGATCACTCTTGAAAAGATGTCATCAAATCAAGAAGGAGTGCGTAGTTTGATTGTGTGCAAATACCTGGAAAATTTCCTTCGTAAATATTCGATTTCAGCAAAGGAGACCAATTCGCCGATTACAACAGGGAAACGGACGATTATAAAGTACAAACAGGGCCTACCTCTTGCTAAAAAGTCTGGATTAGGTAGAAAAAAATGTCCATCCGATATAAATTTGAGCCGAAAGGTAAAGGGGACATTTTTGCAGAGTCCTAACACATTCATTCGAGATATGGCTCAAAAAGTGCAAACATCGAACGCAATGATTCGGAGGATGAAGAAGCATTATAAATAGATCAAATAAGATCCAAAAAGTACCCGTTCGATCCGAGGAAAAGGAGAAAGAAGCGAAAAATCGGGCTCGAAAGCTATACAAGGATTACCTGACCAAATACGATTGTTTTGTGTTGGACGATGAAACATACGTGAAGGCCGATTTCGCACAGTTGCCTGGTCAGGACTTCTATACAGCAGGATCGAAGGGTGGTGTTAGCCCAAAAACATAAAACCAAAAAAAGTACCAAACTTTCCAAGCGGTATTTGATTTGGCAGGCAATATGTCGATGTGGTCTCAGATTAGAGTAATTTGTAGCGAACGGTACCATCAACTCAGCAGTATACATCGAAGAGTGTTAAGAGAAGCGACTAAAACCATTTATCGAGAAACACACATCTGTAGCATTTTGGCCAGACTTAGCGACAAGTCATTATGCTCGATCAACAAAGAAGTGATATGAGGACAACAACATCTTCGTGTTACCGAAAGCAGCTAACCCCCCAAATTGTCCAGAACTTCGACCAATCGAAAGATATTGGGCTGAAAAGAAGAAACTATTAAAGAAAACAAACAAAATTATTAAAACCGCAAACGATTTTCGAAATAAGTGGAGAAACGCATATAAGTTGGTCGATGACACCGTTGTACGGAGCCTAATGCGTGGAGTTAACGGAAAGGTCCGAAATTTTTTTCCCTTGAAATAAAAATTCATTGAATTTTTATGTAAATGTTAGTTAATATAATATAATATTAAAAGAAAAAAAATAGTTCGATGGAGCAGTTAATACCAATTTTGGAGACATAATTATAAAGGTCAATTTTTTTCGATACACTCCTTACTTAGCCAACAAACGGTCGTGGATGAACGACGATATTTTTCCCAATGGCTTTTAAAGCAGGTACAAGAAAAACTAAAATTCATAAAGTTAGAATATTTTCCCGCAAATATGACTTCGGCAGTTCAGCCCATGGATTTAGGCATAATACAAAATTTAAAAACACATTATAGGCGACGCATACTAGCTAAGATATTACATTCTGAAGAATGTAGAAATGAAATCTATTAGATTACATTGCTGGATTTTGTACGTGGAATTTCCAAGGCCTGGAATCAAGACGTTACTCCGTTGACCATTAAACAATGCTTTCAGAAAGCAGGATTTAAAATCGCGGAAGATTGGCATGAAGCAGGCGATATTCCCCTTGTTCAATTGAGCAACAAGTAACAAAAAACGAAAATTCCGAAGATGATATGGACAGCATCTGGAAAAGTTTACACTTTGCAGGTTATGACACGGGAGATTGCGACTAGGAAGATTATCTGCGTGTTGATGATGATTTGCTAGTACCTGGACCCCTTGACGTGGATCAAATTTTGGACTATTTTACTACGGATCACAATAATGTAAGCGATGAGCAAGACGATACAGAAGAATGTAGCGTTTCGAAACCCCAAAGAAAACAAATCCAGGAAGCAATCACAACATTACATAACACTGTTGAGACAACTGAAAACATCCCAGATGAAATATATAATAGTTTATTTAACCTCGATAAATTTTTCACCAAAATAAATAATATTCACCATCAATCTAGAATAATAGACTTTTTCAAGTCATAACACATAATATGCAGAACTTTTCAAGGTAGGAAGTCAATTGTATGAATGTTTAATGATTTTATTTTGATTATTAATTTCTAATACTAAGCTTTTTGGTTTTTATTATGCATATGAGCAAATTAACATTTTTGGTGATTAATTCATCAATTCGACTTAAGGGGGGAAGTATCTTTAGAGGCCGAAAAAATAGGTCTTTTTTGCAACTGATTTGTGGGGAAATGAAGACAGTTCTTATTAAATCAGTATAATATTTATTTTAGGCGATGTTTGAGGTTGTAAAAAAAACATATTCTACAAAAGTGAAAGTTGAAAATTAACAAATTTTTCAAGGATGTCGTCGCTGACGTCGTAAATTGCGTAAGCGATGCTGGCTGCAATTTTCATCTGAAATCAACAAACCAAACATTTTCTTACTCGAGAAGGTTTTTTTAGTAGATAGACTAAAATTTTTGCGAAATTCGAAAATTAATCCTTCAAAACAGGCTCAAAAAAAAACAAATTACGATTTTGACGAAAAATTTCGTTGTACTTCCAGTCAAAAATAGTCCCAAAATAATTTGTTTTTTTAATCTTTAGTCTAAATAGAACAGTTTTTTATGCTCTTTAAAATGAATGCTAGATGATGAAAATCGATTCACTAGTTTTTTTTATTATCACTTACGCAATGTTAAAGAACATGGTTTCGAGAAAAGGCCGTTTAAAGTTTGTGGTCAAGAGAAAAAGAACTCGGCGCCAGGCACTTCCGGGATGCATATCTTCCACAATTTTGAGAATTAGCTTTTGAAATTTTGACATGATATTCTTAGGTGATATATATAAATTTTAAAAAATCGATTTTAAAAAGTGTCTAAAGGTACTTCCCCCCTTAAAAACTTTGACTGTATATTCAAAGTGTTTTTAGAAGAAGGATGTTTGTGTGTGTGTATGTTCGCAAGTACGTACATACGTTTGTGAACAGTTTTTTCTACGAATATATCTTAAGAGCTGATTAGTTTTTGGAACACTTCGGTCGGGGGTTTATTGTTTCGACCCTTTGAAGGTCATTTCTGTATTGCGCTATATCTCGCGAACCTAATATAGGATTTGCTTGATCAAGTTATCAATAGACGCGTATTAGCATTCGTGTCATTCTATCAAATTTTGAAAAAAATGTTGGATCTGTTTTTTAATTTTTTTTTAAAAGCGCAAAAAATTAGGGTTTTTTCAAAAACAATAAATTTTTAACCTGATTTTCGAAACGCAGTAATGAATTTTTACAAAATTTATATACTCCAAACAGTTCTTGTGAAAAAACAGCAAACCCTTTTTTTCATGATTATGAAAAAGATGAAATTAAAAATAATAAATCATTAAAAGTCATTATGACCTTCAAGGTAATTTATGTCATTCATAATATCTCACGAACCAAATGTAATATTTGCATCATTAAGGTGTCAATCGACGTATCGTATTAACATTTTTATGATGTTTTTATAGTTTTGAAAAATCGGTAAAGCCGTTTTTTGATATAGTAAAAATAATATGGAAAATCAAGATTTTTTGCATAAAACAATAAATTAATAAATTTTTAACCTGATTTGCACACCGCAATAATAAATGTTTATACAATTTATAAACTTTTATCAACTTTTGTAGAGAAACCAGCAAAAAAATTCTAATGATTGCAAAAAAATTAAATAAAAAATAAAAAATCATTCAGTCACCATGTAAAAAGGGTTCATACGAATGATTATACCTTTTACTTTTTACAGGCTTTTGAACCTATTTTTAACTTCCCAGTGGGAAGTAATTGTAATGGGGTCGATTTCGCGAATCCCAAATTTTGACATATCTCCACGTTTTAAGGTCTCTAGAAGCCAAATCCATCGTTTTTAGAGAGATGGCTGTGAGTGTGTGTGTACGTATGTGCGGATGTGCGTTCGGAATTATTTTTCATCTCGATTATCTCAAGAACCAAAGATCGTATTGACGTGGGACCGGTTTCATTCGACACGTAAGTACGTAACTTAGAACTGAATGACTTTTCAGCAAAATCGGTTGGGCCGTTTTTTGTTGAGAATAAAAAACTGAAAAATGCTTAATTTTAAAACTGTTGAAACGCACTATTAATTCGTGCAGATCACAAATACCTCCATAGTAATATTATTATTATGGTGTGTTTTAGCAAAATTCTGATCAAATTTGTAAAAAAATGCAATTTGAAAAAAAACAAGATTAGTTTTTAAATTTCAAACTTATATTATCAGGTTTGGGAGAGACGCTAATGCAGTTAATTTACGTTATAAGTAATTTAATATTGGATTTGGGATTAGGGGGATTTACGATATGGGGGATTTAGGATCTGGGCGATTTCGGGTATGGGGCATTTTGGTTCTGGGGGATTTTGGATCTGGGGTATTTTGGATTTGGTCGAGACTTTGGTAGATGACGAGAGCGGAGACGTCTTCCACTATCAAATGGCTTTTATGGCTAAAAAAAATAATTATAATATTTTAGAATAATAATAGAATATATAAACATAAATAATAAAAACAAATCATAGTTTCTTTATTCACCTCACTGGAAAGTAAGTCGTATGGACCATAAGGGTCGCACCTAGACCACATTTTTTTTTGACTGCATATTCAATGTTTCTCAACACTAACAGAAAATAAGAAATAATTAATAGTCTCATTGATGTAAAATCGTGAAAAAATACAAATTCAGTGATTATGCCGAAGTGCTGGCAATTTTGACCGCAACTATTCAAAATGGCCATCACTCGACAAAATCTCTTCAGTGGGCGTAATAACAAAACTGCATTCATTTTTGCTAGCGCTCTTTTGTCCTTCAAGCATCGATATGAAAATAACAAATAACGTAGAAAAGACTTTATAACGTGCCCCCCCCCCCGTCGATTCAATCAAACCAATCCTCCAAAATCCTAACGTAATCATTTGACGCTCGCGTAGATGTTACGATTAATATGAAGTCAGTCCAATAACTTTTATGAGAGGTACTTTTTATTATTTAAAGTAGTATTATTTTCTTAATTATTATTGTGTTTAATATTTTTAATATTTATGTAAATATTACTGGGAAGTTGACCATGTGGACCTCAAGGATCGCACCTCGCGGCTTGTTACGTTAGCTGTTGTATTTAAATAATTATTAATTTCAAAAATATGGACAGAAAACTGAATATGAAACTAAAACTTTTCCTCCGCTTTACAATGTTTTTGTGGCAGCCTAGTGGGTTAAAATGAATGAAGCACAGACTGCTTTAACACATTAAGGACTACTGTATCGAAAACGAAACATGTTTATTTCTGATGTCGGAGAATAATTTGGTACATGCTTTTGATTCAAGTATTATTTATCATTAAATTTAACATAATTATCTAATCTACCTATTTTTACTTTTACTGCTTGTATCAATAGTCACTTAAAAATTAGAAATTTTAGGTTTTGCAGCAATCTTACTTGCAAGTAAATAAAAAACGGGAACCATTTCAAATATTTCATATATCTTTTCAAGATTTATTCTATGGATACTAAAATTTACAATGTTTGTATGTATATACACCTGCCTGGTTCCGTATGCACGTCGATAACAGTTTTAAGTCCACGTTTCGAAAACGACACATTAGGCCGAAAAGTGTAATGCATATGCTGGAAACAAAAGATTATGTAAAAATGGCAAAGGCGATTGGAATTTTCATTTTACTGCGAATTCTTTCGAAAGGGCTGGGTATTTTCCATTGCGCACGGGACAAAGAAAATTTTCAATACGGATACATTTTATACTTTTGTTAGTTATTCCAGCATTATCATTTGAGTCGTGTTATCGTTGAGTCGTGTTATCGTTGTGCCGGTCTGTGCGAACGAAATATAATTCAGTTGAAAAATGTTTCGGCAAAAATTTTTGAGCGTGAAGGAAATTCAAGAACTTCTAAATGAGAGTTGTGACGAAGATGAGTTGAGCTTTCGCATTAGAAAAGCAGACAAAATCGAAGTGCTTGCTTTGCCACCAGAACAAGTAGATGTGTAGTGTATTACTAGTTCCAAACCTGGAACTAGCCTATACACAACTAAGCTTCCCAGAAGCTCCCAAAAATAATGTCCCACAGCTCATCCTCAATTATCTTTTAGCAAAGATCTCAACCTCCATGCTAACTACATCGGTATGGTAGTTTAAAAATTCCCTTTCTCATAACCGTGTGAAACTCTAGAGGAACACTGAACCTAGAGTAAACAACAACATAATTGGGACAATGCAAAGTGCATTGGTGTAAGCAATATTGCAAGTAAACGAATTCCGTGAGAATTAATTTGAATCGCGATCGATTGGTTAGGGTAAATAGATTTAAGACTAGAGTAGGGATTTTTATATGATAAGCAATTTTAATGTACATAACAGTAAGCGAAATTTTAGAATAAAAGAACTGACTGAGCTGAGGCTCGGAACATTAGTGATCTCCTAATACAACAAGTTGGTTATCATTTAATAAACGTTGCCTTCTATTCGGCAACTCGACTGCCTATACAATTTGGCAGACAGCAAATTGCCTGATACATTGGCAAATTCATTTTAGAAATATCGGTTGCCTGTCTACTCGGATTGCGCCAAATATGTGGCAACCCAAGGGATGCCTGTAGGTGAAACAAATCTTTTTTTACTTCTCTCTGTTGACAAGATCGTATCCTTAGAGGAGTGAAGGCCATCACCTTAGAGGAGTGAAGGCCATCACCTTAGAGGAGTATCAACTTAGAAGACAACATGAGTCTTCACTTAGACAACGCGTATCATTACATGGCGATGCTATATCTTCACTTGGCGATCCAGATATATTACAGATGCAATAAGTGACTGTGAGGATATTGACGATAATGTGCAAGTGATAAGTGAACTTTCGACAAGTCTACCAGATGAAACTGCCGGCCAAGTAGAAATTATTTGTGACTTCACCGACGAAAGTGTTGCTATGCACAACATAAAGATAACATCAATGACAGTGGAGAACGAAGCATCCACGTCAAGTGCCTTCTTACCAGCAAAGACCAAGTGGACAAGGCACAGTAGTTACGAATTTCTCAAAGCGCCAGTTTACGTTTCTCCTAAAAAGTATCAACAGTTATATGAAAAACTCGATAAGGTTTTTTTCTTGTCAGTTTTAAATTGGTTATAATCTTTGTTATAGGTACACTTGATCCTTTTCAACTTTTTGAAATTTTTGTTGACGATGAAGTCATTAATTTTATTGTTGAAAGTACCCTCAACTATGCTGCTAGGGATCACAATGATCCAACATTGCAAACTAACTCTGATGAGATGCGGAAGTTTATTGGGATAATGTTTGTCACAACCATCAAAAGCTATTGGTCTGACAATCCATCTCTTGGCTGTCCAGTGATCAAGTCAACAATGCCTCGTGATCGTTTCGTGAAAATCAAATCATACTTTCATGTGTGTGCTAATAATGCTCTAGATACGAGTGATAAGTTTGCGAAAGTCACCCCTCTGAATGATTTGATGAGTGTCTTTGAGTGCAGCAAATGTAAATTTGCTATACATCCTAAATTGTTTTAATGCATATCGTATTTTATTGTGAAAAATATTTTTTTGACGTAAAATTAAATATTATTCAAGCAAAAAAATCGCGTTGTTTTCATTTTAAGCTTACTTTCTAATGATGCCATGGTTACTTCTCAATCATATTCAATTATTTTACTTCAAAATAATAAGTGTGCAAAATGTTGAGAGAGAAAATTAGTATCGTTTGACCCGAATGTTTCGTTTTCGAAACATGTCCTGTAGGCACTACCAGGAACAATTTTAAAAATTTTACTCTATTTTTTTCTTAACTAGTTTATCACTACTTCGGCGTTAAATTTCCTTGCCTTCAATTCAACTGGAACGCCGTGCCGTCCTTAATGGGTTAATGAAGGTGAAGTATGGATTGCAGTGATTCATTGCCTAGCGAAAGGCAAAGTTTTAAATTTGATTCAGAATGAGCATTGAGTCAATATAAAGCTTCTCAATGGCCAAATTCCTCGAAGCTAGCAATTGGATGTAGTCCTGCATTAGAGCCGCAGTATTGGAGCAATCGTTCTAGCCCAGAAAAGGGACGAGCTGAGGAAAAAGTCACTCAGATTATGTTGTTCAAGCGTATTGCAGTGGGGTGGCAGGAATTATTTTCAAATCGACATCAATGCGTCCTGTTTACTATACTTGGGGTCGGCATAGCCACGAAACATTCAAACTTGATACGAAAGCGATGAAACCTCCCAACAGACAATTCGTGGACTATTCAAATGGTTTCGTCGCTCTGTGCTTCATAGAGCCTCTTCAAAATGTGAGACATGGAGACGAATACTAATTAGCCCCGCGTGTGGATTGCAACACCATTATTTTGAAGAAACAAAAGACAAGCAGTGGATTAACCATATTCTTTGAGTGTTTGTTAGTTCTTGGCTGCTCGGGGAAAATACGCGCTTATCGGATCAAAACAATAGCGGCAAACATTTCGTGATAAGCGGCAGTGACTAAGTCCCAGCAGTACCCGCAGAGTAGTCGAAAATTTCGACACCGCGACAGGAAATTGTTACGAATGAGTGTGGCGGCGGTGTCACCCCGAGGGAGTCACTGCAAGCAAATAACTAATTTCACAAGACTTAGTTATCTCATTCGCCGGAAATTCACTTGTGCACATGGAAGGGAAGAGGGTACAACCTTACGGCGAGAGGTCCTCCAAGTAGAACTTCAAAGAAACTGCGAACGTGACTGAGTGGATTCTGCCCAAGCGTAAAATCAATAATTACTGCGTATTGAGGCCGAGGTCGGCGGCGCCCCCAAAATACTGCGGAACAAACGCTGAGCTTGGTTTCTTACCATCTTTGAGCAGCTGCCGCATTTCCTTTGCCCGTTGAAAGTTGATTTCCTCAAGAAGTTGCTGAAGCGGCGTCTGCGATTTGAGGAAGGACCCGCTGGGCAGCGCCATTATGAGAAATGAATGAAGATGGAAAAATGCTCCTTGCGAAGGACAACAAATACGCCGGCTTGACGGAACAGCTATGTTTTAGCATCTACGCGGTATGCCGGTGGACACTACACGTTTCATACAATATCATGAATGGTTTCACATCACTAAGCGAATAATTATCGAGCCGCAAAACGCATCCACGACCAAATGATACTCCTTGTCAAATAATTTGCGCATGCCACTTTTCTGACAAACAACCAAACAAACAGAACAATGACGATCATATACATCTATACTTTGGCATCTGACAAACGTTCACATTTGACTTCTGCCAAACTTTACGGTAACTTTTGATATTTGACAACCGCCAGGGGTGCAAACAGCTGACATAGTTTAGTGAATGCACAAACCACTGTTACGCATATGTCGCTGGCATGTTCATTCACAATAGCTACTATGCAGTAATTTTAAATTACTCAGAAAAATCGGCACAGCCACTATTTTCCGGGCCAAACAACTATAAGTCTGCACTTGATGAGCGACAATATTACTGATTCTCTGAAAAAAACACCTCGCGCCGGATCCTAATAGTATCGGCGTTGATGATATCAAAATAATCAAAGATAATATCGCAGATACACTGGTTACTCTAGTAAATACATATAAGCTTCAAGAGTGGAAAATTTCCGAAGTATCTAAAAAAACGCCAACATAATAGCCATATACAGTAAGACCCCGCTTAACGCTGCTCCGCTTAGCGCTGTTTCGGATTAACGCTGTTTGATTTCAATAGGGTATTCCTCGAAAACCGCGTGGAACTCCCCAATATCCAAAGCGTGACGCGGAAGATTAGTATGCCGATCGCCACTGATGAGAGTGCAGGTTGACTTTAAATTAAATTGTATGATTATTTTTATTTTTATATTTGTAAGAAATAAATTTTTGTTGTATATTTATAAAAAACATATTTAATAAACTTAATTGACAAAATATATATTCATTATTTAAAAATTATCCCCCTAACCCCAATATTTACATGGTGACAAAACCTCGTTTAAAGCTGTTTTCTATAACGCTCTACTTAGCTGGAACGTATCCCCCGCGTTAAACGGGTATTACTGTACATATAAATGAGGGCTAGGAACTGACCCGAATAATTTCCGACCAACAACATTGTTAAACTCATTGAATAAAATCATGGAAAAAATAGTAGCTTCGCGAATTAAAAAATTCTAAATGCAGAATAGGGTTCTAGATAGAAACCATTTTGGCTTTCGAAAAGGTAAAGGAACAACATACACGATTGTAGACGTAAACAGACATATCAATACGCAACTGGACCAGAGAAATTACAGTGCTGCAGTTTTTATTGACTTCAAAAAGGCGTTTGATACAGTGGTGCATGATATATTGATAAGTAAACTTGGGAATTTGGAAATTTTTGGTAAGCTTAGAGAACTTATACGTACATACATACCTGACAGAAAGACTTCGAAGTTCTGAAATTAGAAACGTTAACAGTAAAGTAGCGCAGATTACTACTGACGTATCGTACGATATTGATTCACTCAGGTACAACTGAAGCTGACTTAAAACAAAAGATAAACACCGACTTGGACAAATAATGGCTCATACAAAACAAATTGACATTGAATACGGACAAAACCAAATACATTTTCTTTAAACATAAAAATAAAACTGATATTGAGCCATTGATAAAAATAAAAAATAAAACCCTTCAGAGAGTTGAACAAATGAAGTACTTAAGACTTACAATCGATGAAAAACTAACGTGGACGCCACATACTCGTATAAATGACCTGAGGTTGTTGGTCTGCTCCATCGTTTTGGAAAAAACACTTACAGTATGAGAAACATTAATAACATTGCTATCGCATTTGCCAGAACTGAACGACTAAAACAAGACCCCAGCAACAAAGCAGCTACTATTTTCAATACACTACCAAACAAAATAAAAAACAAGCCGCGAGGTGCGACCCTTGAGGTCCACTCGGTCAACTTCCCAGTAATATTTACATAAATATTCAAAATACTAAACAAAATAATAATTATGAAAATAATACAACTTTAAATAATATTAATGTACTTCTCATAACAGTAACTGGAATGACTTAATATTAATCGTATCATCTACGGGAGCGTCAATTGATTACGTAAGGTTTTTGTTCGATGGGGACAGATTGATTTGATTGAATATTCACGCGGATCAATGGGGGGGGGGGGGTTTCTACGTTATTTGTTATTTTCATATTGATGAAAGCTTTTTTTATAGCATATGATCTATCAAAGTATTGACTACGAAACATTTTACCATTCAAAGCGTTCATTGCCACAAATACAAATTTGATTAATTTTTTTGATTTTCAAAATTTAAGCAGTTTTGATATAAAAATTAAAACACGGTGCTACGAAGACTATTAAAAATCTGCTTAAATTATGCAAATATTAATAAACTGTAATTGGCTTAACAACAATGTCTTCAGAATAAGAGTAGTCGGGTAAAATCATTCATATGAACACTTTTTACATGGCGACTTTGAATGATTTTTTATTTTTTATTTAATTTTTTTTAAACATCATGGAAAAAGGTTTTGCTGGTTTGTCTCCAAAAATTGATAAGAATTTATAAATTTTATAAACATTTATTACCATGTTGTGCAAATCTGGTTAACAAACTTATTTTTTTATGGAAAAATCCTAAATTTTTGCATTTTTTTTGTTAAATTAAAAAACGCCTCCAACGATTTTTTTAAATATAAAAACATTACAAAAATGTACATCCACGTCGATTGACACCTAAGTGATGCAAATATTATATTTGGTTCGTGAGATATAGTGAATGGCAGAAATGACCTTGAAATCATGATGACTTTTAATGATTTTTAATTTTTAATTTAATTTTTTTTGTAATCATGAGAAAAAGTTTTGTTGATTTTTGCACAAAAACTGTTTGGAGTATATAAATTTTATAAACACTGATTACTGTGTGTCGAAAATCAGGTTAAAAATTTACTGTTTATGAAAAAAAACCTAATTTTTTGCAATTTTTTCAAAAAAATTAAAAAACGCCTTCCTGAATTTTTTAAAAACTTTATAGAATCACATAAATGTTAGTACGCGTCGATTGACACCTAGATGATGAAAATCGCATGTTTGGTTCGGGAGATATAACGCATGACAGAAATGACCTTCAAAGGGGAAAACAGCAAACCCCCCCGACCGAAGTTTCCCAAAAACTAATCAGCTCTTAAAATTGCAAAGACGCTTTGATTGACACCTTAACGAAGTCAATACGACTTTGTTTACGTGAGTTATGCTCGTAGAAAAAACTGTCCACGAACGCACATACGTACGTACGGACGTACGTACATACACACACACACACATACATACTTCTTTCTAAAAACACTTAAAATATACTCGTAAGACCTCAAAACGTAAAGAAATGTTGAAAATTTCAATTTCGATTTTCGAGGCGATTACAAGAACTTCCCATATACTGGGAAGTTAAAAACATAACGAAACCTTCCTTGAAAATAATACTAAAAAAATACCAACAGCAGGACCAACATTCGAAATAAATTACAATCAGCTCCACAAAAATGAATAGCTAAACATGAAGCAAATATGAAATAAAATTATAAACATATCGAACTAAATGGGTACTAAGCTCCCAAAAATGGGGTACTATCGCTTATTCTCATTATCTGGGAAGTACTATGTGCTGAAACAATAAATACAAACAACTAATAAAAATTGATGACGAAAGTGATTTGAAGCAACTGGAGGTAGTTTTAGTCGGTAGAAATCCGGCATGTTGTGAAGCAGGAGGTGGTCGGCATGTTTTTGAAGATTTCCACCTTCCAACGATGAAAAACCTATTTTGACAAAAAAAATTTACAACATGCTCGCGAAAATTGAATTTATCATCAACAGAAATTTCCAACCCAGAATTCAATGATCATATAAAAGTTACGTAGCCCCCAAATCGTCTTAAACAAATTACAGAACAGCACAACATACACACATCTGGTTCGGTTTGGTTTTAATAATATACGCCAGCTCAGGATTAATGCAGGCAGTGCATAAAAAAAGAATGAAAGAAGAATGAAATTATAAACACCACCAGTGACGGCTCGTATGGATAAAGTTGGGGGCTAAATCCTATCGCCAGTGTACCTGAAATGCAACATATGTGTTTCCACTCCATTCAGCAATCAAATATGTAATAATTTTTGCTATTTAAGGAGGCAGTTTGTGTATTTTGCAAGAAATTTCAATAATTTTTTTAACAACCATTTTTTTAAATATTGTAAACCTTTTGTACATTAAAGAATAAACATTCAATTTTATTAATTTATTTATTCATTTTTATTGACAAAACGGCGGCTACAGCGGAGATACACAAAAAATTGGCTAACATGATATCTCAGGACTGAAACGTCTGAATAAAAAAAAATCCAAATGGCATATTGAAATATAACTGATTGACTATAGTCCGTACCAGAATTAAACATTTTGGAAGAAGAAGAAAACCAAAACGGCGGGCTTTTCAAATTTTTCACCTTATTTTTGCAACAAAATTGTTTGATAAAATAGTTAAAAATTTGTAGAAAATTCTATAGCTATACATGTGCTGATATGGGACGGATGTTTTCGTTAATATGCTACAATACACATCCTTTCCGTTGAAACAAAATATTGTCAGCTTGAGCTTAACGGTTTGTGGTCTCTATTTATGATAACATTTTGACCTTCGATTTGCTTTTGCTTGTTCGTAGATGAGCTCGATCTTTTTCTTCTGAGCTTGAGAGAGCCAAATGAGAAGTCTAATCCACACAAAACTAGAGAAGCCACGAATAGTGATTTTGCCGAGCACCGAACATTCGGCGGCCGAATATTCGGCGACACTTAGTACGTTGCGCAAGTGAAAGTGACACGTGTCGACCTGCATCATTGATGTGCGTGCGTTCGCTACGCTTGGTTCGCATTTGTTTCATTTGTGAGTGGATCGCGTCACAACACGCATTATTTGATGGTCTCATCAAATTGTGTTATTTATAAGTGTATATCTTAAAGAATATGGTAATAATGGATGGTAAATGACAGCACCTGAAGAGGATGCCATCCGACACCCCGAAACCACGCTTCCCATTAAATCATAGTTTGTTTGTGGAAAGCTTTATGAAATGGTACCATTTAATAAAAAATCACCTATTAGGAAATATTATGAAATTTGTAGTGAAGACAATAAACGGCCAGTTTGTTTGCTGTGTAACAGCGAGATCTCGCGTGGTGGAGAAGAAAAGGAAGCTAGTGAGTAGAATTATTACGTAAGTATAATCAAGCAAAACTATACTAGTTTTTTCAATTACTTTCCTAGTGCTTTTAATTTTTTTATTCCTGGTTTTTTTCTTTTGCACAATATATGTACTTTAATTCATACGTTGTAAGTATACGTCAGCAAATATGATATAAATAAGACCTATTTAAATAGTTAAAGTACATCTTATACACTTATTCCCTTTCAAAGTCAAAAACATAAGTGACGCTGGAAAAATGCAAGTTTAAACTAATCAGAATCAATAGTTTGATAGTTCCATTTTTTGAAGCTAGTTTTTCATTGTTTAATTGTTGCTTCCAGTCACTACTTCTTTGGAAAACGACCTTCACAACAAACATGCTGCGCAGTACGCTAAGTTAACTGCAGCTCCTCCATCAAGTAGCAGCAAAAATGAGGGTACTCTCACTTATAACAATTCTACGATAATGGCAGCACCAGGTACATCAAAAAAGATACAGTTAACTCTGAAGGAGACAACTGAAAGGAAATTGCTCTGGGATACTAATGATCCTAAAGCAATGAAATATCATTACTTAATAGGTGAAATGATTGCTTTAGAGCCATTATCACTTGTTGAACGAGTCGGCTTTAACAGGCTTGTGAAAAAGGCAGTACCCCAATACAAAATACCTGTTCGCACTTACATGACCGAAAAAATAATTCCCGATTTATACAACAGAGTTTTCTCTAAAATCGAAGCTAGTATTTCACGAGCAACTCCAGAGTTTATTCTCGAACATGGCGTTTTAGCGATGAAACCGTTTGCTGGTTCACATACTGGTACCAATATAGCAAAAGAACTCAATACTATTGCAGAAAGATGGAATATTTCACAAGGCAAGTCCATTTTCTTGTCCATGACAGCCAATATGATAAAAGGTGTACGAGACGCAGAATATGATTCTGCCAAGTGTTTTATTCATTTGTTACAGCGGGCTATCGAGGAATCGCTAAAGTCTCAATCGGACATAACACAGATGGTAGCTGCTGCAAGACGAATTGTCACTCATTTTATCCACTCTGGTATAGCACAAAAAAAGCTAAAACACATTCGTTAAGAACTTAAATTGCCAGACCACCAATTAGTACAAGATGTAAGCACACGCTGGAATTCAACATACTATTTAATGGAGCGATTATTAGAACAAAATCGAGCTGTCTCTTTGAACATAACTGATCATGATTCCGTAAACAACTTAAAACCGACTCAATGGGAGTTAATGGAACAATGTATCAATCTTCTCCAACCGTTCGAAGAGATTAGAAAAATAACCAGCTCGGGTATTTCCTGCATTTCTGAGGTGATTCCACATGTTGTCACGTTGTTAAAATACCTGGGAAAGGAAGAGAGAATACCGAATTTATTGACAATGAGATCTTCGCGACAAGCTGAACTTGAAGCGCGGTTCAACTTTAATGAGAATGACAAATATCTGGTTGCTACTTTTCTTGCCCCGCGTTTCAAAACTAGTTTCCTGGGAATAGTTCAAATACAAAGAGCAAAACAAAAAATTCTTTTAGAAACTCTAAGAAAGAGTTGTGATGAGTCTAGTAGCACTGATGATGATTCATTTCCAATTCCAAAGAAAAGAAATGTAAATGAAAATGATAAAACTACTGAAATACACGACAGTTTCTGGAACTGTTTTGAGGAAGTCGCTGTAGAAAATATGCACACAGTTGAAGCTGTGGAACAGAAGAGTTCAATTGCAAATGAAATTGATTTTTACATGAAAACTGTTCGCCTAGGTTGGACGGCAGACCTTTACAACTGGTGGTCAGGAAACGCAAAGCAGTTTCCAAGCCTAGCAGAATTTGCTAAGATTTATTTATCATCCCCCGGTAGCAGTATATATAGTGAGCGGCTATTTTCGGAAGCAGGTATAATTTACGAGGAAAAGCGCAATCGTTTGGTATCAACAAATGCGGAAAAAATTGTTTTCATTCATCATAACTTACCACTGATAGATTTTAAGTATTAAATTTACTGATTTTTTGTTAAAATAAAAAAAGAGTAGTATTTGCTATGCATTTTTTCATTATTTATTATTCGGTGTTCGACCGAATGGTCCGCAATATTCGGCCGAATACCGAATGGTGAAATAGGAGCCGAATAGCCCTAATACCGAATAGTAACCGAATATTCGTTGCATTTGTACACAAAACCATATTGATAAACCTTTTTCAAGTTTGTACTGTGTTTCGCAAATCAAATGGCATTGTTGTGAATTCGAACAATCCAAAGGGTATGAGGACGGTGGTTTTTCTACACCTTTTTGCAACTGAAACTTGATGATAACCTCGAACGAGATCTATCGTTAACAAGCCGCGAAGTGCGACCCTTGAGGTCCACACGGTCAACTTCCCAGTAATATCTAGATAAACATTAAAAATATTAAACAAAATAATAATTTTAAAAATATTACCCCTTTAAATAATAATAATGAGAGGTATTCATAGCAGCAACAGGAATGAGTTGATATTAACCATATCATCTACGGAAGGGTTTTTTTGGACTTCTATCATTTAAGCAGTTTTTTTATTAACACTAAAACACTGTAAAAACTATTAAAAATCTGCTCAAATTATGCAAATATTATAAAACTTCGATTGAATTTACAACAATTTCCTTAGAATAAAAGATATAAATTAATGTCATTCGTATGAACCCTCTATACATAATAAATTTGAATGATTTTTTATTTTTTATTTAGTTTTTTTTTTATAATCATGGATTATGGTTTTGCTGGTTTCTCTTCAAAAACTGATAAGAATGTATAAATTTTATAAAAATTTATTACTGTGCTGTGCAAATCAAGTTAAAAAATTATTTTTTTATGAAAAAACCTTAAAACCCTAAAAGCCTATTTTTTTGCATTTCTTTTATTAAATTAAAAAGCTGCTGAAACAATTTTTATGTAATGTTAAACAAATTGCAGCAATGTTAATAAACGTCTATTGACACCTTAATGATGCAAATATTATATCTGGTTCGTGAGATATAGTGAATGATAAAAATGACCTTGGAAATCATGATGACTTTTAATTATTTTTTATTTGTAATTTAATTTTTTACGTAATCATGAGAAAAAGTTTTGAAATTGTTTCTACAAATATTGTTTGGAGTATATAAATTTTATAAACACTGATTACTATATTTCGCAAATCAGGTTATAAATTTATGGTTTATGAAGAAAAATCTAATTTTTTGCACTTTATTCTCTTAAATTAAAAAACGGCTTCAACAGTTTTTATAAAAATTTGATAGATTCACGCAAATGTTAATACGCGTCGATTCGCACCTTAACAATGCAAATCGTATGTTTGGTTCGTCAGATATAAAGCATGACAGAAATGGCCTTGAAGAACATGATGACTGTTAATGATTTTTTATTTTTTATTTGATTTTTTTTTGTAAACATTAGTAAAAAACTTTGATGTCATTTTCAATAGAACTGTTTGGAATATATAAATTTTATAAACAATGGTTACTGCAACTTGGAAATAAGATTAAAAATTTATTGTTTTTGAAAAAAACCGTTATTTTTCGCACTTTTTTTAAAAAATTAAAAAACGGCTCGAAGAAATTTTTTAAAAACTTGATAGAATCACATGAATGTAAATACACGTCGATTGACACCTTATTCAAGAAAATCGTACGTTAGGTTCGCGAGATATAGCGCATGACAGAAATGACCTTCAAACGGGAAAAACAGCAACCCTCCAACCGAAGTTTTCCAAAAACTAATCAGCTCTTAAGATTGCAAAGACGCTTCGATTGACACCTCAACCAAGTCGATCGGACTTTGTTTACGTGAGTTATGCTCGTAGAAAAAAGTGTCCACGAACGTACAGACGTACGTACGTACACACACACACACATACGTCTCCCTTTCTAAAAACACTTTATATATACTCTATAGACCTCAAAACGTAAAGAAATGTTGAAAATTTCAATTTCGATTTTCGAGGCGATTACAAGAACTTTCCATATACTGGGAAGTTAAAAACATACATTTGGATATGATTTTATAAATTTTTTGTAGATATTCGAACTGAACAATTTTTCGATTTCCGCAAATCGACTAAATTTCACCTTGTGCACAAATCGAGCTTCGCCTGTATATGGGAATTTTTTTTATACATTTCTATCAGTTTTTGAAGAGAAACCAGCAAAACCATTTTCCATGATTATGAAAAAACTAAATTAATAATCAAAAATCATTCAAAGTTCCCATGTAAAGAGGGTTCATACTAATGATTTTACTTTATACCTATTATTCTGAAAAAATACGGCACAATTTTTATATTATGTCCACAATTTGAGCAGATTTTTAATAGTTTTTACAGTGCTATATTTTTAATAAAAAAACTGCTTAAAATTTTTTATATTATGTGCACAATTTGAGCAGATTTTTAATAGTTTTCAGAGTGCTTTAATTTTAATAAAAAAACTGCTTAAATTTTGAAAACCAATAAAAATCAAATTTACATTTGTGGTAATCAATATTTTGAATGGTAAAATTTTTTTTCAGTCAATACTTTGCAAGATCATATGCTTCAAAAAGCTTTCATCAAAAAAAAATTTAGTTTTTAGTAGTTTTGTTTTTTAGTGTTCGTAAGATTTCAATTATTTCCTCCATCATCATTTGTAACACATTTTACTTTTTACATGCACTTAAACCGCATATTCAATGTTTTTCAAGACTAACTGAAAATAAGAAATAATTATTAGTCTCATTGATGTAAAATCGTGAAGAAGACAAGTTCTGTGATTATGCCAAAGTGATGGCAATCTTGACCACAACTATTCAAAATGACCACCACGCGACAAAATCTCTTCGGACGCCGTAATAACAAAAACTGCATTCATTGTTGCTAGCACTCTTTTGGCTTTCAAGCATCGATATGAAAATAACAAATAACGTTGAAAAATCTTTGTAACCCGTCCTTATTGCGATTGATTCGAGTGAATATTCAATCAACACCTCATCCACCAACATTGTTACGATTAATATTAAGTCATTCCAATAAATTTTATGAGAGTTACATTATTATTATTTAAACTAGTATTATTCTCATAATTATTATTGTGTTTAATATTTTTAATATTTGTGTAGATATAACCGGGAAGTTGACCTTGTGGACCTCGAGGGTCGCACCTAGGCTTGTTATATTTCTGTGATGACTCTCCTAGAATAAAATTGTATTTATTCTCTCGAAGTTTGGCCACTGTTTTATGTACAATCTATGCAAAACTACAGCTGGGAAAACCTATTGTCTATTGTAACGTCAACGAATTTTTACGCTTAAGAACAGACACCTTATCGAATGATTCTCATGCCCAAACGTTAACAATTCTGCAGACAAACAGAAGATTCCCAAACTCTTCCAAAATGTGAAGTATATACTGACTCTACCTTAATTATGTTCATATGCAATGAAAATTGTGGATGTTACACAGCGTCAAGAATCGATAAAATTCTTCAAAAATCGTGAAAGAGCTTGTTTGGGGCCGCTATGTGGCTACACTTATTTAATCTAGCTCCTCGTAACTACTTATATTATGCCTTGAAGAAATTCTAAATAAACCGCTATTTTTATCTTCCCAGTATATGGGAAGTTCTTGTAATCGCCTCGAAAATCGAAATTGAAATTTTCAACTTTTCTTTACGTTTTGAGGTCTATAGAGTATATATAAAGTGTTTTTAGAAAGGGAGACGTATGTGTGTGTGTGTGTACGTACGTACGTCTGTACGTTCGTGGACACTTTTTTCTACGAGCATAACTCACGTAAACAAAGTCCGATCGACTTGGTTGAGGTGTCAATCGAAGCGTCTTTGCAATCTTAAGAGCTGATTAGTTTTTGGAAAACTTCGGTTCGGGGGTTGCTGTTTTTCCCGTTTGAAGGTCATTTCTGTCATGCGCTATATCTCGCGAACCAAACATACGATTTTTTTTAACAAGGTGTCAATCGACGCGTATTAGCACTTGTGTGAATCTATCAAATTTTAGAAAAAATCGTTGGAGCCGTTTTTTAATTTAAGAAAAAAAGTGCAAAAAATTAGGAGATTTTTTTTGGTAAACTATAATTTTTTAACCTGATTTACGAAAGACAGTATTCAATTTTTTTAAAATTTATCTACTTCAAGCAGTGCTTGTAAAAACCACATCAAAACTTTTTCTCGTGATAACAAGAAACATTAAATAAAAAATAAAAAATTATTAACAGTCATCATGATCTTCAAGGTCATTTCTGTCGTGCGTTATACATATTTCGCGAACCAAACATACGATTTGCATGATTAAGGTGTCAATCGACGCGTATTAGCATTTGTGTGGATCTATGAAAATCTTTAAAAAATCGTGGGAGCCGTTTTTTAATTTAAGAAAAAAAAGTGCAAAAATTAGGGTTTTTTATAAACAATAAATTTTTAACCTGATTTACGAAAGACAGTATTCAATTTTTAAAAAGTTTGTAAAAGCATCATCAAAATTTTTTCTCATGATAACAAGAAACATTAAATAAAAAATAAAAAATTATTAACAGTCATCATGATCTTCAGGGTCATTTCTTCCATTCACTATATCTCACGAACCAGATATAACATTTGCATCATTAAGGTGTCAATCGACGTGTTTTAAAATCTTTTTGATTATTTTAACATTATAAAGATCCGTTTCAGCGGTTTTTTTAATTTAATAGAAAAAAATAAGAAAAAAGAGGGGGTTTTTGTCATATTAAATATATTTTTTTTAACCTGATTTGCACAACACAGTAATAAATGTTTATAAAAGTTATACATTCCTATCAGTTTTTGAAGAGAAACCAGCAAAACTTTTTTCATGATTCTGAAAAAAATTCAATTAAAAATAAAAAATCATGCAAAGTTACCATATGAAAGGGGTTCTTCCGATTGATATTACCTTATATCTTTTATTCTAAATAAATTGTTGTAAAGTCAATCCAAATTTTAAAATATTTGCATAATTTGAGCGGATTTTTAATAGTTTTTGCAGTCTTTTAATTAAAAAAACGGCTTAAATTTTGAAAACCATCAAAATTTCAATCAAATTTGCATTTGTGGTAATCAATCATCATCACCCATCCACCAAAAGCCTTACGTAATCAGTGGATGCTTCCGTAGATGATATGATTAATATTAACTCATTCCTGTTACTGCTATGAATACCTTTCATAATTATAATTTAAAGTAGTAGTATTTTCAAAATTATTATTATTTTTAATGTTTATCTAGATATTACTGGGAAGTTGACCGTGTGGATCTCAAGGGTCGCACTCCGCGGCTTGTTTTGTCTCATGGAATCTCCATCGACCAATAACGAATCCTTTAACGACCTTCGCCATGGGTTGGTCGTTAACGATCCATAAAGATGATTACCATAGGTTTATGCGGGGTGTCCTGTACTTGTTAGAAATACTTCTTTTAAGAATAAAATACTTCAAAAGTTCCACCCTTTAGACCCAACAAGTTTCAGCAATCGCGTGAGGCAACTTGGTTATAATATGTGCAGCCTGGATAAGCAGTGCTGCCTCTCAGTGCTGCCATGCGATTATCTAATAATTTTCTCGTAAAAGCGCTGTAGATAGCCTTAGATCGCAATTTACCCTTTATTCCGCACTTTTTTCAGAAAGTCTGCGGCAGCCGAGGTACGCAATGTTTTTGCCGTATGTGATGAATTCAAAAAACTGTGGTATCTTAGCGTTCTGATGCGACACTTTCATTTTAATAACTTCCTTTCTGCTCAGGGCGGATAAGAAATCTTGACTGATTTGGAGACCTATTTGGCCTCACAAGACTCTTTCTGGAACATTGCTTGCATTTTAATTGAAGCAATGCGACAAAATAGTCTGTGGATTTATATTGCCATCCACAAGCACATAAATATACATATGTTATGTATGCTTCCGAAGAAGCTCATGAAAAGTTTGAGTGAATTATGTGCTTCGAATTTATTTGGAGGAATATCATTTACTTAAGAATATTTTAGTCGGGGACAGGCTTCTGATCCAGACGTACGATCTCTTCGTTAACAGAAGAACGCGCATCTTTCACGGATTTTGCAGATAGTGCAACAGCATTTGTGGAATTCAAGTTGTGTCGAAACTGTGATGTTTGTGTTAATTTGAGTGTAGTTTTATAGTGATTTTAAACATGCAGCCAAACTCTTTCGTGATTTTCGTGGCGATCGTGTTAGTGTGCTTTGAAGTTGCCCTATCGTGCCCGCGTGCCCCTAAAGATCTTCCACATGGTCGTAGGAAACGCGGTGATAATGGATACAAGCTGTCGATAGGAGACAATCCTACGGGATATATCCCGGGAAAAATTTACAACTGTGAGTTTAGATACATCTACGTAAGAAAAACGAGTTTAGTTACAACAATCAATAAAATCAAGTCATTCGAATAATTTTACAAAAAACTCGAAGGTATTCAAGCCTGGTGAAGACCCCAAATCCATATGATGAATCTAAGAGACAATATTGTATTACTCTGAAATGACTAAAGTAATGCCATGCTTTGCGGATCAAGTCATTTTCAACTAAAAATTACACTTTTCAACTCAGTATTAACAACGAGTAGTTTTTTGGCTAAATTTTGTAGCATTTAAGAACTAAATAAATGTTGCGACCTGAATTAAAATAAAAGAGCCATTCGAGTGAATCCCTCCATTGATATCTCTAATCGCTTCAGACCTTTTCATAACAATATTTGAACTTTAACGGTCAAACTGATATTGAAGTTCACTGATAAGACACATACGCTTGAAACATTGATTGGATCCGATTCACGCAGAATCTCGCGATTCCATGGAGTCAGGGCAACGTTTCAATTTTACAGGCACATGTGCAAGTATCAATTAAGGTCTTACTATTATACAATGCTCGAGATAATTATCCATTGCATAGCCTTGTTGAAAATAACTATAGTGCACACATACGGACGCTCGTTAATTCTACGAAATTCATCAATGTATTTATACACCTTGTTATGCTGTGCTTGGTACAATTAATTTAAGTTACCACAGATTTAATTACATCGTGGCCAAATAAATATCAAGCAATTGACATATGTACAAATGTGTAACATGCACATATGTGAGAAAATAGTCGCTAGATAGCAACTTTGTATAAGATGGATGCCCCTGATTTTTTGTTATATGCAATGGCTTAATAAAAAGCGCCTTTCGGTAGCAGTTATTCACCATGTCTGATTTATCCATCTGCATAACAAAGGACTCCATAAGTTGTACTAATAAGTTTCTGAATTTTTTCGTGGGTGCAAAGTAAACACGGTTCCTTTTAAGTCTTCCCTAGTTCTAAAATTAATTAGGCATTTATTTTGTTTTACGAGACACTTCTGTTTGTTGACACCCCAGGGACAGAAATTCTTATACATGGATTGAACTTGGGGAAATGCTGCAAATACGAGATCATCGTCAGGTTCTTTGTTGAACATCCTTAAATTTGTTCATCTTCAATTGAAATTTTGCCCAGCTAAGACTCACCATTTTCGTAAAAAGAAAACCTTCTGATTTACTCGAACAATTCTTCAGTTAAACCGACATATCGCTTAGGCAACTACTCGTGATAGCATCTTTTTTCAATATCCCAGTGAATATATTTATGTAAATGCTATGTAACCGAAAATAACAGATTACACAATATATGACCAGTAATTTTATGTTCAATTACGTAACAATTAGACGTAAAACGTCGTCCCTGTTATATAAGAGAAAAATGCAATTTCGATGTTCACCAGCACTACACTACAATAAACAAGCCGCGAGGTGCGATCCTTTAGGCGCAAACGGTCAACTTCCCAGTAATATTTACATGGATATTAAAAGTAATAATGAAAATAATGCTACTTCAAACAATAATATTGAGAGGTAGGGTGAGACTTTTCTACGTTATTTGTTTTATTCATATCGTGCCTAGAAAGACATAAGAGGAATCAATCTACAGGGGATTAGGGGGTGGCCTAAGACGACTAAAGGGGAGTCGAAGACGGATAAGGGGGAGTATAAGGGGGCTGAAGGTGAGTCTAATTGTTGCTAAGGGGCTAAGGGGGAGTCTAGGAGGGCTAAGGGGGTCTAAAAGGCTAAAGAGGAGTCTAAGGGGGTTAATGGGAGTCCTAAGGGTAGTCTAACGGGGGGTAAGGAGGAGGCTTAGGGTGACACAAAGAGGGATGCTAAGGAGGCTAAGGGGGAGTCTGGAAGATAAAAATCAATTCGCAAAATTGGGAGTGTGTCCTGTTCAGGCCACCAGAGACTTGAAGCGAAATGGAAAGAATTCCATATTGTAGATAACGAAAGTTCCGTGTCGAAGAAACTCCCCACAAGACTTGTGTTAGGTACCTAGGCGTGTATATGGACCAGCATTTGTACTACTCTAAGCGTGGAGCAACGCGAGGAATGCCTCCATGTCCCTTCGAAGACTATGCCATTCATGCCCAAGTTAAAATCATCTGTTACAAAGCGTTGATCAGATCGATTATCACTTGGTGATGTTCGATTTGGTTCAAGTTGGAAGTTTACCAAATGGAAAAGATCAGAGTCTTTAAAAGAAAATTCCTGCGCATGTGCTTATGCAGAAAAGCAGAGACTCAATAAAAGCACATGTACGATCTATGACAAGGTCAAGCGCATACAATTTTAAAACGCGCATACAATCCAAAAACGCTCAGACCCACAGACTCACATACAAAACACTGAGACAACTGACAGACTAGACCACAGTATAGGTAAGACCCAGTATGCAATCGAAGCCTTCAAACACGAAATTTCTCTCCAAGAAATGGCGCCATGTGCTTGCAAAAATTGACGAATGCCAAGCACTGCCAGATTTGCAGAGGATAAAGCGCTTTCGCGGACTTCATCTTTCACTTCAACACATGAGACATTTTTTCAGGCATTTTGGCTTTTTCTCTCAATCAATTTGTCAAAAGCAAATGAAATTTGTGTCAACGAAGACGTTTCACCATTGTATTTCAATGAACCAAAGTTTCTAACCGCGTTTTTCACGCCTAGCATGAAACGTGCATATACGAGTTCTGGCAGTGCCCCGACCAGTAGATAGCTGCCATTTTGTCATAAATGGCAGCAAACATATGATAAATGACAACAAACATATGATAAATGTAAACAAACATATGATAAATGTACACAAACATATGACTTTGCCCCGTGGAACCGCGGGCCGTACTTGATAATGTGCCTTTATATGAAACATTACATACTGGGTCTACCTATACTGTGGTGATGGGTATTCAACAGGATATGTAAACTGTACACCACGTAATTATTTTTTTTTTTTTGCAAAAGAACTAACACATTCTGTATCTTCTGGAGTGTATTGGTTGCCATAAATTAAACTGCTACTTTTTTGCGTGAGTTATTTCTTCTTTCACGAAATTGAAACATTTCGAACACTGCCTATGATGCTTACACACTGAAATTCGGGTGTATACTGATGAATTTACATTCTGTGGTGTATAATCTAAGTAGTAATACATAGGATTTAAGTGGATCTTGCAGCCCCGCACTTTGATGGCATTACTCTCTTCTCTTCTTGGTAATAAGAACAGATCAATAAAGTTTCGACGAGTTATACTAAACCGTGTTTCTATAATAAATAACAGTGTATAAGGAGTAGTGTCTGTTATTTATTATTAATGAGAACAGCTTTTTTGCCTGGCTAATTAAGAACCTATTAAGTCAGACCGTGTTCTGGTCGAACTGATTGCCTCATCCGCATGCAGCTGCACGTCTTCCAGCTGCTTAGCGTCACCTACTATCGCAATGTCACCCGTAAAACCGATGATTATTGTTTCGTAAGAAACAGGGGTCATAAGATTTCGTCATGTGGCAACACAAGGAAATATTATTATTTGAAAATAATTTCAACAATGATCTTTCAGAGTCTATACCATGAACTTTTCAGGACGATGTAGTTTATTATTAATATTGCAACGACTTAGATATTGAACTTCCGATGTTGTATTGATCGTCAAAATATTCTACATTCGTTTCATCATTTCTTAAAATGAATGCAGATACAAATTTTGATGGTGCTCCCATAGTTGAAAGCATTGAGTGGCGGACTTTTGTTCTAACTTCCAGTAGTCCGAATCCTTACCGGGACAAGAAAATTTCATCAATGATGGTGACATGTAAAAAACTATCAACACTAAAATTAGGAAAATTCTAATAGTATTAAACGAATAGTTTAGGTGAAGGATGTATGAATCGTCCAATAAATTTGACGCTATAAAACTATTACTGTATGACTACGCAAAATAAAGACATGGATACGATACGATACATGGATACGATAGATACGCAAAATAAATTATTATAGTTATAGTTTCATAAGTATTATTCTAATATGTTGGGAACTTTCGACTAAAATTGAAAGTAAAAAATTATTGAAGCAATAGTAAATTTTAATGATTTCACAAAATTTCTCTTAGTGTAAGATATGTTACAAACTCAGATACACAAAGGTACCAAACTGATCTTAAAGAATCTTGCTTTTCAAAGTGGCATTCAAAATTAAATCAAAGTCCCAGCAACATCGATAAACATAGTTTCCACTCCTCGATTTGCTAGTAATAAATATCGCGAATTTTTTTTTCAACAAGTATTTGACACTGAACCCGTCTTTTTCTCACGTTCAATTATCACTCGAAAAAGAAGTTTTATATAACCAACCACAGCCATATCAAATTAAAGAGTGGTTAATTGAAACTATGCGATCCAAATCTGTCTTTAAAAACGGTTAGATAATTTGAGTTAATTTTTTTTACAAAAGTGCTTCGATTTCATCATAAAATACCGTTTCCAATCCTTTTAGTGTTCCTTTATGGCGCTCGTACCCACAACAACATTCAGCAATTCACCCACTTCAAGCTTACTGCGGAGGCGGCAAATGGCTCCAAACGTCCTACAGTGGCTTCGCCGCGAAGGGTTGGTCGATTTCAGCTCTTTGGCGACTCACTGGCTAAATTCAACGAGGATTGCATCAACACTGTCTCCGAAACTGACGATTTGCCAAAAACGGAAGTCCAGGTAATGTGGGTCGCTCCCCAGAAGGGATCTGGATGCGTTTCGATGTCCGCCATGGTCTACGAGAACCCGCAGTCCTGGTATTCGGACGACGGAGAGCTAACCAAAGTTATTTGTGAAAAGAAACTGGAAAAAGAAGAAGCAAAGAGGGAATGCTGCGCCTGCGATGAGGCCAAGTACAGCGTAAGTATTTCCTGTGTTTTAGCTGTTATTACTAAAAAGATATTTGTTGCAGTTTGTTTTTGAAGGGATTTGGTCGAACGAGACGCATCCGAAAGATTATCCGTTTGCAATTTGGCTTACGCATTTTTCAGACGTTGTTGGAGCGTCACACGAATCGAATTTCTCATTTTGGGGCGAGAACCACATCGCTTCTGACGGGTTCCGAGCATTGGCCGAACTGGGTTCGCCAAGTGCCTTGGAAGCTGAACTTCGCACAAGAGGCCCTCGCCTTCGAACATTAGTCAAAGCTGCCGGTCTGTGGTATCCTGACGTAAATACTAACACCTCATCCCACTTCAGGGTCGACAGAAAGCATCACAAAATTTCCCTTGTGTCGATGTTTGGTAAGCACTGACTTTTTTAACTACTTTATCCTCATTAACCGAGTATTTTAGGCCCCTCGCCGGATTGGGTCGTTGGTATAAACGGTCTGGATTTATGCATGGAGGATTGCTCGTGGAATGACAACATTGATATCGATCTTTATCCTTGGGATGCTGGTACTGATGGTGGCATCTCTTATATGGTTTGTTTTACTGAATAACTAAAGCACGAGTATTTTAAGCAAAGAATCGTTTGGTTTCTGAAATACTTGATGACTATCGTTGTTTCGTTACAGTCGCCAAATGCTGAAACAATTCCGCGTGAAAAAATGTACCCGATCACAACAATGTACCCAGAAGACCCTCGTGCCCCATTTTACAATCCCAAGTCGAACACAATGGTTCCCTTGGCAAGGCTGTATATAAGGCGAGAGAAAGTTATGCCACATGCTTGTGACGAAGAATTCCTAGAAGCCTTGCAGGTAGATGTTTCCGAGAATACTGAGGACCAGGATGCTAGACGTATGACAATGAATGGTGATTTGGATTAAATAGTCTTATGTATTATCTACTTTAGATGAATGCGCTGTCTCTGAATACACTTCTTGGTCACCCTGCTCGGTATCTTGTGGCAAAGGACTTCGGAAACGAACTCGTCACTACTTGAATTCACAAAAGGCCAGCGCAGTTTCCTGTAATAGACAGCTGGTTGCGAAGGAGATGTGTGTGGCTGCAATTGCAGATTGCGAGTATGTTAATCACAATAAACATATGAAATTAAGGAATTTACTTAAAGATAGTTTGAACGATACCTCATCAAATACCGCAGTTAATTTTTTTAAAAATTTATATGATTCGGGGATGTAAAAGCAGCCATAACTCAAATGAACGAAATTTTGAGAGCTCCTTCATTAACGGAAACAATTTAAGCTGAGCTGAGCTTCCAAAATAATTTTATTTCCAATTGTTTTGCAGAAATCAGCAAGACGATGACGATGATGGCGAGAATTTGGCCAAAAGCGAGTCATTGGTGGGTGATGACGGCGAAGGTATTGGAGTCTGCAAAACGACCCCATGGACTGATTGGTCAGAATGCTCGAACACCTGCGGCATCGGCATTACAATGCGCACTCGGACATTTGTCAACCATTTGGGACGCAAAAAGTGTCCACATGTGATAATTGTTGAGAAGCAGAAGTGCATGCAGCCAGATTGCACTTTTGTGAAGGAGGAGCTCCCAGACCCGATTTGCCCAGTCACCGGTTGGAGTGAGTGGAGCCCTTGTAGTGCAACGTGTGGCAAAGGTATTACGATTCGGAAACGTCTACTGAAGGTGGACGCTAGTATGGATAAGACTTGTTCAGAAAGAATTGAGCTTTACCAGCAACGAGAATGCAACATCAAGCAAACTTGCACCATGGATAGTGGAACACGAAAAGGTAATGTGGAAATTAAAAGATGGAAAATAGCAATATATCACCCCAAATCCATTCTAACGATATTGAACTTTCTCAATTGTTGTAGGTAACTGACACCGGGCTAATATGAATAAATTTATCATTAACGTTCACAAACTCTCAAATAGATTTTATATGATTTTTCCATTTCTCAGAGATCTGCGCGGAACTTCCCGAAATCGGGCCCTGCCGAGGATCCTACAAGCGTTATGCATATAACGACCAAAAGAATATTTGCGAGGAGTTCATGTATGGAGGCTGTCGAGGAACTCGCAACAACTTCTTGTCTGCGGATGATTGCATGAAGACTTGCGGCCTAGAATTCAGTAAATATCAACGGAATATCCTGTAAGTGGTCACTTCTTTTTTCGATTCTAAATTAGGCAGAGAAGATAACCAATCAACGCAGCTACCCGCAATAGAGAGCCGCGCCCCCGAGCAAGCTGATCGGAGGAGACGGCTACCGGTGGATTGCATTATGTCGGAGTGGTCAACGTGGTCAGCCTGCAATGCCAGTTGTGGTCCAGGTGTGTCGACTAGAACTCGCGATATTGTCCGGCAGTCAAGAAATGGTGGTTCCCCTTGCCGAAGAACCCATCAACAGAGAAAGTGTGAAGGACATTGCACAACTGCCTAAAACCAAGAAAGATATTCAATGCTAAGATTTCTCATGAATAAAATTAAATTTGATCTTCTATCTTCTGTAAGACAATATTAGTGCATGTAAATATATTTGTTATATAACCTGAATGAAAAAATTCAGTTAAATGTACGCTTCAAAGAGTTTCTATTCACTTCGATTAATCTACTTGAAAACTGTACATCTAAAGATAAAGCTTCAAAGGCTTCTTTCTGTTGAAACTTTAGTGCTGGAACTAAAGTTTCTTTCCTTGTGCAAAGTTTTATTCCCACCTTAATTTTATCTTCGTGAATCAGATTCCTCCCAAGGTTGTTTGGCGCCCCCATCGTAATTTTTTCGAGCGCTCCTAAAATTATGTTCGCCTTAGTCAGCGTTTTATTTTTCTGAGTCGATATTTTACTTTCGATATTACATGAAGAGTGTCAATGTGAAAAACTTTAAAAATTGATGATTAAAATCATGCCCATATCCTTATAAAGTAGAACCACGATTATCTGTTAGACACGAGACGAACAGCCTAATGGAAGATCGAAATGACAGAGAGCACATAAATTTGAAGTTTGTGAAGTTCAGAATTACTCAAGAAAAGTGAAGCCCTTATGAAGAGGGCTGAGACCCCGACTGCCGGTGGGACTCGCATCCAACAGAGTCACAACGGTAGTTGTAGAGAATTCATTCTAGAGATCTTAGCTAGCTAGAGATGTCTACCCCGAATACATTGCGTAACATTATGCGAGAAATTAGATTGATATTACGACGGAATTCTGAACGTAATCAGACTTTCGACTCATTGAGCTAACCGACGATCAGTCTCGGGGACGAAGTAACGAACAGTCGTACAGACAAATTCGGGATCGGTCTCTCCAAAGCTAGCGGTGCGATAGCTGCTGGCAGGCCAACTCAGTTTAGCACGTAATGTTGTAGGAAAATTTCCTTAGGTTTGGTTCAAAATTTCACTGCCTTAAATTCACAAAAAGAAAGCCGCGAGGTACGATCCTTGGGGTACACACGGTCAACTTCCCAGTCATATCTAGATAAACATTAAAAACACTAAACACAATAATAATAACAAGCCGCGAGGTGCGACCCTTGAGGTCCACACGGTTAACTTCCCAGTAATATCTACATAAAAATCAAAAACATTAAACACAATAATAATATTGAAAATAATACTTCTTGAAATAATAATAATGAGAGGTATTCATAGCAGGAACAGGAATGAGTTAATATTAATCATATCATCTACGGAAGGTTTTTTTGGAATTCCAACATTTAAGCAGTTTTTTTGTTAACACTAAAACAGTGTAAAAACTATTAGAAATCTGCTCAAATTATGCAAATACTATAAAACTTGGATTGAATTTACAACAATTTCCTTAGAATAAAAGATATAAAGTAATATCATTCGTATGAACCCTCTATACATGATAACTTTGAATGATTTTTTATTTTTAATTTAGTTTTTTTTATAATTAAGGAATATGGGTTTGCTGGTTTCTCTTCTAAAACTGATAAGAATGTATAAATTTTATAAACAGTGCAAATCAGGTTAAAAAAAATATTTTTTATGAAAATACCCTAAAACCCTAAAAGCCTAATTTTTTGCATTTTCTTTTATTAAATTAAAAAGCGGCTGAAACAATTTTTCCATAACGTTAAAAAAATCGCAAAAATGTTAATACACGTCTATTGACACCTTAATGATGCAAATATTATATCTGGTTCGTGATATATAGTGAATGATAAAAATGACCTTGAAAATCATGATGACTTTTAATGATTTTTTATTTAATTTTTTACGTTATCATGAGAAAAAGTTTTGATAGCGTTTTTACAAACATTGTTTGGAGTATATACATTTTACAAACATTGAGAACTGGGTTTCGTAAATCAGGTTACAAATTTATTGTTTATGAAAAAAAAAAAATTTTTTTGCACTTTTTTTCCTTAAATTAAAAAACGGCTGCAACAATTTTTATCAAAATTTGACAGATTCGTACAAATGTTATGGGTTATGGGTTCGCGAGATATAACGCATGACAGAAATGACCTTCAAACGGGCAAAACAGCAAACCCCCTCGACCGAAGTGCAAAGACGCTTCGATTGACACCTCAACAAAGTCGATACAACGTTATTTGCGTGAGTTATGCTCGTAGAAAAAAGTGTCCACGAACGCACGTACGTACGTACACACACACACACACACTTCACACACACTTCTTTCTAAAAACACTTTATATATACTCTATAGACCTCAAAACGTAAAGAAAAGTTGAAAATTTCAATTTCGATTTTCGAGACGATTACAAGAACTTCCCATATACTGGGAAGTTAATAATAATGCTACTTTAAATAATAATAATGAGAGGTTAATGCTATGAATAGCATTAACAGGAATGAGTTAATATTAATAATATCATCTACGGGAGGGTCCATTGATTCACTACTCAACAAATAACAAACTTTTTATTTTATCTGAGTTCTTACTATGTGATCATAGTTCCTTGTTATTGACCTAATACAAATAGATAAATAAGATTTTTACATCACATCATATTTTCAAGATAAATAAAATTAGTCAAAAATATGATTTTCTTGCAAAATTAAGTTCACCCGTTAGGTTTCATTGATGCTTTGATGGAAAGGCGAAGTTTTCTTTGTGCAGCTGGCTTTCCTCTTGTAGAGAGATCCTGGAGTTTCTCTAACAAGACTCCAACAGTTATCTGCGAGCATAGCAGGCTCCCATCTTCCTTGGAAAAGTTTTTCGATTGCAGCCACATCCTGATCCCATATTTTCTGGGGGGAAATCCAAGTGCGAATGAAGGAAATGCAGTTTTAATGACATATTACATCCCATTTTATGGATACAGTCCAACCTCAGTTTAATTTTTGGGCGAAAGTCAGCGGATTTGTTGTTACCAAGAAAATTCTTTGTCACGTCAATAAAAGCATCCCATGCTTGTTTTTCGGTATGGTTAAGAGTAGATGTGAAAGACGAATTTTCAATCAGCTTTTTTATGTCCGGACCTACGAATACGCCCTCTTTGATTATTGCCTCGCTAAGCTTTGGAAACATTTGCTTGAGAAATTGTAGTGCAGGACCATCTTTGTTGAGACGTTTTACGCAATTTTTAATGAGGCGCAATTTAATGTGTAACGGTGGCAAAATAATTTTAGCCGGCTCAAAGAAAGGATCAAATTTAACATTTTTCTGTCCCGGTACGAGAGAGTCACGTGATGGCCAGTTTTCTTTTATAAAATGTTGTGATTGCGCTCGGCTGTCCCACTCGCAAAGAAAGCAGCAGTGTTTGGTATAGCCTGACTGCAAGCCAGTTAACAAAGCAACTACTTTAAGATCTGCACAAATTTGCCATTTATGTTTATTGTAATTTATTTTTTCTAATACAACTTTCATAACATCATATGTTTCTTTCAAATTAGCGCTATAGGCGAGCGGAAAAAATTGCAACTTATTTCCATTATGCAATGAAACTGCTTTTAGCTAGTTATTGAAGAATCTATAAACAATCTCCATTCTGTGGATAGATGATCATGACCAAGTTGAGACAGCAATCCATCCACATCAATGCAGAAAATTAAACCATTTTCTTTAGAAAAGTACGGAGCTAGTGAACTATGCCTTTTTTTAAAAAGTTACTTTTACGTCAGGTTCACACAAATTCCATTGTTGTAATCTTGCAGTCAAAAATTCTGCTTTGTTAATGGGTAAATTCAAATCTCTTACCAGGTCACTAAGCCTTTTTTGGTTCACCAAAAGTGGCTTCGATACGTCTTCATCCTCGGGTTTAAAATCCTGTTTGTCACTTTTTCCGCTGTCTGTCGAAATAAAGATTTCGAAAGTTTCTGTTTTCATTAAAGAAACCGGGACCTTGGGTACAAGTAACTCGTCAGAATGTGGCTGAGGTTTCTTTACCGATGACACATCGGCATACTTAATACTTCGTTTAGATTTTTCAGAAAACCCCTTTAATTGTGTTAAACAGAAGTAACAATCCACGGCATGATTTGTTGGTTCAGTCCATACCATCGGCGTAGCAAATGGCATTTTTTAACTCTTCCATTGTACCAACCGTTCAAATTCGTATAACACCCTAGACAGCACACTTTAGGAACCCACGTCTTATCTTGGTTTTTCACATCACGGTCAAAATAGTCTAACTAACACTGTTTAATTAGGTCAGAAAGAAGTTTTTTTTCCATTTTGACGTAAATTCGCCACAAATGTAACAAAATAAGTTAGGACTGTTAACACACACGCGTGACATTTTCAAGTTTACCAATCAAACTAACGTATACAGTAAGTTTTGTTTCGATAATAATCTTATTTTCGAAATACCCGCAATATAAAAATCAAACTGACGTCAAAAAGTTTTGATTCATATTTCTCAGCTTCTAGACGTGATATCAAAACAAAATGCCTACATATATTTATTATTAGTCAACCTCGATATGAAACAATATGCGCCAAATTAGATATTTTTTTAGTGTTGAGTAGTGATGTAAGGTTTTTGGTCGATGGGTACAGATTGATTTGATTGAATATTCACGCGGATCAATCGGTGGGGGGCTTTTCTACATTATTTGTAATTTTCATATCGATGCTTTATGCACTTCGGCATAATCACTGAATTTGTATTTTTTCACGATTTTACATCAATGAGACTAATAATTATTTCTTATTTTCTGTTGGTTTTGAAAAACATTGTATATGGAGTCAAAAATAAGTTCAATTGCATGTAAAAAGTAAAATGTATTACACATGATGACCAAGGAAGTAATTGAAATCCTACGATTACTAAAGGATAGTAGATTTATCCTACTACAACTATTTATTTGATGAAAGCTTTTTAAAGCATATGATCTTAAAAAGTATTGACTACAAAACATTTTACCATTCAAAACGTTGATTGTCACAATTGCAAATTTGATTTGATTTGTATTGGTTTTCAATATTTAAGCAGTTTTTTTATTACAGTTAAAACATGGTGCTGTGAAGACTATTGAAAATCTGCTCAAATTTTGCAAATATTAATAAACTTTGATTGAATTCACAACAATGTCTTTAGAATAAGAGATTTAATGTATAATCATTCGTATGAACCCTTTTTACATGATAACTTTGAATGATTTTATATTTTTGATTTAATTTTTTTTTGTAATCATGAGAAAAGTTTTTGCTGGTTTCTCTACAAAAATTGATAAAAATTTATAAATTCTATTCAAAAAAAGATCGCAATCAATATCTACCCGAGTGTACAAACATCAAATTAATTTACCGCGGACAGTATCCTGAAACAAACGACCTATATACAGTATGCCCTCGGTAAAAGCAACCCTTGATAACATTTAAATTTAGAAATCATGGCTATCGTGAAAAAAGTTCCCAGACTGTCTATGAAGTAGAAGGCTGAGATATAAACCAAATTGAGTATCGATGCATCAGTAAAATCTCTTTGTGAAACATACAAGTGCAAAGAGTCAAGCATTAGCAGAATAAAAAAGAGAAAAAAATTACTTAACAAATTCGTATCTAATTCTGAGTCCGGACCGAGAAAGCGCGTAACTTTAAAAAGCTTCGAATATCCAAGATTGGAAAAAGTCTTGTACAATTGGTTCCAGATGCAACGCAGGCAAAACGTACCCATTTATGCATAAATATTTAATTCAAAAGCATGTATGCCTCACTAAAAAATTAAAAAAATACCAGGAGCTTTTAATCGCAGCATTGGCTGGTTTTCAAATTTCAAAAAACGGAATGGAATCTGAATGCTTATAATTTGCGAAGAAAACTCAAAACTGGAAGAACCATTTTTGAATAAATTCGAAAATAAAATTAAAGAGCTTGACTTGATACCAGACCAAATTTACAGTGCGGACGAATCTGGCCTATTTTAAAGCTTATGCCAAACAGAACGTTTATGGGTTCTAAAGATGCTACTGCTCCTGGTAGAAAAGTAAGCAAGGAGAGAATCACTTGTCTTGCTTGCACTTATGCGTCTGGTACACGCATAGTCAAATTGTTCGTTATAGGAAAAGCTGTAAATCTTAGATCATTTCGAAAATAAGTCCATTGTTTACAAGGGCAACAAAAAAGCGTTGTTGGCACACAAATCTTTTAAGGATTGGTTTCATTCAACTTTTGTTCCCGAGGTAAAATAATGTTCGGAGTGATTTTGTCGAATTTTAAAATTGTTTTCATATTTTTCCCTTGGTTTAGGTAAGACAATTTCTGGAATCTAAAAATTTGTCAAAAAAGAGTCTACTGCTATTGGACAACGCGAAGTGTCATCCAAAAGACGGGAGATGATAGGTAATGATGGAAAGATTGCTACCATGTGTTTGCCAGCAAACTGCATCGCTATTCTCGAACCAATGGACCAAAATGTCATCAACTGTACTTCAAAAAAGGACTTTTGGCACATTTAGTCGAAAGTAGAGGTTCAGATTTGGAGAGTAAAATAAAGGCTTTTGATTTAAGGCATGCCATATGCCTCCTGGCTACTGCATGGGACAAAGTTAAGTCTTCGGCTATACAAAAGTACTGCAAGCCTTTGATGTCTCCTCACAGTGAGTGGGATGAGGAGGAAGAGCTGCCGTTGAGGGTCATTAGCGATAAAATCATTAAAGACCGTGAAATTATCACATCCATTAATGACTTGCTTCAAGATTTATTTGCCACTGAAACTTTTATCACCGAGGAAATAAGCAATTGGATTGCCGAAAACGATATCGAGCAGGTGCCTGTTTGCAACAATCTAGAAGCCAAAGAAATTGAGAGTGAAGAAAGCACAGGTGCTAGTGTAAGTCCTCCATGGGCAAAAATCAAAACAGAACATGCTATCCACGCATTTAGCATTTGTCTTCAATGGGCTGCAGAAAACTCGGTTTCACTGAAACAGCTGGCCGTTGACATTAATGTATCCTCCAAGAAAAAGCAAACGAACATTTCCCAATTTTTTAAACCAATTTAACCAAAAAACTGTTTTAATTGTACTACATATGTAAATATTTTTAAAAATAAATTAAATTATATTTGATCATTTTATTTTTTGGGTTTTGAACCTCCGTGTCTAGTCGACAACACCGCCCACCGTTAAAACCCCAAAAAATTAAAAGATTATATAGAATTGCTACGTATGCATAATATACGCTAACGAAAAATTGACAGTCGTTATACTGCGCGGATACAAATAATTTATAAAATAGTTTAAGTATAATGAGCCTAATCCATCAATAAGCCCAACCGTGGTCGTGCTGTCAGGTGGCGGATGGTAAATGCCAGCACCTGAAGAGGATGCAGTTCGTCATCCCGAAACCACACTTCCCAATTTAAATTATATTACTTTTCGTTTACGCCGAACAATATTCTTTCAATTTTCGTACTATGGTTTTCACGTTAAATTCTAATTCAAGGCAAACCTTTTTTATGACTCGGTTATTCCAACAACCAATTTTCATCAGTTGCTTTTATCGAGGGCTTACTGTAAATAACAACAGAACTTGAATTAAAAAGAATCGATGCATCTAGAAACACATACTCAACAACAAAATATCAACTTCAAATAAAAATATGAAACTATTGAAAAAAATAACTTTCTATTCTTTATTCCGCCTGGTGATGAGCGCTCTCCATCGATGCTGCTAAATATTTTACGTTCGCCACGCAGCGCTGTCGATCAAATAATAGAAAAAAACCACAATGGAAGCGAGGATTAAACTCAGGGCTGTCTTGTCCCCGAAAATCGTCAATCACTGTTGACGCAATGCGTAGATAAACGACTGCAAATGGCAATTGAACACGCGAACACTTCACACAAGTCAATGGGCAGGTCTTTGATTGATGACTTCGATTGTAGTTAAGAATATTGAATTATGTTAATATTAAATTAGACTATTCAGTGAATCCATTGATTTTTGAATTGTGTAAATATTGAATTAAAATGGAACTTGCATTGTTAGGTTAGGCATACTAGATTAGATTAATAGGTCAAAGTTATATTATTGAAGGAGCTCATGAATCGTCATAGAAACGATTCGGTAAAGCAAGGTCGCGGTAAGCCGTGTGTACTGACGAGACGGCGTATAAAATTTAGCCAGTACCAACAAAAACAAACAAGCCGTGAGGTGCAACCCTTGAGGTCCAGACGGAAAATAATATCTTCTTCAGGACCAACTTTCGAAGTAAGTTACACGTACAATCAGCTCCAATAAACTCAATACCAAACATGTAATCAACAGGAAATAATTCATGAACATATAGTCTGAACTACTAATCTAACTAAAAGGACACTAAAACTCACAGATTTGGTACTATCCCTTATACCGATTCTTATCGTCTGGGAAGTATTATGTACTGAAATTTAAATACGGAGAATTACTGAAAATTGATGGAGAGAGTGATTGAAGGAAACGGAGGTGGTTTAAGTTTGTAGAAATCCGGCATGCCCAGAGGCAGGAGCTGATCGGTATCTTTTGAAGATTTCCAGCTCCCAACGTTGAAAAAAAATATAATGAATGGCTTGAATGCAGTCATGATGACTTTTAATGATTTTTATTATTAATTTAATTTTTTTGCAATCCTGAAAAAGGTTTTGCTGGTTTTTTTACAAGAACTGCCTGGAGTATATAAATTTTATAAACATTGAAAACTGTCTTTTGGAAATCAGTTCAAAAATTTATTGTTTTTGAAAAAAAAAACCTAATTTTTTGCACTTTTTTAAAAAAAATAAAAAACGGCTCCTATATTTTTCTAAAAAATTTGATAAAATCACACAAATGTTCATACACGTTGATTGGCACCTTGATCAAGCAAATCGTATGTTCGGTATGTTATTATTTATTATATTGTTATTTGCTTTTTTTTATTGTGCGGGGAATTTTGTGAAAAATTGAGGAATTGAAAGTTTTTCGCGAGAAAAACGTAGAAAGAACCTTGGCAATACTGACCAGTTGTGATCAACGGTTTGATCAGCTGTCAACTATTTGTCAAATCGACGATAGGACGCAAGTGTGCATTGCCAGCCAAAATGACGCAGATGGAAATGACGCAGCGTCACGATTACTTTTGACGCCAGTGTGTACCTACACTTAGGATTGCAAAGACGCTTCAACGAAGTCGATACAACTTGCTTTACGTGAGTTATACTCGCAGAAAAAACCGTCCACGAACGCAGTAGCGTATGCAGGATTTTGATAAGGGAGGGGTTCATATTTTTGATGTCTTGACTACTACTGCTTCGATGTAGATATGAAGATATAATTATGTAATCATACTTAATCATACTTTTTCACCGGTCAAAGTTGGAGTCCTCCAAAAATAATTCTGGCAGACTTTAGCCCTGGTCACGACTCCATGCCAGTCATTAATAAGCAAACATACAAACGTATATCTGGAAAAAAGTGCCAACGAAGCGACTAACGCAATGCCCAAGTGAAAACCCTGCGTATGAAATCGATCCTAAATGTATAGCATTGATTTAAATACAAACCAACTCAAACATCGACACCACTTCAAATAAGCAGCAATGGCCTGGGTTTGTACACATTTAGCCTGGTGCTTCAGCCCCATGATTGCCCGTCAAAATGGATGCAAACAATTATTATTGGCATCAATTTTGTTTTTAGTGCGTTATTTTTAACTTCCCAGTATATGGGAAGTTCTTGGATTCGCATCGAAAATCGAAATTGAAATTTTCATCATTTCTTTACGTTTTGAGGTGTTTAGAGTATATTTAAAGTGTTTTTAGAAAGTGAGATGTATGTGTGTGTGTGTTTACGTACGTACGCACGTACGTTTGTCATATCGACTTTGTTAAGGTATCAATCGAAGCGTCCTTGCAATCTTAAGAGCTGATTAATTTTTGGGAAACTTCGGTCGGGGGGTTTGTTGTTTTGCTCCTTTGAAGGTCATTTCTGTCATGCGTTATTTCTCGTGAACCAAACATACGATTTGCATGGTTAAGGTGTTAGTCCACACGTATTAATATTTTTGTGAATCTGTCAAATTTTGAAAAAAATCGTTGGAGCCGTTTTTGAATTTAAGAAAAAAGTGCAAATATTAGGTTTTTTTCATAAACAATAAATTTTTAACCTGATTTTTGCAACACAATAATCAATTTTTATAAAATACATAAACTCCAAACAGTGCTTATAAAAACGACATCAAAACATTTTCTCATGATTTCGAAAACATTAAATAAAAAATCAGTAACAGTCATCATGATCTTCAAGGTCATTTCTGTCATTCGTTGTATCTCACGATCCAGATATAATATTTGCATCATTAAGGTGGCACTCGACGTGTATTAGCATATTTGTGATTGTGCGTTTCAGCCATTTTTCAATTTAATATAAGAAAAAATATAAATAATATAAAAAAATTAGGATTTTTTCATAAAAAATATTTTTTTAACCCAATTTGCACAGCACAGTAATAAATGTTTTTAAATTTATACGTTTTCATCAGGGTTTGAAAAGAAACCAGCAACAATTTTTTCCATGATTATGAAAAAAACTAAATAAAAAATAAAATATTATTCAAAGTTACCATGTAAAGAGGGTTCATACGAATGATATTACTTTATATCTTTTATTCTAAATAAATTGTTGTAAATTCAATCATAGTTTTTAAATATTTGCATAACTTGAGCAGATTTTTAATAGTTTTTACAGTCTTTTAATTAAAAAAACTGCTTAAATTTTTAAAATCCATAAAAATTTCAATCAAATTTGCATTTGTGGTAATCAGCGCTTTGAATGGTAAAATGCTTTTTAGTCAATACTTTGCTAGATCATATGTTTTAAAAAGCTTTCATCAAATAAAAAATTGTAGTTTTTAGGAGTTTTGTTCTTTAGTAATCGTAAGATTTCAATTACTTCCTCCATCATCATTTGAATTTTACTTTTTACATGCAATTGAACCTGTTTTTGACTGCATATTCAAAAATTTTCAAGACCAATAGAAAATATAAAGTAAATATTAATCTCATTGATGTAAAATCGTGAAAAAATATAAATTCAGTGATTATGCTGAAGTCATGGCAATTTTGAACGCAACTATTCAGAATGGCCATCAAGCGACAAAATCTCTTCAGTGCGCGTAATAACAAAAACTGCATTCATTTTTGCTAGCGTTCAATCATCGATATGAAAATAACAAATAACGTAGAAAAGGTCCCACCGATTGATCGATCAAATCAATCTACCCCCACCCACCAGAAGCCTTACGAAATCAATGGATGCTCCCGTATATGATATGATTATAATTAACTCATTCCTGTTACTGCTATGAATACCTCTCATTATTATTATTCAAAGTAGTATTTTGTTCCAAATTATTATTGTGTTTAATATTTTTAATGATTATCTAGATATTACTGGGAAGTTTACCGTGTGGACCTCAAGGGTCGCACTTCGCGGCTTGTTCTTTGATATTGTCGTGTTTTACGAAAATAGTAAATGTAACGTTAATCCGTAAATTTGAGCAAGAAACCTGGATGTGAGCTAGCGCCCTTTTGTCCTTCAAGCGTCGATATGAAGAAAAAAAACAAATAACGTAGAAAAAGCTTTGTAACCTGCCTCTCGCCCTACTTCTCAATATAATTATTTAAAGTAGCATTATTTTCATTATAATTTTTAACATCTATGTAAATAAATCCCGGGAAGTTGACCGTGTGGGCCTCAAGGATTGTTTTTAAATACAAATGGCCATGAAATTCGCAAACTTATAAAGCCAGAAAATCGATCATTTCAATAATTTATGTTTTATTTGTTTGACAAGTTCTATGCCTCCAAAATAAACCTTATATGGATACGTAAAGTATCGATGGAAACCTTCGGTTTTGCGAATATTTATACATACAGTGCCGAGAAGAAGTGATGCAAAAAGATTAAAATATACGAAATTTCGACTTTGATAGCTTATTAACGAACTCTCAAAAGTAATATCGGCAAAATTGATATTTCGGAGTATGGCCCTATGTGCCTAAGATAAAATTTCCACATCATTTTCCCAAGAACCGGTTTCTGAAAGTTTGTTTACGCTTCCAAATTAACCTCTAACTTAAAACAGACCGAGAAAAAGTGATGCAATAATTGCTTTTCATTGAAAATGTGTCATTTTATCAGCGACTGCAGTCAATGGTTAGTTGTTTTCATCATTGAAAATCAATTTTAGAAGCGATTGGAGGGAAACATTCGTGAAAGAAAGTAATTTCTTAATCCTCAGGTTTAGATTTTCATTGATATTACTATTTAACCAATTTTCAGTCGATCAACATGAGAAAAGAGACTTCTTTAGATGAAAGAAAAATTATTCTTCGGCTTCATAACCAGACCGTTCCATACAAGGAAACTGCATCCATCGTTAACAGACCCATTTCCACTGTTTGGAGGATAATAGACAGGTTCAGCAAAAATAAAAACTTGGAAAATAAAAAGCGCTCAGGTAGGAAGAAAATATTATCAGAACGTGATATGCGAGTAATCGAACGGGAAGTGAAGAAAGATCCTTTTATACCGGCGACGAAAATCACAGCAACACTAAAATCTCTTTATAACAATGATGTTAGTGTTCATACAGTCCGAAATCATTTAAGGAAATCGGGTTACGTGTGTTGTATTCCACGAAAGAAATTCTTTGTTAGCGGCATAAAACGAGAAAATAGATTAAATTTCGCCAAAGAACATTTGAATAGGGATGTCGAATTTTGGAAACGCGTCTTATTCACGGATGAGAGCAAGGTTAATGTGTTTTCTCATGATGGACGAGCAAAAGTGCGCAGAAAGCCTCTTACGGAGCTAGATACGAAAAATATAATAGGAACTGTGAAGCATGGTGGTGGTTCTATTTTGGTATGTGGATGTATGGCCTTCAATGGAGTTGGCGAAATTCATATAATAGAAGAAAAAACGATGGATCACAAAGTCTACATCGAGATTTTAAAGAATCGGCTGGGATCTAGCGTTCAAAAGTTAAATTTGGGAACAAACTACATATTCATGCAAGACAATGATCCTAAGCATACCGCCAACCAAACTCGAATGTGGATACTTTATAATGTTCCAAATCGCTTGAAATGGCCCCCACAATCACCTGATCTCAATCCAATTGAGCATGTTTGGGTAGAACTGTCGCGTCGACTTGCAACACATAACATCCGCAGCAAATCCGCGCTTAAAAAAATAAAAACAGAAGAGTGGGGCAAGATCACTCAAGAATACTGCGCAAAGTTGGTTTCATCTATGCCAAGAAGGCTTCAAGCTGTCATAGATCGAAAAGGAAATCCTACCAAATATTAAGAACCATTAGTTGCTATCAGTTACCCACCACAGTTGGTAGAAGATGATCGAGGATTAATTTTTGCATCACTTTTTCTCGGTAGCCAAAAATGAATTGATTTACTTTTTAATTTTTTTCTTATAGAAAAGTTAAATATATTGTTGATTTTTTAATGTCTAATCACTGTTTGGAAATATATTAATAGGAAGAAAAAAACCAACGGACTTTTTATTCACTAGCTTTGTAAATATGAAAAGGTTAATTCAAAGAATTTCTTCAATATGAGCTTTTGCATCACTTCTTCTCGGCACTGTACATTTCTTCATCAATTATTAAGGCCATCAAATTCTGAAGCTTGGAAAAATGGCAACTTAAATTTGTTCGCCTTTTTGTCCCAGTGTTCCTATTTCCTATTGTCCAAAATCAAAGAGGATCGTCTGTTAATTCACATAACCTGAAAATCAACTAATTTAAAAATGTATCAAAGTTTGTTCAGGCGAGTCAGCTGAGCGGAAAAGACAGCATTTATTTTCGCTTTGAGCGACGAGACGAGAGATATTTATCCCATGTGCATTTTATCCGAAAAATTTGGATATAGTGGACAAAAGACGATGTTGCAGCAACATCGAAATGTTGCAGAGCGTTCGTGGATGCTGCGGATGCTTTTTCGACATGTTGCTGCGGCGCCATGCTTCCAAGAACGTTAGAACAACAGCACGCAACAAGTGGGGAAGTGTAGTACACTGGTAGCACAGTTCAATTGCATCTCGACGACGGTGTGATTTTGTGCGGAAATAGATTTGTCGTCATACATATAAGCAAACGGCGAATAAAATGAAGATAATTTGAAGTAAATTATGGGGGAACCAAATTTGTATCATCCAGCAAATATGAATGTACATGTATACATATGTACGTATATGCTGAAACTATCAGATCCACATTCGCGGGGAACAGTTTGTATGTACCACCCGCATCTACACACATATGTACATCTTTTCATTCTCAACAGAAATAAACATCAGTCTGCTTCAGTTGGCTGCAAAGATAAACAGTATTATTCGAGAGCTCGCTTGTTCTCTTTGCATCACGTTAAAATTCTCTTCGTAATGCTGCTCTGCTATTCAGAGCTGCCATAATCAACATAAGAATGATACAAGACGCAATGATTAAAGATTGCTTGCGGTTAATATTATATCCATGCAGACATCAAAAATTAGGTATGATATATGCAAATCTGTTTCTCTTATTTGGCAACAATTCCTTTATGTTTTATTTAAATTATAGTGGTCGTATTGCTTCAGTAAATTGAATCGTTTTTTAAATGAAGTGAAAAGTGTTCTCGACAATGTTGTGAATTTTACTTTAAAAACATTCAATTTAAACTTTGCTTCAATATTAGTGCATCTATCTTAGACAGGCACTATGCATGTCTCATTGGCGGCCCGTGTAAATTTTAGCTGCAGATTCTGCACCTTATCTCTTAGGTTGGGTTGCTATGACATTTTTTAAGAGTAGTTCACAATAGAAGCAAAAGGTAAAAATCTATTTGATTGATTCTATACACCTCGTGCATAATTTGTATCATTTATAAAACTACATCTAAGGTACATAGTATTCATAAAAAAATATGGAATGTACTTGCGTTTCATGGTCCATAGAAAGGGTTAGAAGTTGAAACTACGTATTATGGTATAAATGTTATATCTTGTATTTGGTATTTTCATAGTATTTTATACAAGTAGGTATACATTAAATTAAAATGAAATTAAGGTGAAGTTCATAATCGCTTAAAAATGAGTTCAACTCTACGAAGTTTCCAATCTCAGCAATTAAATGTTTTTCAATGGAAATCATTGCTAATGCAGTTAATTGTTTTTCAAACATAGCATTTCTGAGAAATGAATTAATAAATTTTTGATTTTTTTAATTACCCCAATCCAACATTTTCTGTGCAAATGCCCAGCACTGTCCAGGAAACGCATGAATATCTTAGGTTCACCCTTCCTGGACAGCTTCACAGAAGTAGCTGATTTGAGCATCGGGTGCATAGCCAGCTTTATACGAGAATCGAAATGGTTCTCGTCACCCAGCAGCTAGGTTATAGTGCCGTCTCAATCTTTTGTGGTATCACAATGGACTAACTGTGGCCTTAGTGAGCCATCTTTTGATAAAGAGGGCTGCCACTACAACCAACCAACCAACCATGGGACTGTAATTGCGGTTTGTTTTGTTTTGACACATAAAAACCTGAAATGACTTTCTCGTGCACCATACCTCGCAACTAAAACGTTGTAGTGACTTCGTTAAGGTTAAAATCAATGCGTAATATCATTTGCATGATTTTATTGAATTTTTAATAAATTTAGTATTAGTTATTTAGTTTTTTAATTCAATTAAAACAACGCAAAAAGTTGTTATTATTTTTTCTATCCAACAATGCGAATCATTTTTTTGTGATTTGGTACAATTTTCACTAAATTTAGCGCAGATGTTTTTTAATCTACCAAGAAAAACTGCAAAAAATTTAAGTTATTTTTCTAAACATATTGTAATACCTAATTTCTATTTCTAACAATAAATTCTTGACAAAACGATTTTTCAGGAAAACATGGTGCCTAAACCTTAATTGATCCACTATCCAACTTACCCTGATCGTGTGGTAGCCACAGTTGCAAACAAAGTCGTATAGACTTCTTTTAGGTGTCAATCGAAGCGTCTTCGCAATTTTAAGAGTTGATTAATTTTTGGAAAACTTCAGAAGAGTTTTTTTTTGTTTTGAGCACTCCAAGGTCATTTCTGTCATGCAATATATATTGCGACCCAAATATAGGGCGCGACACGTTTTAACATTTTCGTGATTCTATCAAGTTGTTAGAAAAATTATTGGAGCCGTTTTTAAATTTAATATAAAGAAAGTGCAAAAGTTTACGATTTTTTTCCTAATAAATAAGGTGTTAACCTGATTTGCACTACACAGTAATCAATGTTCATAAAATTTATGGTATTATTTTCATATTTATTATTGTGTTTAGTACTTTCAATATTTATGTAGATACTGGGAAGTTGACCGTGTGGACGTCGCACCTCGCGGCTTGTTTGGTTGCGACGCCGGTATATTGTTATTTGAATAAAGTTTAGTAAAGGCTCACGTTAGTATGCACCTATTCGGCAACCCAATTCTCAATCGTACTATAAATGAGCATGGCAGCCCGGAAAATGTATCTTTAGATTTTCAGGTTGACGGCTTTCATGGTGTGCGAGAGTATCTTTGAGCATGGGCTAATTTACAGCTGTGCAGACGGAGTTGAGATATGCAGACTGCAACTGCTGGTGGAAGCGGCGGTTCTGTGTTGCTTTCATCATATTCTGACGGGCCTTCACGACCGGGAGCACGTCGATTGTCGCCGCGTGCGTGTTTTTCGTTGTGGACGCGGGTTTTCAGTTTGAGTTCGTGGCATCTTTCCTCCTGGAAATCCTTGTGGAAAATATTTCCCCGAAGGCTTTGTTTCCAGTCCACCTGCCTAGGAAAATCCAATACTGAGGATCGTGACCCACCCGACGCGAAAATTCTCAAGGTCTCTCTGTTGCATCTAAAATTGTTGGTGCTGTGAACACTGTGAAGGCCGTGCGTTGCGGGGACCGTCCTGCAGAATCGCAACAAGGACGAAATACGACTGCCTCAAGCAGGTTTGATTGAGTGTGTTCGGGGACTCCCCGTGAAGTAGATGCTCCGCGTAGCACGTGCAGTACGAGTAAATTTGGAGTTTGGCCTTAAGGCTCCTTCGCGAGCGCCAATTTTTGACGGTAGTTATTTTTTCCCTGAACCTTGGTGGGCGATGCTTCCCTTCCTTGTGCGCTAGTTTATGTTTGAAGAAAACGCCCGCGAAAACCATGAAAAAATAGTTCACTCAGTTCCAGTGTTTCGAAACTATTGGCTCAGAAGCTAATCCTTCGGCTTGGGGAATCAGTGCAGTGCCATCGGCCGATTTCCTTATTTTTGCACTATGAAAATTTGCTGAAAATCGTGTATTGTGCCAACGGCTCAACCGTTTTCACTGTTGGGCATTGGGTACTGCTGTGTGCCCTTAGTTTTCCCGCAGCGGTACAAGTGTATGTGAACGAAGACGTGGAGGAGGCACTCGTAAGACGACAAGGAATTAGCAAGACGGTTTCCGGATCATATCGGATTACGCTGAGCCTTGCCACATTGGCGTGCGGGCTGCCCGGGAAACAGGTTTTCATGCCGTTCCGAGGAGGTGAGTGAGCTCGAGTTTCAATTTTCCGCCTGCTTGCAGGGAGGCAGCGAAATGTAGTAAGCACATGCGGGACAAGCGCGAAGACGAAAGGTTTGCTTGTTCGGAGGGTTGAAAATCTTTGATGCATTCGCAAATTCGTGACCCCATTCAACGTTTCCGACCCTACCTCGCGGCAAGATTTACTCAAGAAGATAGTTTTGAAGCGTTCAACATCCAAAGGGTTAATTCTATAGTATGTCAGAGGGATAACGATAAATCCGCAGTTTGTTTTCCTATTGTGCACGATTTCAGTAGCGTTCTTTTCATTTCAAGGAAGCACTAAAAAAATCTTTCGTTTAGCGCTAGTTACTGAAATCGCTAAGCGTGTGTATCGCTAAACGATAAAACTCTGCTACCCATGTGGATGAATCAATCCAGCTAAGACGAGCACAATTATATATTAATATCGACAACAAAGGACGTTATATAAGAATGTCTTGTCTTTCAATAATGCTTAGGTGCTCGGCAAATTTAGTATTATAAAAAATTTACAAGTGAACATATAGTGGGTAAAAAAAGTTAAGGCACGATGCACTCAGCGAGAAAACTTTTAAGGGATATTTTTATGGAGAATGTTTTTATTTTCACATTATATCAGGAGATTGAAAGGTACATTTCAGTAACATAACAAAAAAACCCAAATCACACAACAATTATTAAATATAGGGAAAAATACTTTTCCAATCGGAAACAACGCAAAAAAACACTGTAAATAATTTATTTTTCTGAGAAAAATGCATGGAATTTTTGCTACATGAAATATCCGTCATTTGAGTTGAGGTAATGATCAAGGAAAGTATATTTTAAAAGTGAGTAAATAATTAATGCCAAGAGAATACCATAAAGTGCAGAAGTTCGGGAAATTATAGTTCAGCTTTGGCAAACAGGACTGCCATATACTAAAATTGGTGTATTAGTTAAAAAAATCAAAATATACTGTTAGAAACGTTGTATTAGCATATAAAAAACAAAATCATTCGAAACAAAACCTCGATCAGGAAGGCGAAAAATGCTAACTGAGCGAGAAGAGAAATGGATTGTGAAAGAACTTAAAAAGGATCGAAGATTAAGTGCCCCATTTTTACGCAATAAAGTTAAGAAACGTTTTAAAAAAAAGTGTCTGCTCAGACGGTGCGAAATATTATAAAAAAGTCGGGCTTTAAAAGCGGAGTTTGCTGACGAAAACCGTACATTAGCGCAAAAAAATTGATGTTAACATTACGTTTCGTGAAAAAGTACGTAAAAAAACCAAAGTCCTTCTGGAAAGGGTTATTTTTGTGGACGAAACAAAAATTAATCTTTTTACATCGGATGGGAGGCGGTATGTTTGGAGAAAACCAAATACTGAGTTCAATTTCAAGCATACCAATCACACAGTAAAACACAGCAGTAAGAACATTATTCTATGGGGCTTTTGAACCTGGAAACTTAGAAATTATAAATGGCAGGATGGATCAACATTACTATCCAAATATCCTCCAAAGAAATATTAAACAAAATGTTGAAAAGATGTGGATTTTAAACTCTTTTGGCCAGTACCAGGATAACGATCGCAAACATACCTGGGAGCAATGCCGAATTTGGGCTATTTGTAACTGCCCAAAAATGGTTAAAACACCTGCTTAGTCCCCAGATTTAAAACCCATAGAGCATCTCTATGGTACCACCTAAAAAATAAAGTTGCGATTCGTAAAGTAAAAAATAAAAACGAACTAAAAACAGCCATTATTGAAAAATGGGAAAATATTTCACCAGCCATTTGCAAAACGTTTGTCAAATTGATGCCGAAATGCTTCCAGGAAGTCATATGAATGCGAGAAAAGTCCACAAAATATCAATAGTGAGTTTCTAAAATTTAAAGGAAATAAATCTAGAACAAATCAAATAATTTCAGATAAAACTATATTGTGTCTTAACTTTTTTGGGGCGTTTCTCGAAGGTAAACAAGCATTTTTTTATTATGTTTAAAAATTGTTGTGTTTTTGGTTTTTTTGGTATGATACTGAAATAGATCTTCCCAGCTGTAAAAGAACACCATTCTAAATAAAAAAATACCTCTAAAACTTATGACTTTTCCTGTTGGGTACATCGTGCCTTAAGTTTTTTTATCCACTGTATATATGAAATCAGCTTTTTAAAATGAGACAAGAGGTACCAGTTACTGTATAAAATTGTGTATTCAAATAAATACTTAATCGGGCAATCAATCATGAAGAGCAAATTTCATAAAAAACTTGCACCACAGCAAGTTTCAAAAGAATCCTCCTCCTTTTGGTATTTTTACTTCAAATTCGTAGAGAATTATATTAGCCTATTATATCGGTTGGTCATATGCATACTATCATAAGGTTAAAATGTCTGCGAAAACTTTAGTTAGCAATTAATTAGGCCTTAAGTATTTATGTATAAAAAAGAATAGAATATGCATGAAAAACTTCAGTTTTGTACAAAAGACTGAAGAAGGTTGCAAGTAGCAACGAAAATACGTATTTGAGGAAGTATATACTATTTTTGGTAAAAACAACACGACTTTTTCAATCATCTTAAAACACCACCAAAATACACTCAGTAAAGCAAAACACCTAAATTTGAGTCATTTTTCTTTGACTGTACATGAAAAGGAAATCATCGCCATAAAACGTCATAGAAAATCAAAGTGCTAAGGCGATAGAATACGGTCCTAACAAGCCTATTTGCTTAACTCAAGTTCACTCGGGAATTCATTTCATATGCAACTGACCACGGAAGAAAATGACACAATAGTGAGCACATCGGTGTTGCGCCAGCAAAAAACTCCCAAAAATTAAAAAAATACATGCTAAGGTTGGTCTTTGCCAAAAAATGGTTTCAATTCCAAATAACAAAAGTTGGAGAGAGTTTTTAATTTTTTTTTGATATTACTACTTTTTGTATGACTCTCATATATTCTTTTAAAACGTTAATTAAAGCTGAATAGGCTTCCATCATTGTTATTCCTAGATTTTATGGCGACATTGCCGCTAGAAACTTCAAGTCTTCAAAAGTCTGTCCACTGACTAAAAATCTGAAAGTGGCTGATAACCGCTCATTCGCAGGAATCGCATCCCGCATAAGGGTGTTTTACTGTCGTTTCTTAAAAAGTTTTTGAAATTTATCAATAATAAAATATGATAAAAATATTTTGCACAAAGCATATAGAAATTATCTACCTTACATAATCTGAGCATACGTCTATTAACCATAGAATTTCTGACAAAGTGATGTTGACATTCAAGTTGTCAATTCGGTTGTTCAGTCTGTAGTTTCAATCGCAACCAGGTCGATAACCAAGTTGGTCGTCTGTGGGCCGCTTTACGTTCGAACAAGGGCTAATATGCCAGGATTATCTCTATAATCAGGAAACCGCCCGAAGACTAGCCGTTGCACATACACAAAAAGCCAGTTACAACTTACCATTTACTTACGTGCATTTTGTTATCAGTAGTCTCTCGCCAATTGTTAATTGCTACGTATTTTTCCACTACTACACAATTGGTAAGCACGTGCTTTTTTATGGCTAGCCCTGATGGGTTATCCTTTTTATGTATTGCTCTATACCCATATCGGCACCGAGGCAAAGAGAAACTCCAGGCTTGGTTCTAAGAACAAAAGATAGTTCAAACATCATGCAAGGATTTCGCTTGGGTCACAATATATCATTTACTTTCAAATCTGATCTTCGATAAAATTGGAATAATCATTTTAATATTCAAATCCGTACTCTTGTTTTCAAGACGCACTGGATTGAATGCAACTGCTAATCAATTCATTAAAACATGACTCTTTACGGTTATTGACAAAACAGCTCCAATTCCAAAATGAACTAAGACAGTTTTCGGAAATAATGCATTCCGAAGTTATTGAGTCTGAATTCGATACATGTTCGATGATTATTTGGTATTTTCGTGCCCATTTTTCATTGGGAAATCGACATTTATGAGACTGGATTATCACTTGCACTATATTCCTTTATATTTGAACAGTGTCGTAGTGCCAAAATAATATCTTTTGATGATTGACTAATAATGTTTAGTGGTAACTTCAATTGCTGTTGCCTGGAATTTGTTTCTGGGGCATTTTTTGATATTTTCTCCGTCCCCAATACATAAACCCTATACAAATCACGTATCGCTTGATGCACAAAGTTTCTGAACTAGCTTCCTTAACACCTATTGTGTTATATGCATAATAGTTGAACATCCTTCGATGAGCCAAACATCCGTTTTGTTGTATTGTGATATATATACATATGTAGATATAGAAAGAATCCATATTCCAAACAACCAATTTGGTCGGTGATGACAATGGTTTCAGATCTACGATTGCTTCAGGCACAAGATTTCGCTTGAATTAATCTTAGATCTGTTTCTCGACGACACCTCAGGCAAAAGAAAGACGAAAATAATCCACCAATTTATAATTCGTTGCAAACTTAAGATGCACGATTTACATAATGAATGCAATGTTTAAGTTTTTCTCTGATTTCACACAAAATCTTTTGAAATCGTATCTAAAATTAAATGTTTTTTCCGGACCACGATGATCGCGCCCGATTCGAAACTGATCAGCAGTGACTGGTCCTGGACTTCGATGGCGAACCTAATGTAGCGAAAGTTGCCTTTGCAGCTGAGACGGCGACTAGTTTTCGAATTTGATTTGCAACAGCACCTTTTGCAGCTCCATTTCTATTCAGTTGTTTCCATAATTCGTATGCAAAGTGGCTTGTTATGACGGATTATAACGAATTAGATTCATCATGGAAATTAATAAAATGTTTGGGTTGTTTTTCTTCTACCTTTCTCTCGAAAACTCTAGATGTTAGTCCATTTGTAATTTTGATGCACTAAATGCGCACTTGTACCGTACGCGCCGTAATGATGCACTGTAGCAACATTTAAATGCATCTTCTCGACTATGCAGCGCCTTACACTTCATTTGGAATCATAAAATGGGTTTTTAACTTCCCAGTATATGGGAAGTTCTTGTAATCGCCTCGAAAATCGAAATTGAAATTTTCAACATTTCTTTATAGAGTATATATAAAGTGTTTTTAGAAAAGGAGATGTATGTGTGTGTGTGTGTGAACGTACGTACGTACGTTTGTGGACAGTTTTTTCTACGAGCATAACTCACGTAAACAAAGTCGTATCCACTGTGTTGAGGTGTCAATCGAAGCGTCTTTGCAGTTTCAAGAGCTGATTAGTTTTGGGGATACCTCGGGTGGGGGGTTGTTATTTTGCCCCTTTGAAGGTCATTTCTGTCATGCATTATATCTCGCGAACCAAACATACGATTTGCATGTTTACTGTGTCAATCGACGCGTATTAAAATTTGCGTGAATCTATCAAACTTTTAAAAAAATCGTTGCAGCTGTTTTTAATTTAAAAGAAAGTGCAAAAAATTAGGTTTTTTTTATAAACAATAAATTTTTAACCTGATTTACGGTATACAGGAATCAATTTTTATAAAATTTACATACTTCAAGCAATGCTCGAAAAAACATGATCAAAATTTTTCTCATGATAACAACAAACATTAAATAAAAAATAAACAAGCCGCGAGGTGCGACCCTTAAGGTCCACACGGTCAACTTCCCAGTAATATCTACATAAACATCAAAAACATTAAACACAATAATAATTTTGAAAATAATACTACTTTAAATAATAATAATGAGAGGTAATCATAGCAGCAGCAGGAATGAGGAATGAATATTAATCATATCATCTACGGAAGGTTTTTTTGGATTTCCATCATATAAGCAGTTTTTTTATTAACACTAAAACACTGTAAAAACTATTAAAAATCTGCTCAAATTATGCAAATATTATAAAACTTGGATTGAATTTACAACATCCTTAGAATAAAAGATATAAAGTAATGTCATTCGTATGAACCCTCTATACATAATAACTTTGAATGATTTTTTATTTTTAATTTAGTTGTTTTTATTATCATGGAATATGGTTTTGCTGGTTTCTCTTCAAAAACTGATAAGAATGTATAAATTTTATAAACATTTATTACTGTGCTGTGCAAATCAGGTTAAACAATTATTTTTTATGAAAAAACCTTAAAACCCTAAAAGCCTAATTTTTTGCATTTTCTTTTATTAAATTAAAAAGCGGCTGAAACAATTTTTACATAATGTTAAAAAAATTGCAACAATGTTAATACACGTCTATTGATACCTTAATGATGCAAATATTATATCTGGTTCGTGAGATATAGTGAATGATAAAAATGACCTTGAAAATCATGATGACTTTTAATGATTTTTTATTTTTAATTTAATTTTTTACGTAGTCATGAGAAAAAGTTTTGATGGTGGTTTTTCAAACATTGTTTGGAGTATATAAATTTTATAAACATTGATTACAATATTTTGCAAATCAGGTTAAAAGTTTATTGTTTGTGAAAAAAACCCTAATTTTTTGAACTTTTTTCTCTTAAATTAAAAAACGGCTCTAACAATTTTTATAAAAATTTGATAGATTCACGCAAATGTTAATACGGGTCGATTGACACCTTAACAATGCAAATCGTATGTTTGGTTCGCCAGATATAGCGCATGACAGAAATGACCTTCAAAGGGGCAAAACAGCAGTACGGACGTACGTACGTACATACACACACACATACATACATAATTCTTTCTAAAAATACTTTATATATACTCTATAGACCTCAAAACGTAAAGATATGTTGAAAATTTCAATTTTCGAGGCGATTACAAGAACTTCCCATATACTGGGAAGTTAAAAATCATTAACAGTCATCATGATCTTCAAGGTCATTTCTTCCATTCACTATATCTCACGAACCAGATATAATATTTGCATCATTAAGGTGTCAATCGACGTGGTTTAACATCTTTTTGAATGTTTTAACATTATAAAAGTCCGTTTCAGCGGTTTTTTTTAATTTAATAGAAGAAAATGCGAAAACTTAGGGTTTTTTTCATAAAAAATATTTTTTTAACCTGATTTGCATAGCACAGTAATAAACGTTTATAAAATTTATACATTCCTATCAGTTTTTGAAGAGAAACCAGCAAAACGTTTTTCATGATTCTGAAAAAAATTCAATTAAAAATAAAAAATCATTCAAAGTTACCATATGAAAAGGGTTCTTCCGAATGATATTACCTTATATCTTTTATTCTCTTCTCTTTTATTATCTTCAATTCTATTACCTTATATCTTTTATTCTAAAGTCAATCAAAGTTTTAAAATGTTTGGATAATTTGAGCAGATTTTTGATAGTTTTTGCAGTCTTTTAATTAAAAAAGCGGCTCAAATTTTGAAAACCATCAAAATTTCAATCAAATTTGCATTTCAAGTAATCAATCATCATCACCCTTCCACCAAAAACCTTACTTAATCAATGGACCCTCCCGTAAATGATATGATTAATATTATTCATTCCTGTTACTGATATGAATACCTCTCATTATTATTATTTAAAGTAGTATTATTTTCAAAATTATTATTGTGTTTAATATTTTTAATGTTTATCTAGATATTACTGGGAAGTTGACCGTGTGGACCTCAAGGGTCGCACTTCGCGGCTTGTTTGTTTTTGTTGGTCAATTCAAGCAAAGGTTCTCACATGCTACGAGATTTTACTTTGACTTAGGTTTGAGCATGGTATAAAGACAAATAGGTAGTCTCTTCCGAAGCTGCCGTGACGTCATATGATTCAGACAATCATGACATTTTGCCCAGTAGAAATTTAAGCAACACTTTGCGGCATATAAGATGTGATTTTCCTGCTGGGTGGATTGACACGTATTGGAAGAAAATGATAAATAATGTGCCATTTGAATATTCTTCAGAGAATATTTGTTTGTTTCCTAAGCTATAATATTGATTACAGTAAACATCCGTTTTTGTTACCTGACAATTTGCTAAATTTGAATATGTGACGTTTTTGCAACGCCAGATTCAAATGTGAAATGTCGTTATATTTTAGGCTGCCATACGCGCCGTCTACGATTTTTTACTTTGGTAGCCCTAATTTCAGTGAATACGTGACGCAAATTGAGTCAGATGTGCGAGCGAAATAGGATGACGATTTTCTAGTGAGGTTACCTTCGTTAGGCTTTATACCATGGGTTTGAGTAGGACTATGACTGAATATTTCAGACCCTGTAAACCTTGCGTTGCATACTGTACGTTGATCGTACGTAGAGGCTCATTAAGCGTATCAGAGTGTTTCGGAATGAAAAAAAGAATAGTTTTTCCCAGCATGGCTCCGCTATCATTACATATTGCAGGTATGACAAAACCCAAACGTAATGTACGTTATGTAGTAGCAAAATTGCTAGCATTGAGCTGGCGCTGACTAACATATTTAGATCGCTGACTTGTAGCGCTGGCGGTAATTGGCGTTGCCGCGGAACGTTTTGCTCGCGCAACATATCTGAGTTTTCCACAAACAAACGACCAAACAAAGCTGTCCCGCGTGTAGGTGTCCGAGCCGTACAATAGGCTTGACTTGTTGCAAAATACTATCTTATTCATAGCGTACTACCCTGTCCCCCTTCCCAAAGTAAATAATGAAGCTAATCCACTACACCATGAAGAAAGTGAGTGGACTTGTAGAATGTTTTCTCGAGGAAGAATGACTCAACTCAGCCTCGAAACGTGTTTTTAATCAAATTTTACAGCCTGGAAGCGATAGATGTGTATGTGGATCTCGTTAGGCTAATGCTGCTCCAAGGCGGCTAGAAGTTGGGCGTAGTGCACCCTATGCTATGTTCCAGCGCACGATGTAAGAAGGGATAAATAGTTCCCGTAAATCCGCCGCAAAAGATCGAATCTGCTTGGAGTAACCTCGACTTGGCTGATGTTGTACTTGTTTGGTGTCGTCCAACTTCTTCGACAAGCTCGAACGCCGACTCAAGAAGTTGCTGAGTTAGGAACCGGTTCGAGTCAACCACACATTGGAAGCGGAGTGACTCTATTGTGTGTACATGTGTACTCGAGCAAAACCTTCTTGCCAACGCTGTTATGACTATGGTTTTTGGACTGTTTCGCAACTGCTTTGCGAGCTGCAAAGTTAATGCGACTGCAAGGGGCAGCAGTGAGACTTCTTTGACTCAGCTGGAGGTGATTTTTTGCCATTCAGGTGCTACCTACTTGCCATTATACGAATTATCATTAAGAAATTTCAAGTTATTGTTTCAATTTTGATGGAGAGATCTCCGTGTCTTCGAATGTGGAATTCTTGCAAAGTTGCCTCGGTGTGCCCAGAGGTGATGACCATAATAATGCATGCAAACTTGCGAAATTATTTCAATAGATAATTCAGTTTGGTCTGTGGGTGTCCAATGGTCGGCCATACATAGACTCGAGAGACAGCTATTTCTGATATTTCGTGAAAATCCCCAACAATATACCGATTTCGCCATTAAGATGGGAATAGTTGGAGACGCATTCATATACACACAAATGTATGTAAGTGCACCTAAAGGTGGTTATGTGGAGTCAACCTGGTGGTTGACTCTATCTTTCTGCGTTACGTCGCTGAAGTTCACTCGTTCGATATTATTTTAAGGAATTGCAACTAAAATGTTTGTGTGATTTCATGCTGCAGTCATTGTTCAAACCAAGAGGGCACGAGTTGTATTCGGTGTTGCATTTCACACATCATATCAAAATCGATGAAGGCTAAGCTCAAGTAGAATTTGATATCTCATACAATACTTTTGCTGGGCATCCTTATCCAATAAAGAACATCTGCCGTGCAATGGCCAAAGCGTCTAACTGCAGTTTCTCGATATCGAGATAAATGGCTTCAAACATTTCGCGTGAAAACGCTTCCGCATTTCCCCTGTCTTGTCTACATTACCAAATTTGTTTGCAAAAACCTTTCAATCAACGTACAAAGAATGCAACATGAATTCAAGATTCACGAAAATCGCCAATGCGGGGATGAAAATGAAGGAAACTCATTTTTAGATTTGTTTTCTCGCTTGAAACACAGCTTCAGATACAACGGAAAACCGTCTAAAAGCATTTAAACGTTTTGTCTAGTGTGCGTAGAAGGAAAACTTTCCTAAGAAAACAACGTACAAACGCTCCGAATAGTCCAGTCAATTGGGAGTTGATCGTGCATTTTCAAAAGGAAGAAAACTTTTATTGCAATGCGTGGGGAATAGTATAATTAACTTAAGTTCAATTTCCTGGGATCCCCGATGATGGCGGTTGTGCTCCATCTTGAAAACAAATGAAAGTGGGATACCCCCATATCTTCCAAACCGTGGCTTCCACAAGAAAGTTGTGTATAACAAACTTGCGTAGAATATAATTTTTAGCAAGTTTTTCATACATTACTTCTACGTGGTGTCAATAATAAAAAAGATACAATCCAAAAACCATACCCGAAAGTGGGGAACAACTTTCGGGCGCTACAGCTTCTTTGTTTTCACTTTAACCCCAAAACACATTGGAAATAACATTAAGGCAATTTTGTCGCAAGTCCTTTGATGTATTGATTGTTTTGATGGCTGTACACTGGCGGGAGCTATTACATCCCAAAGGGGGAAAACGCATTTTAGGCCAAATAATCGGCTTCCGATGGCAAACCCCCCATTGTAAAACTCACGGAGCATTTTAGTGGGCAGAATTTTTTTAATTGCAATGAGTAGTATGCCTTTATGTGAGCTTAAATTGAAGTTTCTGGGGTCGCAGCTCCAATCCCTTTGGCGCCATCTTGAGAACAAAAAAAAAGTGGGACGGCCCCATATCTTGGAAAGCACTGCTCCCACAAAAAAGTTGAATATCACAAACTTGTGTAAAGTTCAATTTGCAGTAAGTTGTGGATACATCATTTTCACGTGCTGTCAATATTAAAAGAGTTACATGCCAAAAACGACGTTGAAAAGGGGGGATCATTTTTCACGCGCCACAACTTCTTTGTTTCCCCTATTACCGCGAAATTCGTTTGAAAACAACTTACAGACAGTTTTATCACCAAACGTTTGCGGTTTTGCTTGTTTCGATCACTGTACCATGCCGGGAGTTATTGTGTCCCAAAGGGAGCAAGTCATAGGAAAAAAGCATTTTAACACCTGTTTATCTGGTCCTAAAATGTTTTTTTCCTAAGACTTGTCCTCCTTCGAGACACAATAACACCCGACATGGTACAGTGATCGAAACAAGCAATACCGCAAACGACTTGCAACAAAATTGTCTTAAAATTATTCTCGAAGTGTTTTGGGATTAAAGTGAAAACAATAAATTTGTGACGCTCGAAAGATGTCCCCCCTTTTGGATGTCGTTTTAGGCCTATAACTTTTTAATTATTGATGCCACGTGAAAGTGATGTATGGACGACTTGCTAAAAAATTAATTCTTCGCAAGTCTGTCATATATAATTTTCTTGTGGGGGTCATGGTTCCGGAGATATAGGGGTGCCCCACTTTTTGTTTGTTTTCAAGATGGAGTCCAGAGGCTTGGGGCTGCCCAGAGGCTTGGGGCTGCGACCCCAGAAACTTGGATTTAAGCTGCCAGTAAGGCATACCACACATTGCACCAAAAATGTGCTTGCCTACCAAAATGCTCCGCGAGTTTCGCAACGGGGGTTTGCCATCAAAAGCCGACTATTTGGCCTAAACACGGGTTTTCACGCGACTTTCTCCCTTTTGGGATAAAATAACTCCCGTTAATGTGCAGTGATTGCAACAAACAATACCGCAAACGATTTGTGATAAAATTGTCTTTGAAAAGCATTTGAATGTGTTTCGCGTTAAACGTGAAACTAAAAAAGTTGTGGCGCCCGAAAGATGTTCCCCCTTTTTTGAGTGTGGTTTTTGGTTTGTAACTTTTTTATTATTGACCCAACGTAAAAGTGATGTATGAAAGACTTGCTGAACATTTTATTTTACGCAAGTTTGTCATACACAACTTTCTTGTGGGAGCCATGGTTTCGGAGATATGAGGGTGCCCCAACTTCTTTTGTATTGAAGATGGAGCCCAAAGGACAGGAGTTGCGACCCGAGAAACTTGAACTTAAGCTATCTATACCATTGCCCACGCATTACATTAAAAAAAATTTTGCCTACCCAAAATGCTTGGTTTACATCAAAATTCGGACGCTTTAACTGTACTAATAGACGTTTATTTTCCTTCTGATTTGTATAGCTGTACAATGGACAAACCGTCTAAAGGACTTTAGATGGTTTGCCACTTGTTTTTTATGTGAAATTGGCAGCAAGATGTATTATCGATGGTATGGCCAGGGTCAGGGGAATGAAATGAAACAAAATGTTGAGCACATATGAAAGAAGGGAAGATATAATGTCCCTAAACGCACATATCTCAAAATCTTGAAAATGTCATTTAGACGGTTTGACCATTGCACGGCAGACATGTCAATGGCTTCTTCATTCCGTGGAAAAATCGTTCGGTGAAACTCCTTAACAAATCTTTTTATGTAAGGAGGGTGAAACACGTTTGTTTCGACTTAAGAATAAATGGTTTTTTGTTCAATAATACTTGCAAATATTATTTGGCCTAGAGACAGCAAACAACTGCAAAATAAATCAACGCTTATGTACCACGTTCAAATCACTCGATTTTTGATTATCGAAATTTGTTAACGTTTACCATTCAATGAAATTTAACAGCTTAAATATCAATCTGGTTAACTTTATTTCAAAGAATCTAATATATGCACCTATCCGTATAGTTTTCACAAAGATGTTCAGAGTATGTTCTAAACAACAGCCACTTAAATATGACCGGTCATTATGACCGCACTACGGCTAAGTAGTGTAAATTGTACTACGTTGTCAAGAAAATTCTTCTTGCAAAAGTTGAATTTTTAAAACATCTCTGATTGCTGCGAAATTTTGGGTCACTCATTGTCATAAAATGTTTAATTTGTTTTTGTTCCTGCATTACCGGCGCCCAATGTATAGCACTTTTTCTTAAATTAAGTTGTTTTTCAAAAATGAAATTTATTATCTTTTCGAGTAAAATTGACCATTTTTCAACTCACATTGGTGATTCTCCAAATCAAATTGACGCCATTTGAATATCAACTGCGGTGAAAAAGTTTTGATTTGATTTGGAAGTGCATCGGGTTGGTTTGTGTACTAATTTGATTGAAAAATATTACTGATTGGACTCGAAAAACACCTAAACTGAAGGAGAAAAAGAATTTTGAACTACGTGATAGTACAGATGACAAATTACTTAGTCTAAAGAAAACTCATTTTCAATTTTCAGTCGTGGTTTTTTCCATGCCGTGCTTTTAACAATTGGAACACAGTAGAAGTCGAACAATTTTCATCAGATTAACTGGAAACTCTAACTGCAGCTTACATCCGTGACAAAACTCATGTTGATGGTGAATTTTTATAACTTTGTTCTCAACATCGATCTTCAATACATCTACTGCGTGCAAATTTGTATCTTTAAAAATTGATCGTGATCGGAAGTGCTGCATACCACTTATTTGTTTTTAAAATTTTAAAAAATATGTTTTTGTAAACCTCAATGTACGATAAATAGAAGTCTGAAAGGATGTTTGATTGTTTCGATAGTTTCGTTAAAAAAACCAAAGAAAACTATATTTATGTCTTCAAACAAATATTACCCCTTAACGGTTGTTGAGTTATTTCCAAAAAGCAAAATAAATCAGTCTTCAAACCACTTTTACATACACATCAATCATAAAATATAAAATGGTTTAAAAATGCCGACGATTTCTATATACAGTCCGTCACATAAGTATAGATTCACTACGCACATGTTGCTCAACTCAAATTTTCCCCCATTTTATCTTTGCCCAAGGTCTGAATATTTGTTACAAATAATAAATACACTGCCTGATTGTTTGTTTCTAGTGAACTCCATTCATATATGTTGGTCATATAAAGGATTGGTGGGGCAAGTATTATCAATAGGGGGAAATGAGCCTCACAATAATATAGACTCACACATATTTTTTTGTGAAATAATGCAGATTCTGGAAATGTAGAACTGAATCCTTTTTTCCATTGAGTAATGCATATGAGTTCATTACTTACAACTATTAATTACTTTATAAGCTATGCGCAAAAATTTTTAAAGAAAAAATTTAGACGTCTGTTTTTCAAAAAGAGCAAAATTGCGCAGTGAGCTCAAATCATATTGCAAAATATAATAAAAGGTAAAAGGACGCAAACAGTGTAGCAAAGTAGAGTAGTAGTAGTAGTAGTAATGAAAAATCCAGATATTTCGACGGTAAAAGTTTGTGATGAAATGCGTTATGCTGTTGATAGAGACTTAAGTCTTCAGAAAGTGCAACGATTGGTAAAGAAGTCCGGGTTACATGGTCACATTGCAAGGAGACAACCATGGGTGAATAAAGTCAACTATGGAAAACGACTAGCATTTGCGAAAGAACATGTAAATAAGCTTATGAAGTCCTTTTATTTAGTGATGACGCTAAGATTGAATTATTTGAGTCATCTCAATGAAAACGCGTGTGAGGAAAAGCAGATAAACAACTTGAATAAAAAAAATAACGCGATGGTCTGGGTAAAACTTTCTACTTAAACATACATATTAAAAGAAACTTTATAAGACAGTGTCACCAAAGGAAGTTTGAGCAATAGATGTACATATGTTTCAGCAGAGCAGTGATCTCAAAAATTGTGCACGTATCGTTTGGTAATGGGTGGTATACTAAGACAACTTAAAACTTTACCACAGATATGAATTCAATAGAGAATTCATCGATATACTTGAAGGATTCTATCAGCAAGCGAAAAACATCTAACAGCAGTTGAAAGTCTGTATTTAAAATGAATGGGATAAAATGAGTCCGAAAGTGACAAAAAAGATAATGCAATCCCTGCAAAATAAAAATTAGAACAACATTTAATAGAAAGGATAAGCCACGACAAAAAGACTCGATCTATAGGACGTTAAGTTGCCAAAATGTACAAATAAGCTTTTTAGATAGGAATGGAACACTTGGATGGTTTATTATCAAAGTTTTTTTTTCAAACAAGCGCTGAAACAGAGTTCAATATTCCAGAATAAAGAAGACGAGGACTCACTTTAGTTGTGACCCCGTATTAAAGAATGTTCTCATGTCATTTCCGCCGATAATTCGTTACTGTCTATCAAATTTGAAAACAAATTGTTACTATTTTTATTGATTTTCTACCCATGCTGGTTTACGCTTCTGTAATCTACACTACAGCCAACTCAAAGTAACAAAAACTCCAAAAAATCGCTCAAGCCTATATTCAACCTCTTTCTTCGGAATTCCATCAAACGCGTAAAAAATGAAATAAATAGTAATAACCAATTTTCATTGAATTGTTTTATTTTATCAATAAACTTGACGCTTGTGATGAAAAGAATTTCATTTGTACATTTCAAATTGATAGGCAACTAAGTTAAAAAAATTTCATCCTTTGAACTTCCTCCTCACGCTTGGTTTTAAGAAATAATATCTAATGTATTTTCAAAATTAAGTTCCGGTTCAAAAAAATTATGAAGTATGTCGCATAAAAAATGAGATAAATTATTAAGTACACTAATTCAACCCACGGCTTGAACAACATCAAACCCTTTCACACGCTCTCGCAGATAAAACTTTGCATCATTTGCAAACGGGGACAGTTCCGTGCGTGGTGGGAACAATCTGCAACGACTTCATCTCATCCGTGGCTACTATTAGCAATTCTAATTTCAGTACGATTGCCTTGTACAAAACAAACAAACAAATGAATCATTATCATACATGTTCCCAGCAGTTATTTGCCACAAAACCCTTTGTTGTTAACATTTGTTTGCTCGGTCATGGAGCGACAACAACATGTAATGAAAATTTGTTGTATTGCCATGGGCGTAGCAGCAACATGGCACATTGCCACATGTCCCGTTGGTCTCATTTTCCACAAAGCCGAAAAAATTTCGGAAAAATGAAAATTCGTTTGGCTTTGGTATCCTGCAAACATTCCAGCTTTTCCCATTCGATTCGTGTTTTCGGATTTTCATGTCTTCCTGGAAAATTCCTTTAGATACTCTTGCAACAAGTAAAGAGACAAATATTTACTATGAATCTCTCATTCCACGGTCAATATTAAGCTGAAGTTCCATCATAAATTTTTTTTAAATCGCTTTTATTACAAAAGGTTACATTTAAATTGAACACATGCATGTTTTACGGTAACTCACTTACTGAGCAACATCACTACATATTGGATTTTTAAAATTTGCTTCTAAAAATCCTCTGATTGATGTATTTTTGATTACTATTTTTTCAAAGTTCAATTTTGTGAATACTGCAAATCTGAGTGTTTAAAAAAAAGTTCTTATTTACATAACTCCAACATGATCTCTGTACGCAATGTTTTCAATGACTAGGCGGCATCAGTCTTTGAATGCATGGAGTATATCGTTTTGCCTTTTTGAGGCTAACAAGAAAAGCCACAATTACACAACTTAATCATATTTGCAGCTAAATTCTGTCAAAATGGCATCAGGCACGGAGAAGATGAAAGGTCGATTCTAGGAGCAAGGTTTTTTGATTTTATTTCACTGTGAATATTGTTTTCAAATCCTGAATGCAACCTAAGATTTTCTTTAACAATACTGCAACCATAGGTTGCATCATAGTATAAAACACATATAGCCCTGACACTAGAGCCAAATTTCCCCAGCTCTGTTTTGCAATTTGGCGTGTGGAGTTTTACGCGCATATTAGTGTTCTAATTCGTATCGGTACACATGTTTGCGCACACAAATTCGGTCGCGGTGTTTATACGTACACGAATTGCTGACACACAATTGCGGCATCGCCACACAACACATTTGCCAAATCCCACATGGAGAATTTCGCTGCATATTTTCACTCGTTTTTTCGCGCGTAAGCTTAGAAACGAAAATCAGAGCACCCTCTCTGAAAGAGGGCTAATTTTTGCGTTTTTTGTCTCATGTTTTTTTGACAGCTTGGAATGCCCGTGCTTTACATTCTTTACGCTATGGGATGCATGCTCATTAAATGTGTTTTGAACAACGTACGAAGAAGTTAGCGGGATCGTCTTCCACTGTGGCATTGGCTATTTTGTTTGTTTGATAGCCTTCTGAATAGTTAGATCTCGCCTACCTTTTGTGCTTCGAGTACCAGGTTCAACACTGCTCGTGGTCAATATTTGGTATTGAGCTACCATTTAACTCAGCTGTATGTAAAGGAGTACCTGAATGAAATCAAGGTAATAGCAATGGACGGGTGTGATGCTCATCACTTAACCTCCTAGTGCATCGTTAACTTAATGAGATAACTCTAATATTTCCTCAAGACATTGGGCCGAATGGGGTTATTGTGGCGTCGATTATTATTATATATGTAGCATTGATTTGTAGTCGGAAAAGTGAAGCTAACTGTTCTTTTTACCAGGTTTTGTTGAGCGTGGAGGGCTTACCGGCAAATTAAAACTCAAATTGTGTTTTCATTTCCTTGTTTGGGAAAATTTTTGAAAATAGCTCGGTAAACATGTTTAAACTCAACATAGAATTTGAGAACAGCGATTACATTATCAGCAGCTCAAGCAATTAAATGTCAGGTTAGAAGTAATTGCTATTGGCTTTGTTTTTGTGTTAGTTTCTCAATGAGGAAATCGGTTAAACTAAACTGCTTTTATAACATTTACACTTCGCGACAAATTGATAGGACACCCTCAAATTTGCCTTGTTTCTACAAGATGCATGATGTATAATAAGGCAAATGAAACCAGCTTGATTTTATTGTATATACGAATAACGTTTAGCTTGAATTTAATCACAACCCGATAACAAGATAGGAACGAGTAAATAAAAAACATTTAACTGATAAATCGAAAATATATTTTTTGGTGATAAGTTTTTACTGATATTTAACAATGCGTTGTGTTTCCTTTTTGTGCCTATTACCTCTAGCTTTCTATATGGCAACGATTTGAAAAACTGTTTTGTATGATTTTCGCTGCTTAATGGCTAATTTTAATTGTTTATTTCCTTGGTAAAACATTTCAGTCAGGTGTTTCCAAGCATTTTTTATAATAATCAAATTGGGTGACCACGCAGACCAATCCGAAGCATTTGAAACAATATTTAAAAAAAATTCTTTCTTCATTCTTGCATCACGTACGGCCACTTCATCTTGCTGAAATATAAAATCTCCAGACGTCACTTTGCTGGCGCTCTCTCTAATTTCCCCGTCGATGGTATTTAGATAATCTAGCCTGATAAATTTCATGGACATCTTTGCTTTGTACCCGATTTCTGCCCATACCTTGAGGGGATCTTTCCTTGCATCGTGAAAGTAGCACGATCAGTCATCTGGTCTATCCAAATTAAAATGCTTTTCGTCCCTAAAAAAGACTTTCCTCCATTTTACGCAAAATTGTCGAACGCAAAATTTTTCCTTGCGACAAGAAGTTGTTCTGTTAACGGTGCTATCCTCTCCAGTTTTGGATTGAACTTTCTTTGATCGTTGCAGAACTCATTGAGTATTTCTTATGTTCGATGGTATATCCGCTTTTCCGCAATTTGTCTTCCCGTCACGGAAGAGTTCGACGCTATTCCTAGTAAGGTGGGTTTGTCCCTGGCGTTAAATGCAATTGGGTATCAGGAATTTTCCTACCGTAATTTTCTGGGTCTGAAGTGAGTAAATGAGTTTATAATAACATTCTGACTGCGTTCTAATGATTTAGCAATTTTTACAACACTTATATTTTCAATTTTAGAATAATTTCTGTCTTTACTTCTTATTCACTTAGGAGTTTTCCAGGGTCCATTACAATTTTTGTTTTTGCTCAAATCTGCGCCGTTATAAAAACTTTACTATTTTAACTTCGTTTTCATTATTTTTATCCTTCCTGTTTGTCCTTTTATAGCAATCTGCATATACGAACAGAATGTCCAATCTTTTTGTCGTTCTTAGTTTCAAGAAAAAGTATGGTTCAAGTAAACTATTAATATTTTTCTTTCAACGTTATGATGTTTATGATAGGCAATCAAATTTGTGTCGATCCCAAAAGAGTTCTGAGAACTACTCATATTGCGGGGTTGTTCTATGTTTTTTTTCGCGGTCTCTACTAATGACATGAATCAATTCTTTGGAAGATTGTATATTGATATATTTAAAATTCAATAATAATTTTGTTTCCTTCATTCAGTGCGCAGTCAAAAGATTCAATTTTCTTTTGAGCATCCAATAGAAACGGATTAAAAAAGTTATGGGGTTGTGCGTTGTTTTTAGTCAAGTGAGGTTGGCTGTGTCCATTTCCAAAATATATCATACATATTAAAAGGAAAATGTTCCTAAATAGTTTGGCTATTCTGGCCTTCTCTACGCATTTTTTTTGTTCTTACGAACTTTCAGATTTGACGGTCTTTCTCTTACATACAAACATACAATGGCGAGCACATGTGGATACATGTTAATCAAATTTGACTTAAAATACTTGTAAAATCCTTAAAATTTTGAATTTGAATTGAATTCTTTATTAATATTTATGTGAAACAAATAGTAAACAAAATTATAACTTATAAGCTCGGTCTATGTTTTAAGACAAACAATCGAAATGGGCAATGTATCCACTTTTGCACGTTTCGTTTCTTCTATGTTGCAACACTGATCTGTGAATCGAAACAAAACGTAATAACGGGATTCTTAGCAGATGGAGTGTTACCGTTGTGCGAGATAGTGTTCTACGCGGCAAAGCATAAAAGTTGGATTTAATCAGTCACGCGTTTTTACTTTTTCCGTGAGTATTTCAATTTTGAAGCAAAAATGAAGAAACTACCGGAATACTTAGAAAATCAGATTGTGGAAATGACGAAAAACAATGACGCTGCACGTAAAATAGCTAAATCGCTCGGTATTTGCCACCGAACCGTGCTTCAAGTAAGAAAAAGACGCAATGTTAGTGCACCTAAAATTAATAAATCGCGACCACGATTGCTAACTAATAGAGATACTCACACGATGGAGCGCCTCATGACCACCAAACCATAGACAATAGCAAAAGATGCTTCAGTTGCCATTAACAAGCCCGTAAGTGAGTGCACAGCACGCAGAGCGCTTCACAGGATCTGACTTACAGCGGCAGTTAAGCAAAAAAAAAAAACAAATGCACTATCAAAGAAAAATGTTGCAGCACGGCTCAAATTTTGCTAGGAGCACAAGGATTGGAGCGTAGATGACTGGAAGAGGGTAATTTGGTCCGACGAAATCAAAATAAACCGATCTCAGTCCGATGGTAAGGAGTATAACTGGCACCGCCCAAACGAAAAGTTGAAAAACCATCAAGTGAAAGAAACTATGAAGCATGGAGGTGGCGGTTTGATGATGTGGGGCTACTTCACTTGGTGGAACGTAGGTCCATTGGTTAAAATCGATGGTATTATGAACAAGGAACAATATCTTCATATTTTGGAGTCTAATCTACCAGACTTCGTAAACAAATCTGCTTATCCAGAATATGAAGTCATTTTTCAGCAGGATGGAGACCCAAAGCACACGGTGAAAATCGTTAAGAAGTGGCTCATCAGGCAAAGTTTTAAAAAAATGAAGTGGCCTGCTCAAAGCCCACACCTTATCCCGATCGAAACTTTACGAGATTTGCTGAAAAAACGACTAGCTCGGTACGACACCGCACCGAAGGGTTTGGATAAGCTTTAGTGTCGAGTTCAACTGGAGTGGAGTAATATTCCACACGAACTAATTGAAAAATTAGTGGAGAGCATTCCTTAGTCTATGCTCGCCATTATTAAAAGCCAAAGGTCTGCGGACTAAATATTAAAAAAAAATTTTAAGCTTCTTTTTCATGAACGTGCAAAAGTGGATACATAACCCATTTCGATTATTTGTTTTAAAAACTAGACTGAGCTTAAAAGTTATAATTTTCTTTATTATTAGTTTCATACAAATATTAATAAAGAATTCAACTGCAAAAATTTCAAACTGATTAATGTATTTTTTAGGATTTTACAGGTGTTTAATGTCGAATTTGGTTAACATGTATCCACATGTGCTCGCCACTGTATATAATATCCAATCTAAACAACATTCTATCTGCTTGAATTCAGTGGTGTTTCTATAACACATTTAATAAAACTTGCTTGCACATGCTCATTAGCCTCGAAATCTCTAGCATAATTTTGAAATAAAAGTCTTGGACTAACACAACACTTACTGAAATTAGGAAAAAACGTTTCTCTGTCTAAGCTATAGCCTTCAGCGGCTGGTTCATTTGCAGTCACTGTCTTCAGGCATATGATGGCGCATTGTTTCGCCACTTGCGCAGACATCTGTTTAATAGAAACAGCATGCGGCATGTGTGAACATTCTTCTATTGTTAATTATTGTAAATTGCTTTCTCACCGTTACTGCGTTTGCTGTTGCGTAGCTGCATATTATTCTGAACACTTGACTGCTTCTTGCTGAAGCCCGGGCTGCGGGACAGTAAGACCACTGTTCTCTGGGATGTGTGTTACAATTGGGATTCAGTGCACGGAAAAGCAACCAGTGGTAGCCGCTTCTTCTTTGTAGGCGATGCACGTAACAACAGCTACCAATAACGGAATATAGTAACCATTTTTTGCAACACAAGTACAAGCAAAAACTCACGAAACATCATGATACTCTAAACAACAGCTGATGGTTATTAAATTGCCACTAATGTATGCGACAATGTTATTTGAATAAATTTAAACATAATTTTTGTCTTGAGAATTTGATTGGGCGCAGCACGTTTCCTGTAATGTGTTCTTGGGCACCATTTCGATATCTATTCGCCCAAATCATAAGTAAACAACATTAGTAATTGGATTATACTTACACTTCGTTCGATTTTCCATTCACCTAGAAAAAACTATTTTTAACTTCCTAGTATGTAGGAAGTTCTTGTAGTCGCTTCGAAAATCGAAATTAAAATTTTCAACATATCTTTACTTTTTTAGATCGTGTGGACCTCAAGGCTCGCACCTCGCGGTTTGTTAAATATTTTTTTCAGGAATCCTTTTAAGACAGCCAACTTGTAGTACTGGCGAAAGATCTTTTTATATAGCTGTGTAGAGATACAGGATCATGATTGAAATCATTGGAAAGAAATAGAGTAAAAATGAGGGAGATAGTAAAATCTCAAGTTTAAACCAATAAAAGTTTTTAATTTCTTCAAAACATGCATAATAAAAGAGTAATACAGTAGAACCTTGATAATACGACCCTCGATAGCAAGACATCCTTGGAAAATCCCCCTGAAATAATCATAGGATTTAGTGTAGTATATACCTCTATAACACGACTAAAATTTTAAATGAAAACCTCAACAACAATGCTTTTCCCTAATTCAGATTTTGGCTATAACAACCTCTTTAATTTGTCACTCTAAGCAAACAAACCTTTACAAGACGACTCCGATCTCAGTATAATGTTGAGCTCCGTAACTGAACCTTTATAACACGACTCTTAACTTTTAAATCCATAGTTTCCGCGTTTGCAAAACGAAAAGAATGGAAGTTTTGGGCTCATGATTTAACGTGAAAACTCGATGACACGACTTATTGTCTACACAACCTTAATAACACGACCCGCGGCTAGGAGTGTACCTTGATAACAAGTCTATTTGAAAGATCCCTTTGAGAGTCTTGTTATCGAGGTGCTACTGTAGTATGTTACTTTACATGCATTAAGCTGAGATCCTTTTGTTGAGAAAAAAAATTATGAATGTTCAAAAGTTTGACTCAGGAAATATGAGTTCATTTAGAAAATAACTAAAACAGATGGTTATTTACATCAAACGACAGAGAAACCCACTCGACGCCTGAGAAAATATATAAATGTGGTCCATAAAATTTGATTATCTCCAGAACTTCCAAGGCAAAGAAAAATACGCGCAGTACTCGCTTTTCTAGAATTTTAGTTTTTGGAACCAAAAATTCCATCAATATATCATACGGTGGAAGAGGAAATTGGTGATTAACATTTAGAATGAAACACTAAGGCGCGTGAGCGCACGCGCCCATACATACATCAAAATGCGTTGGATAATCGGATTTTTCAGAAAATAGGAATAAAACAAGACTTCATCTCAAAATTGATCCATAAAACATTACCGAATCGTAAGGAAAGGAGAAAAATCATTAATCATTAAGTAAATTAAAGATTTTAGAATGCTGATTGCATTTACCTATCTGATATCTTTTAGAATCAAATCTCTAGAACACATTCATTTTATTTTCGTCCTTTTTATTATATCTTCCTCTCTTTTGTTGAAATTAGGATATGCATGCGGGAGATAGAATTTGGTGGTTTATCTGGAATTACCACATGAATCTAACAACATCAACATTCATGGTTGAAGAACCCTCCAAGGTAGCACATTTCTAAACGAAAATATTACATCAAATTATCCCTATGCAATACTTCTGTTACTGTGAGGGAGATACTTGAGAAATATACTTGTTTTGCATTTGAGGTCCCTCCCCCAATTTTAGTTTAGAGAGATATCTTATTAAATCATTTTTCATCATCGACGCTTCAAATCAAAAGAACTTATTTTTAAATAAATGGCATGATACTGTACATATATTACGTACGTGAAGGTCGCCAATGTTTCACCAAAAGAGTACATATTTCCACGGTTAATTAAAAATTTACTACAAATATAGGTTATTAACACTGGTAGTTTCGTCATCCAAGTAAAGGAAATATCATATCCCTTGTTGAAATGTTGGAAATTATTTCATGCAGTATTTCAGTATACAGTATTTTTTTCAAAAAGTTGTAATTTAATGTTACTTTAGAAAAATAAAGTTTGTTCTTGTTTGCGAGGCTGACGAAAATCATAAATAATATATAAATTATAAATAATTTAAAAAAAATCACAATGGAAAGAATAGTTTTCTGTTGTTTATATTTTAACGCAACATAGATAAACTATTAATTAATATTTAATTAAATAACGTTGAATAGTATTCCGAAAACAGTAATTGTTAATTAAATAATTTAAGACAGTACTTTAAAAAGTTTGGAAACCGGCCAGCTGCAAAAGCGTTTAAATAAGTAAATAAATAGACCATCTTGATCGGCGTCAAATATCAAAATACTCCATTATATGCAATTGCAATCGAAAACTATGATGGATTTAGTTTTCGTGAAATCATTATTTGAAGGTGTATTCTTGTCCTTCGATATTTCCTTGATTTTTCTTCTGTCTTCCATCTTTTTTTCTTCTTTTATTTGTTTGCTTTTCTCCTTTCTTAGCAACGCTTGTCACAATTGGCCTTCTATTATTCTACAATTTAATACTACTATTCTAGCGCAGTACAAGAGAAGTTTAACCTTGCATTTTGGGTTAGGCAGGCAAAATATTTTGCGATGCGTATGAGGTCCAACGAAAAGCTTAAGTGTCCATTTCTGGGGTTGTAGATACTCACATCAACCTCCCCGCAGAAATTTTCCCATCATTTTGAAGAGAAGTTAAAATTGATTCCTCCTACATATCTTTTTTGGGGTAATTATTTTTAACTTTATTTTTATAAATTTATTAAGGCATCGAGTACATTTTCGTAGCTTTATAGATGCTCTGACCTTAACTTTTGTTTGACGAAATTCTAAATTTTTTAAGGAACATAATTAGCGGCTGGTAATTTTGACTAAAATCAAATCGTAACGGAACTTTTTATTTACAGAACTTGCTTCGAACCATCGTATTTCATTTATTACCAAGCAGTTAATAAGTTCTTTTCTGTTATTGCTTAAACTCGATTACGGCAAATAGTACGGAATAATGACAATGTCAAAGAAATTAGAACTTTAAAAAACAGTTTAACAATGTTTTGTTGAAAATTATTCATGCTATGATAATTTAAAAAAATTATTGACTATTGACAATACTGAAATCATGTAAATGGTATGATGTCCGAATTTCATTACAATGTGGGTTGATAAAATACAAGTGCGGAATTACATCAATAGTTTATGATACAAAAACTGAAATGTTTCATTTATTTATTTGTAATACTTTGATTCAAACTAATATCATATGAAGTCATGTATTTCCATATTTCCGTTACATGAACGAAACAATATACTTCATTAAAAAATGTGACCATAATTCCGTCCATCTTTAAAATTGCTCATTAGATTAAAAAATTATTAAAACTATACTCGACAATGACAAAAACAAATTAAAAAGGTTTTAATTAATCCTAAATTGAATATTCAATAATTTGTTTCCCGATATTTTATTCATCGGAAAAATATATCAGTGATAAATTCCGGACGAATTCCGAACACCTTGAAGAATCATGAATTATTTCACAAGGAAATAGTAAATGCTATATGCAATATTCAAATTGTATAATCATTTATAATTAGAGTATTTTAACATTGAAATGCGAACTTTCTAAATTGCTGCGTGAGCATATATGTAAAGGAGTTCAAGAAAAATTAAGTTTAAAAAATAATAGGCTATATATGTACATGTATCAAGAACATCTTTAATGTTCACTTCAAAAGGATTATATACAATACGAAATTTTTTGTTAACGGTTTTATAATATTACTATTAAAACAACTCTTGAAAACAATGAAGTCAAGTTCAAAGATATAATGAAACATAATTAGAAATTCGTTTTCAAGCTTATGGTTATGAACTTTATTATTTTACTAGTTTTTAGTTGGTAGTCCCTTTTGCTTCTTAACTGCTTATAGCCGTTTTCGTCAATACCAAATCGGCTTTAAGCAGTTAGTGAATTCACCAATTTCTTACAGAAGAAAGAATCAATTTCATTCCACTGCAGTTTTTAATGAACTTTTAGTAGTTATAGATTGTAAAGAAGCTGGATCGCCATGTGATATATCATCGCCATGTAATGATACGCGTTGTCTAAGTGAAGACTCACGTTGTCTTCTAAGTTGATACTCCTCTAAGGTGATGGTCTTCACTCCTCTAAGGATACGATCTTGTCAACAGAGAGAAGTAAAAAAAAAGATTTATTTCACCTACAGGCATCCCTTGGGTTGCCACATATTTGGTGCAGTTCGAGTGGACAGGCAGCTGATATTTCTAAAATGAACTTGCCAAAGTATCAGGCAAGTTGCTGTCTGCCAAATTGTATAGGCAGTCGAGTTGCCGAATAGAAGGCAACGTTTATTAAATTACAACCAACTCTTTGTATTAGGAGATTACTAATGTTCCGAGCCTCAGCTCAGTCAGTTCTTTTATTCTAAAATTTCGCTTACTGTTATGTACATTAAAATTGCTTATCATATAAAAATCCCTACTCTAGTCTTAAATCTATTTACCCTAACCAATCGATCGCGATTCAAATTAATTCTCACGGAATTCGTTTACTTGCAATATTGCTTACACCAATGCACTTTGCATTGTCCCAATTATTAGAGTAAGTTCAGTGATCCTCTAGAGTTTCACAAGGGAATTTTTAAACTGCCATACCGATGGAGGTTGAGATCTTTGCTAAAAGATAATTGAGGATGAGCTGTGGGACATTATATTTTGGGAGCTTCTGGGTTCTGGTAGTTGTGTATAGGCTAGTCCCAGGTTTGGAACTAGGAATACACTACAAGATTTTTTTAAATTAAACCTTTAAGTACCTGCATTAATGCCGAATAGAATTTAGATCAGGTGACTGAAGTGGCGTTTCTAATATATGGGGGCAGGTAAAAGGAGCCAATTTCTTACAGCTTTATGCTTGAGATCGTTATCCTGATAAAAATGAAAATTATTTTCAATCTCCAAGTTTAGAGTCATATCTTTTAAATTTGTTATTGAGATATTTAAATGCAGCGCTTGGTCCATTATCCAATCAATTATTTGAAAATTTCCTGGTCCAGCAGCTGAAATAGAACCCCACGCTATCAAGTACCTATCCCCCCGTATTTAACGCTTGATCGTATTATCCTCATGTTTTAAGGATTATCTTTTTTTTCAACATGTTTTTCTGCTTCAAAAGCAAGTTTAGGAGCATTGGGTTTGTTCTTTTATCAGCCGGACTAACCAGCGATCATCTGACGATGAGTAAATTTTCCAAGAACTCGGCTTTAATTTATTTTCATAGTCTGTGGTGTTACAATGAAGTTTTATGATGTTAAATTCTGTTGTGAAGGCTCTATCAACTATTTCATCTATTTTGCACACAGTTTTACCCGGTTTCAGAATACCGAATCATGGTTTTTCTGAATTCAACTGAAATTTGAGGGTCAATTAGTGCCACATTATTACCGTTATCTTTTAAACTTTGGTTACACGCAAGTGACGCCATAACACTTTCTGAGAACTCTCTACTATCTTCACATTATAAAAATGAAGTTAGCTCCAGTTCGTTCATCCAATACAAATCATATTAATGTGTTTCATTTTATCGTTGACATCGAAAAACATTTTTTATTTATTCATTTGTTTCAATGATTTACAATTTAATAAAAGCATTTAATTTTACATACATATTCTAATTAATTACACATGAAACCTTAAAAATATATCAAAAGTTTTTTTTTATTTCTGTTGCTTTTTTATTTAAAGTCCATGAAGTATATTTGTTCCATTTTGACTTTGATACAGTATATTTAGTTTATTGGATGAAATTTAAAACGTCAGAAGGTGGAAGCATAGTTTTAGGGAAGAAAGAAAATTTTGTATTTACTTTTATGACTCTTTGCTATGCTAGTAATTAATTAATTCATTCGTTTCAAATAAAATCAAAAATCAATTTTATCACCTACCTTTGAGCTACAAATTTGTAGGTATCCTTAACTTCTAGTTCCATATTTTTAGGAATCCTAGCTTTCCAAATTAAATTACTCTGTTGAAAAATGAAAAAGATGTCATTACACTCAATTCCAGTTTCCAATTGAAAACAAAAACTATCTGTTACGAATCGAATCCGTTAGCCGTTCTATCGTTTGCTACTTTGATTTCGTAGCCGACAGTTTCTTATCCATAAATATGTATATAAAATGATTGAAGTTTGTCGCAAGACTTCCTTGGACCTTCCTTACCAATGGTCGATTTTCCAAGATATGGTAAGAATACTTTTCAATCAATTCTTCAAGTCATTTTCGAGTAATCATTGATGCAGACGAATTCCAAAATGAAAATTTTATTGGCGTTTTGTATATAACTTTTTTTAAATTGAACTGTGGGTAGAAACGCCGAGTTACAAAGTCTAGACAAACTGAAATTTGGAAGAATAATTTCATTTAAATTAAAAAAAATGAAATTTTACTTACTAATTTGCTTGGCAGGAAAAATCAGGGGAAAGTGAAATTGCAAAGTTCTGTATTTTTGAACAGGGATCTGGAAGTGTCATACTCATATACTTAGTCGTGCCATAAATTCTGTCACACAATTTCAAATGCGCGCTTTCTCAGAAATCACCCTGGAACTACCGTTATGTTACAATTTATAAAAAATTAACTGTACGGCGTAATATTCCGATCAGTAACAGTTTTTGACTAGTAATCATGGAATGGGGCATGAAAGAAAATCGTATCGCTATAATGGCACTCCATAAGTGTGGCAAAAGTGCTTCTGAAATTTTGAATTTGTTGAAACCGCTCAAAATAACAAAAAAAATTATTTATCGTGCAATAGAACAATTTAATGAGACCTCAGGCATAGATGATCGAGCAAAGACCGGTTGTCCACGTACCGTTAGAACAGCCAGTGCCATCAAAGCTGTCCGAGAGCGCATCCGTAGAAATCCACTGCGCAAACAAAAAATTTTGTCGAGGGAATTGGAAATCTCCACAAGGTCGATGAGTAGACTCATTCGAGATGATCTTCATATGAAGGCTTATCGTCGGTCAACAGCCCACATGTTGACTCCACGGTTAAAGGAAATAAGATTGGAAAGATGCAAGCGTCTCTTGCTTTGGCACGCAACTGATGGGCATGAGAACATCCTCTTTACCGATGAAAAAAAATTTACTGTGGAGGAAGTTTTTAATAAAACAAATGATAAGGTTTATTCAAAATCATCAGAAGAAGCAAAAAAAAAACGGTTCCCAGAGTGCAACGAGGCCACCATCTAGCTTCTGTAATGGTTTGGTGGGGTGTATCCCATAAAGGTGTAACAACACTCCATTTTTGCAGACATAAGTCAAAACTGGTGCGGCGGTGTATCAAACCAATGTGCTAGAAGGTGTTGTGAAACATTTATCGTTCACTCTCTTCGGTGGACAACATTGGGTCTTCCAGCAAAACTCTGCTCCTGCTCACAAAGGAAAGAGCACACAGGAGTGGCTACGCAACAACATTCCTGCTTTTATTGCACAAGAAGATTCCGGGAGCCCAGATTTAAATCCGCTGGATTATGCTTTGTGGACAGAGTTAGAGAACAAGGCCTGTAGAACTCCCCCCTAATTTGGACAGTCTGAAAAAATCCTTGGTGAAAGCAGCAAATGAAATGTCGTTGGATACCGTGCGTGCCGCCATAGACCAGTGGACAAAACGTTTAAAAGCTTACATAAAAGCAAAAGGAGGTCATTTCGAATTAAGTTAATATTATTTAATAAACAATACCATACTTAAATAAATTTCTTTGAAATAAACATATTTTCTTTTATTTCTTAGATTTCATGCTACTTTAAAGTTGTGACAGAATTTATGGCACGCCTAAGTATAATGAGAAATTTCAAATCGAAACCCTTCATTCGCCAGGTACCTCGTATGGAATCTGCTGGCAAAATTCATTAACAATCATTTAACTAATACTTTTATATTATTTTAATGGAACGGCAGCGGATCATCAGTTACATTCTCTAGAAAAATTCAAATAATACAATTTTTCGCTTAATGTTCTCATTTTACATGAAAATGATTTTAAAATTGATTTGGGATTTCAAATAATTTACATGCACATTCCAAAAGGGTTCATGGTAGGTTTATTTCAAAATTTGTTCATCCTCGCAAAACGTGATGTAGGTGCGCGATCGGAAGCCTCATTGTCGCGTTGCACTGATATGGAACCGCATAAAATGTCACAGGCCAGTGGTTTTTCATGGAAGGAGGAATGCATCCGCACAATTGGAGCTGCTTTTCTGTCCAATTGTCATTATCTGTATTTATATAGATAGAATAACATTCGACCCACTCATGGGTTACATTACATGCAAACGTGAATGTGGTGGGGGTAGATATTGTTTTGTCGCCGAAACTATTTCTTCACTTCGTGCGGCCTACAATTGCAAGTGAAAGATATTATCTATAATAGAATTATTCTGTGTGAATAATCACATTGCTAGGTCAAATCAACACACACGCAAACTCCAACTCCCATTGACACCCGGAACCTTCGCTTGGTGCCTGATGGTACTCGTAGCGTCGGAGGAAACGTCTTCAAAAACCATTGCTCGAAATGGCAACGGTAATGCCAGGTAACGCTTTCGTGCTGGAACCCAGAAAGGCGTGCCAAGACTCTGATAAAGACATTCATGAAGACGAAATTAGGTTTATCTAGAGTGTGGCAAGAATGATGATATTTGTGGACGGCTTAGTATGTTATCTGAGGAATTTCAACGTCAACCACTTTAAATAAGATGTGTGGAAAGCTATCAAGAGAAAAAAAGCGCCAACATTGTTTAAATTAGCCGTGACTAGGGAATGTTGTAGACTCATTTTTATAATGTTCCGCAACAACTACCCTAATCTATTCGTCACATATTCAGATTCTCAAATTTAAGCCAAGTTTGAGTGGTCCTGGTTTGGAATGATAGTGAAGATGATCGTTTTAGGGATGCTGTGAATTTCAGATTAAGCATGCAGGTGAACGTCGGTAATTTCTATACATAGCAAGCCGCGAAGTGCGACCCTTAAGGTCCACACGGTCAAATTCCCAGTAATATCTACATAAATATTAAAAATACTAAACACAATAATAATTATGAAAACAATACTACTTTAAATAATAATAACATAATTAGAGGTACTCAAAACAGTAATTGGAATTAGTTAATATTAATCTTATCATCTACGGAAGCGTTCATTGATTACGTAGGTAAGTGGTATGATTGATTGTTCACGCGGATTAATCGGGAATGGGGGGGGGGGATAAGGTTACAAAGCCTTTATTTGTTATTTTCATATCGCTGCTTGAAGGACAAAAGACCGATAGCAAAAATAAATGCAATTTTTGTTATTACGCGCACTGAAGAGTTTTTGTCGCGTGGTAGCCATTTTGAATAGCTGTGTTCAAAATTGCCATGACTTCGGCGTAATCATTGAATTTGTATTTTTTTCACGATTTTACATCAATCAGACCAATACTTGTTTCTTATTTTTACTTGGTCTTGAAAAAGATTGAATGCGCAATGATAAATCGGTTTAATTGCATGTAAAAACTAGGAAGCATCACGAATGATGATGGAGGAGGTAATTGAAATCTTACGAACACTAAAGAACAAAACTACTAAAAACTACAAAAACTTGATTGATGAAAGCCTTTTAAACCATATGATCTTACAAAGTGTTGACTACAAAACATTTTTCCATTCAAAGCGCTCATTACCACAAATGCAAATTTGATTAATATTTTTTTTATTTTCAAAATTTAAGCATTTTTTTTATTAAAATTAAAACAGGGTACTGTAGAAACTATTCCAAATTTGCTTAAATTATGCCAATTTTAAGAATCTTTGATTGACAGAATAAGAGTAATCAGGTAAGAATAAGAGTAATCAGGTAATATCAACCGCATGAACACTTTTTACATGGTGACTTTTAATGATTTTTTATTTTTAATTTAAGTTTTAAGGTTTTGCTGGTTTCTCCTCGAAAATTGAAGAGGATTTATAAATTTTATAAACAATCATTACTGTGTTGTGAAAATCAGGAATTATGCTAGTAGAAAAAACTGTCCACGAACGTACGCACGTACATACATACACACACACACAGACTCACACATATATACATACATCTTTCTAAAGCCACTTTAAACATACTCTAAAGACCTCAAAACGTGAAGATATATTGAAAATTTCAATTTCGATTTTCGAGGCGATTACAAGAACTTCCCATATACTGGGAAGTTAAAAATAAGACACTTTTAATAATTTACGCTGATTCCTAAAGTTATGAGGACTCATCATATTAGATGGTAAAACGTGATTATTTAATTATTAAAGCCGTAGGTAAGTTTTTTCCTCGTTAATATCGCCCGAAAGAATAAAGAGGTCGAATTGAATCAATGAATGAGGTGCCAAAATTGGAATTGCAGAAAATTCCAGAAAAACCTGGAAAGATATCTGCAAGCAGAATAATGAATGATATCTACGAGTAAGGAAGTTGAATATTAGGATTAGATGCAAATGGATGAATGAGTGTCCAACGAGGCTAATGAATTGAAAGGCAAGGGCGACTGTAAATGCATTGCAATGCTTAATGATGTGTTTTTTGATCACGCATTCAAAGATCTTGCTTGTGGTAAAGAGAAGGCAAATTGAATGATACGTTTTGTAAAATGTGGGACTTTTTTCCCTTTTGGAACCAAAAGAAGTTCGAGATACTTTTCATAAGCAAAGGAACCGGCGGCAAAATTCTGTATGCATCTGTTTTTTGATGAAACTGCATCTGGGTTGTTTAGGAAAATTTGACCGCTAGTACTTTTAATTATCTATCTATCTATTATCAAATACATTCATGAAATTTTCATGGCGAAATAATGCATTCAAGAAAGGGAAAAGAAATTAATGTGTATGCTCTACAGTTTTTTTCAAAAAATTGTTTGCCTTGTCGTTACCAGCAACTCCTTGAATATCACGTTTGTAAGATATTATCGAATGCAAGAATGCTTTATGGTCACCCGATGAACCGAATGCATGAACGATTGTTTTCAAATCGAAGTGTCATATTTGCCATGAAAAAATCATGAATATACTGCATGGTTGCATTTTTTGCAAGAATTCTGTTACAATTCAAGTAATCAAAAATACTTCCAGCCAGTTTTTGCCAGGCAACTCGGATTCAATGTGTTATACTATCGTCCATCTTTCATTTAAGCGGTCTTTTAGGTTACGATTTTCAAAAAATAAGAATATTTTAACCATTTTTTTCAATAGAAAGAAAAAAATATCATTTTGAAATTTTGTAAATATGTTAATTGATACTTTTGGTGTACAAAAATATTTTTTTGGTTTTTTTTATTGTTTTTTTACCCATATCATTTTTAAAAAAAACATCAAAAAATGACGGCGGACGTGCTTTCAGGTGACTGGATCATCTGCGAAAAAACAAAACGCCAAATTAGTCCTTGTTGTAGTGCCTATGGCATGTACCGGAATGATTTTTTTCATTAAAAAAATATTCTTGAGAATGGAAAATTTAGTGAAAATCGACAAATTTGATGCCGATCATAATGATTCAACTGCCGGCTATAGCCATATAAATGTACAACAACATATAAAAAAATCAAAGTGATCGGTTGAGTATTTTTTTTAAATCGTGTCCGCCAACTTAAAAAAAAACATGAATTCGAGAAAATTATGTTTCCTTTTTTTTACGATTTTTTTTTAAAAGGCCATATATGTTTACTCTGCTAAGCCTTTTTTTATATTCTCTCTTTTTCATACAGCTTCTGACTAATTGTGCATCTCTGCGAGCTGTTCTGATTTTTACAAAAATTGTAACCTAAAAGACCCCTTAAATTTAGTTTTAACAATTCTCTGCAAAAATTTGGCTACGAATGTAATGCTACTACCTCTTTAATTAGAAACCATTTAGAGTGCAATTAATACAAAAATGGAGAAATGAACTTAACGCATATTGGAGAGTAGTTAAAATCTATTCACGAAAACTACACGAGGTTTACATTTGAAAATTTTACTGTACAATTTAACAGACGAAACTCAAAACAAGTCTGATTTTAGGCAACTGTTTGGGGAAACCTTTTACATTGCAGATGCAAAGACTTTACTTACTAGAAAATTGAGTGAGTCTCCTAAATAATTTGTGGTTTAAATGGCCTCATTCCGTAGCTTGAGATCGAAAGGATTTGTCGTGAAAGAAATTGCAGCGTTATCCATACTTCGAAATCTGCTTACAAAAGTGCTTGCTTGCTTCATTGTAATTTATAGAATACACATAGAATTTCACAAGTTATTATTCTAAGGTTATAACAGGTATCAAAACAGGCAATAGCCTGATATTTGGTCGGTGAAAAATACGTTAAAGAAAACGAAAAAACTGATAGAAGTAAACAAGACATTTGAAAATGAAAAATATACGAGTTAGCAGATCGAAGCACTGAAAAATATAAAAAAATTTAAAGAAAAAATAATAATAGTAAAAAAATAATTCTAACCATAAATACAGCTTTGGTAGCATTAAAAATTTGTTAGATTCATGTGGGGCAAATGGAACAGTCAGACACAGAGGACAGTGTTAGTTGTCAATGCGTATTGAAGCGCTACTCAGCTCAGAGACGAAAATTAGATTCGTTTACGCATTATCTTCATGTTTGGATGACGTGGATGCTATTCGAGCTGAGCAAATCAAGTTCATTAAACAGTCATTCGACCAAGCAGATTTGTTTCAATTAAATTGAAAACGAAACACAAACAATGAGTTCTCCATTAAAAGTTACACCATCACGGCATGCTGGAAATGCCTCATTTTTTTAAAATAACATATAGAACACTCCTTTCTACCGTAGCGCAACACCGTTACATCATGTTTATCAGATGGATATAAAAGGCCGCATAATACTTCCGAATGTTAGCCACATGCTGCCGTCAAATGCACCGGAAACCAAACATACAATTTGCTCCAAATTCAATTAATTGGAAGCATTATACAAGCGGCTACCGGACGCCCCCTGCGTCTAGTGGGGCGTGAAACGTGCGATGGTCACTTCCACACTCGAATACCTGTCGTACCTGCTCAGCTGCGAAATGAGGTAGCTCCAATGGAGCCGTATTACGTATGCTCCGCGCTACCAGCTTGTGGTTCAAATTGCTAACGAGAGCTCCTTTCGGCGGTATCCATGAGATTGTTGATTCCACGCCACTTGTTGGCCCGATTTCGGGGCGAGGTACTGGGCGAGTGCTTGGCCCATTTCAGAATAGTAAGAAGTACATTTGTTGTCGGAGCTGCTGTCCTGTATAGCACGAGTTTCGGTAACTAGCACGGCATCAAATTCATAGGTTTTTTTAGTTTTCGTGTTGAAAGGTTCATAAAGTGTAATAAAAACATCACTCGTCTTTTATGTGATGTGCTTACCATAGAAGCACCTTTTAGATTCCTTATGAAGCTTCTTTGTTCCAATAGTAATTTATTTCCTCACTTTCAAAGAACTGACCAAATATTTATCTTCACTTGATAAATTCAAGTTCGCTTCCAGGAACTCCATCGAGCTTTTTAAAGAAGCAATATTTCCGTTTATAGTTTTTATATATCTGTAGTTTCTACTAATTTGTTGGATTGCACTGGACTTTGATTAAATGTGTTATAAAACTAAAGGCACTTGTTTATTTCATCACATCATTAATTTCTGATACATTTAGGAGGCTCACCCTTCAGCAGATTAAACGCCGCCGATATTACAAAATGATTTTGAATACAAATTTGCATAGCGTGGCGAACTTTTGAAAATGTATATAAAACAAGCCGCGAAGTGCGACCCTTGAGGTCCACATGGTCAACTTCCCAGTAATATCTACATAGTTATTAAAAATAATAATAAACACAATAATAATTTTGAAAATACTACTACTTTAAATAATAATAATGAGAGGTACTCATAGCAGTAACAGGAATGAGTTAATATTAATCAAATCATCTACGGGAGCATCCACTGATTACGTAAGGCTTTTGGTGGATGGGTGATGATGATTGATTACCACAAATGCAAATTTGATTGAAATTTTGATGGTTTTCAAAATTTAAACCGCTTTTTTTAATTTAAAGACTGCAAAAACTATTAAAATCTGCTCAAATTATCCAAACATTATAAAACTTTGACTGACTTTACAACACAGTCTTTAGAATAAAGGATATAAGGTACAATCAATCGGGAGAACCTTTTTCATATGGTAACTTTGAATGATTTTTTATTTTTAATTGAATTTTTTTCAGAATCATGAAAAAAGTTTTGCGGATTTCTCTTCAAAAACTGATAGGAATGTATAAATTTTATAAACATTTATTACTGTGTTGTGCAAATCAGATTGAAAAAATATTTTTTATGAAAAAGCCCTGAGTTTTCGCATTTTGTTCTATTAAATTAAAAAAAACGCTGAAACGGATCTTTATAATGTTAAAATAATCAAAGAGATTTTAAAACACGTCGATTAACACCTTAATGATGCAAATATTATATCTGGTTCGTGAGATATAGTGAATGGAAAAAATGACCTTGAAGATCATGATGACTGTTAATAATTTTTTATTTTTTATTTAATGTTTCTTGTTATCACGAGAAAAAGTTTTGATGTGGTTTTTACAAGCACTGCTTGAAGTATATAAATTTTATAAAAATTGAATACTTTCTTTCGTAAATCAGGTTAAAAATTTATTGTTTATAAAAAAAACCCTAATTTTTTGCACTTTTTTTCTTAAATTAAAAAACGGCTCGACGACTTTTTTTCAAAATTTGATAGATTCACACAATTGCTCATACGCGTCAATTGACACCTTAACCATGCAAATCGTATTTTTGGTTCTCGAGATATAACGCATGACAGAAATGACCTTCAAAGGAGCAAAACAACAAACCCCCCCCCCCCGACCGAAGTATCCCAAAAACTAATCAGCTCTTAAGATTGCAAAGACGCTTCGATTGACACCTCAACGAAGTCGATACGACTTTGTTTACGTGAGTTATGCTCGTAGAAAAAGTGTCCACGAACGTACGTACGTACACACACACATACATCTCCCTTTCTAAAAACACTTTATATATACTCTATAGACCTCAAAACGTAAAGAAATGTCGAAAATTTCAATTTCGATTTTCGAGGCGATTACAAGAACTTCCCATATACTGGGAAGTTAAAAAACAAGTTGTCAGATTTGGGAACAAATCAGTTAATAGGCCACCTAACGCCTTTTGCGGATGTGTAACCGCAAAAGGTGAGGACCTTTCTTAGTATCCATCGTCATTTTGCTGGGCTCTAGACGATCGCTTCATTCGTCCTCATGATTGTTCATTATTATGTCTGGTCGAGAAAGCTAAAACTTTTTAAAATGTTTTAAGAAAATATTTTTTTCCCGGAAAATTTTGAACATAGCATTTGAGAAAAGGTTTGAATTTTTGGGAAAGAGGTTCAAAATATCTATCGTTCAAAGTTACGGAATGTCGATCCGCATAGTCTAGCAAATTGGTGCTGAATATGTGCGTTTTCAGTTTGCAGCCGTGTTTGCTCAGAACAGTAGATGGATGGATGCTAGGTTTAAATCTAATTTTCTAGGCTCCTATGAAAGAGTTTGGATGCTATAATTCGAATTGTAAGGTTGAGCATAGACATTTACAAAAACTATAAATTTTTTTTTGAGTTTCCCTATATTTTCATTTAGAAATCTATCACCCAAAAACAGAAAATTAAAACTATATTTTAAATAAATCAGATCAACTGCCTAGAAATTGCACTTAAGATACAATAAGCATAGCTCTGTCGGAAATAGAGATAATTTCTAAAACATTTGTTGACCAAATGATATATGTGTATAGTTCTACGTAGCCACTTATCTTTCCATACTTATTCTTCTGCCTTCATCCCTCAAACTTCCGAAACAAGAATAACAACCTGGTAGGCGACTGCTAGTTCTATTAGAGTATCTGCTCCGTAGCTGTTTGGTCTCAGACGTACGTGCGTTTTTCCTTTGCCCTTGGACTAGAAGCCTTCAAAGAAACCAGAAATTTGAATGCTGTACCACACATGTCTCTTTGATATCTTTAACACAGTTTCGTAAACTATCTACTGGAAAGTTTTAAAATTCGAAGTTCAAGATCGCTTACTTCCTGATCTGAACGAGTTGAGTTTACCGGCTAATCAGGTTTTAGTGCCTCAGACGCGTAAGACGCCATGCAGTTTACCACGTTTGGATCTTTAAACTCGTATATGAACGTGCAACAGCAGTTGCGATTGAACTGAGTCACTGAAGGTTCTTCCTGATGAGTTATAGTCGATTTCAACTACTTGTGTATTAGGAAAGAATTCAATTTTAGGATATCATACTGAAGGCTTCCTAGGAAATTATTTATTATACGTAATTTCATCTAAAATTAACTTTTATTATCCCTGCTAACAAAATGATTACAAAATGGCCCACACATGAGCATTGATTCAGCATTGAAGAGGTCAGTGAAAGAAGGGTTTGTGTTACATTTGTTTACATTTTGAGAGATTTGAGGTTTCTGTGGGCTGAGGTTTGCCGTATGGTTATAACTAGAGCAACGCGAATAGTTACATCCACAAAATATTAGTAATTCAAATATCTATGAAAATGGCAGTTACCACTTTTTCCACTCAGCCCTTCAATTTTATCCAGGTGAAATCTACGTATATAGAAATGATTACCAAAAATATAGCTTCACATATTTATGCCGTTTGCTATTATGTTTTATGGCTGGAAGTACAAAATACTAACCCACGTTTTTTTTAGAAAATAGCTTCAACATTTTTTTCAGGATTTTTTTAAATTTGTTGGTCCTTAAATCTTATGATTTAATACGCTTTAACAATAGTTCATTAAATATAATCGATCCTGAGTTCGGAAATTGAAAATATTGACAGATAGGAGTTCTTGTGTTCTTTGATGCAAAAGTTCTGTTTGCATGTGTCTTAGTTAAAGATTCTTTGGACGTATTCGAAGAGTGGCTTTGGGGAAGATATGCTAAGCTTCGGAGTTAACATGTGCGGAAAAATTAGAAAAAAAAACAAGTCGTGAACTGCAACAGTTGGCAGTTTTTTATAAAATTCAAAAACGGCCGTACTAAATTTAACGAAAAGTTTACTAAATCAGACAAATGATAATACATTTTGATCGACACCACAACCAAATCATTAAAGTTAACGACGGTGCAATCCCATATTTAGTATTACTGTTAATGGTTTGTTATTTTTATATGATTACTTTTTTGCAATGACGAAAATACTATGGTTTTTATTAATAACAACTCTATTCATCATCTGACTTCAAAAGCATTGATTGCCAGAATTGTGAATTAAATTTGGAAAAAACCTTTGAAAAAATCAAAAGTCTTGCAAAGCTAAAAACAGCTTTATTAAATTTAATGAAAATTAAATGGTCTTATAAAAACGTTAATACGCTTCGATTGACACCCCAACGACGTTGCTACAACGTTTTTTTCGTGATTGCTGAACTGAATCGTACCTAAATTTAATCAGCTCATGTCACTGCTAAGACATTGACGTTTGTTGACGTCTCAACAAAGTTGATACGACCTTGCCTTCGTGAAATATCGTTCTCGAAAGAAATGACCCCCAACACATATAGACTTTTTTCTAAAAATTCTTTCAAATTGCTCCTAAAACCTTAAAACGTTATGGTATGTTGAAAATTTCGATTTTAATTGTCGACCCAATAACAATAATATACAATAACTTTCTGATATGCTAGAAAATCAACAAAATGCTAGATGTCGGATCGATCATTCGCAGGACTTGCTTCGAAGTGGATTCGCTTAGTGATAGAGCTAAGATTGGCGTGATATTAAATATTCTGCTAAGCTTATCTTCCCTCAGTGGCTTTTAAATTGCAACAGCACTTTGGCGATGAAAATGATAGTACAATTATACATGAGGTAGACCCGCCTTTTTATGAAGACAAATTATTTTATGTTGCTAGGCAAATATTTAAAACCAACTTTGAGAGTTACAATGGGAGGCCCACTAATCTTTCATAATTTAGATATTTGCAAGCTCAATTAAAAAAAGAGTAAAAGAACAATGGTTGTATCCGAGGCATTGAACACATTATGGTAAAGATGTTTTGCGATGATAAAAAGAACAAAATGGAAGATAACGATAGTCTTTTTGAGTTTTACAATCTTCAAGACAGGAAGACGCGTCAAATTCAACATATGCAAGATCCCCAATTACACTCAGAGAAAATATCTGAGACATCGAACCACACCACGGTTGAACTCACTGGTTTTCACTTGGAAGAATTGAAACACAACTTGATGCTCACGGAAACCTTGTACAACTCAAATTAATCAATGCGGACTTTTAAGAAAAAATAATATATTTAATGTTTTCTGCTACAATTCTGTCTATCAACTAACTAATTACTAGAGTACATCGGCCTTTTAAAGCTTCTGATCGATAAGCAACCATGAGAACTTACCCACAGATGCTTGTACATTCGATGTTGATCAGATGAAAAGATTGTTTGGAAAAATGGCACGTTCAGTGTTCAAACGTTTACAAAAATCTTTACGAGGATGCTAGAAGCTTCATGGGAACAAAAATAATTAATTTTAAGAATGGAAACGTGCATTTTTCAATAACAGAGATTTGGGTGTTGGACAGAATATGTAACCTCTCCCCCCTTTATTGGAAAATTCTCCGTAATTTTGTCAGCTTCTGGCATCGTTTTACAGTATTTAATTGAAATTTCCATTTTTATCTTATTCAACTTTATGGTGAGTTCTACTAAGCTAACGAATATGATGAAAATAACAAACATGGTTGTACTAACAATATGATTCACTTTTTGGTGAAATTTTAAAGTATTGATATCATGCCAATTATCTACATTATCCAAAATGATATTTTCAAAATTGAATTGTTTTGTAGAGTTGTACGTTATTTCTTCTGTTTGAAAAATCTTATCAACATATTTTGTAATATGGTTGCTTAGTGTTTTATTTAAAACATTTATTGTGCAGTTATTAACTATTACTAAATAACTACCACTAAACTTAATTTATCTTTCATCGCATTCATTTAATAATTCTTCTTCTTTTATATTTTTTTAAATTAGTAGTATTTTCGTCGATTCTATAACTTTCTGGTAAAGTATTTTCTCGAAGTTTACAGTTATTTTGAATGATAAAATTGTTCAACGGTTGTAATTCATTTTCGTATTCTATAGATTTATCATAAAAATATTTAGTTCTGTTTATCTTTAAGATGTACATGTCTTCAAATACAATTTCTAAATTTTCTGTTGTCGGTATACTGGTATTTATTTGATATTTTACAAATATATAGGACTTTTGAATTTTTATAGCTAAAACCAAAGTATCTTTGTCGTAGTTCATGAGTCCTACTCTTATATTTTTAAGTTTGTAAAAGTCAAATTTTGTGTCGTTAATTTCAGTTGCTGTCATTCACTAGGTTGGATTAAACTGTGTCTTATCAAGGTTCTTGGATTAGTATCAGTGTGAGAAATACTGATATCATCGTCTGAAAATTTACGAGGGCGTTTGATATTAATGGGGTGTTCACCTTGCATGATTTTTAATCTATACCTAGGTTCATTTTTGTAATAATTTCGCTTGTAGTTTTTCACTGGAATAACATTTCTAGTTTCCCTATATTCTTCCCTATCTTTGTTCAACTTATTAATTTGTTTTTCTTTAAATAGACGGATTCGTTCTGCCAATACTGTAGGATCATTTCGCATCCCATCTTCAGGAGTCATTTGTATAGTGGAGTGATATCTGTTATTATAGTTGGATACCGCCCTATGCATTTTCTGAATCAGAGTCAAGTCTAATTTTCTCATAGATACCAGTTTTTCTTGAATAGTAGAATGAAACCTATTTATGTCGCTGTTACCGGTATGTGTATTGGGTTTAGTCAAGTGTAAATCAACATTTTGTTCCCTTAGAAACTCTTTGAAATTTTCTGCTTTAAACTCATTCTCTGCTACTAACTTTTGAGGTTTTCCGAATTTCGAGAAGTGCTCTTCCAGCGCTTCCACTTTTTTGGTCCAGTTTCTATTAGGTAGATGGTACACGTATGCCTTTTTTGATAATTTATCTATTAGAGTTAAGAATGGTTGTTTAGCGAAGAAGTACACATCCATGTGAAGTATTTGATTTACTGCAGTGGGCGTTTCACTAATTTTATATTTCAGCTCATATTTTGTTTCGAGACAAGTTTTACAATTATTAACGATTTTAATGATTTCTTGAATTAACTTGGGATAGTAAATTTTATTCTTTAAGCTATGGTAAGTTTCAATAATTCCGCTATGAATGCTTTCTTCTATATGGTATAGTGATATCTGTTTATGGGCTTCTTCCAAAGTTCTAATTTCTCTAGCTCTTAGAGTGGCCTGGATGAACTTGATTTGCCTATCATCGCTGAAAAGTTCTATAAGAATTTGTTGAATTTTGTTGAATTCAGAATATGATAGCTCAGTGTAGATTCCTGTAAGACCTGGCTTGATAAACCTTCGTAGTACATCTATCCAATTTTCTCTATCTCTTGTCATGTCCAGATAAATAATCCTCCTATTGTGGACTATCTCAATATCCTTGTCCACGTCGTAAGTTAATATTAATTGAGTCTTATACTTATTCACAATAGTTTCCTTGATCGGTATATGGTCAAGTTGCTGTTCTTCCTGCGAGTGAACAGTGGCGTTGCCAGAAACATCGTTGATGCATTGTTGTTCTTCACTTTCGTCCTTGTTATCAGCATTAGGTATCCTACTTAGAAAATCTGCTATTTTATTTTCTTTGCCCTTCAGGTATTCGATTTCGAAATGGTACTCTTGTAGCTTAAATAGCCATCGTTGAGTCCTTTGGCTAAATTCTTTTCCCGTATACTTCTTGTTTAGATATTTTATTGGTAAGTGATCGGTAACAATTTTAAATTTATTCCCCCATAAGTATGGCCTAAAGTACCCAACGGCCCATACTATCGCTAAGAATTCTTTATCAGTCATGGAGTAATTCTTTTCATGATCATTCAGTGACCTTGAAGCGTAACATATCGGTTGATTATTCTGCGTTAAAACTGCTCCCAGTGCATAGTTGCTTGCATCGGTAAATAACGTAAAAGGTTTACCGAAGTCGGGGAATTTGAGAATCGGATGGTTGATAAGATTGAGTTTTAGGGTCTCGAAAGCCTGAATGTATTCCGGATCATTTATATTGATTCTTTTATCCTTCTTTAGATACTTTATCATCGGAGTAGCGATTTTCGCGTAATCTTTGACAAACTTTCGATAATAACCCGTAGCACCTAGGAATCCCTTCAATTGCTTCTCTGTTTTTGGAAGGAGGTACTCTTGAATGCACTGAATTTTATTAGGGTTTGGCTTCATTCCATCAGAAGTTAAAATATGTCCCAAAAATTCCGTGTTATTTTTCATTAAGGAACACTTGTCAAATTGGATCTTAAGGTTATGCTCTTCGAGTCGCTTGAATATTAACTTCAAAGAGTGAATATGTTCCTGCAGATTTGTTGAGAAGATTAAAATGTCGTCCAGATAAACGACGCAAATCTTATTAATATATTCTCGCAGTATTTCGTTCATCAGCCTTTGAAACGTGGCTGGTGCGTTCTTCAAACCAAATGGCATCCGGATATACTCATACAATCCGTTAGGAGTGACGAAAGCTGTTTTTGAGATGTCGTTCGGATGTACTTTAATTTGGTGATATCCCTTAGCTAAATCTAAAGTAGTAAAGTACTGGGCTCTTCCGAGCTTATCCAGTATACTGGTTATGTTTGGCAGGGGATATTTGTCGTCAATGGTTATCTCGTTTAGTTTGCGATAGTCGACACACAATCTGAATTTTTGTTTTCCCGAATTATCCAGCTTCTTTGCAACTATTACTATAGGTGACGCGTAGCTAATAATCCGCGTACCTAATAATCCCTTGTTGTTCCATTTCTTGTATTTGACGCCTTACTTCTTCCTCGTGCCTTGGTGGTAGTCGATATAATTTTGCGTTAATTGGTTGATCGGTAGTTGTCCTTATTTCGTGAGTTATCGAATCAGTATTAGTTAACTGATCCCCATCCTTGTATATTAAATTTCCAAATTTTTCCAACAACGTTTTAATTGATTTCCTTTCTTCTTCGTTTAAGTGACTTAGATCTATTCCGTTTGAGTTAGAACTGAGTTCGAAACAATCGAAAGTTGCTTCGTTTTCAGCTGAAAACATGGGAATTTTGGTCCCATTATTGAGAATCATGTATTTATTGTTGAAATCTAACACTTGGACAATTTTGCCTAATATATCCATACCAATTAGAACATCAAATGGTTTATCTCCTAAATCCCTCTTATACCATTTAATTGCCCCTCGGAGGTCGTAGTTGAACTCTCTGGGTATAGTTGTTATCACTCTTTCCACCGTTTCTGTAGTCACGTTATTGATAGTTTGGAGTTTCATTTTAGTTTTCTCAAATACCCTGAATTTTTGACAATTAATCTTGCTGGAATTAATTATACTCATTGTGGAACCTGTGTCAATCAACCCTCTACATCTAATATCATCAATTGTTAAAGTTACAAATAGTTTATTCCCGAGGCCTAGTTTAGAAAAAAAAACAGGTTCAATATTATGAACCTCTTCACTGAGTCCCTGTTCTTGGATGTGACTAATTTGCCCTATTTCCATAGGTTCAGGATGCTGAGCTGCATTTCGTACTTGGCCTGATGGATTGAATATTGGCCTTCGAAACTGACCAGAGTAGGGTCTTTGTTCATTTCTGAACCCATTATGATTTGATGGAAAATTTCGATTTTGCCTAAATGTCTCGGAATTGGTGTTTTGATGATTAAATCTGGGATTATTAAATTGAGGTGGTTTAGGGTGGAAGTTATTTTGATTATGTCGAGTATTGGTGTGTTGTTTAGGTAGTGCGTGTCTTCGGTCTGAGGTGAGAAATTCTTTGTCTAAATTTGTGTCTTCATAACCAACGTATGAATATAAAACGTTTTTAATTTTATGTAGATCAAATTCATTTCTTATTTCTCTAGATAAGTTTCCCGAAACAATCTGTTTTATTCGATTCACAAGGAGTGCGTTAAACGTTTCTTTAGTTTCTCGCGAATTACATTCGTAAGTCGAAAATGTGTTAATATCGTAAATAATTTTTTCGATTTGAAAGTTTAAATCAAAGATTGAACTTACTCTTAAGTTTCCAATTTTTCTTGAAATATCCTTATAATTACACGTTGGCCTGTAGTGTTGTTTAAGAAGGTCTCTGGCTTCCTCCCACGATTGAGGTGCATTATTTAGTAGTAGTTCCTTTGCTCGTCCCACAATTTTGGTATTGTAGATTGCCTGGAACAGCTCCGCTTTTCTTGCTTGATCTTCAACATTTATTAGATGCGTTCCAACACAGTTTAAAAATTGTGTAAGTTGTTGCCTGTCTCCGTCGAATGGATTGATGTATTCAATTTCTTTGAAAACATGAATCGATCTGTTGCTGACCGTTTGTCGGTTCATCGTCGCAAGGTTTTCTAGTGCGATGACTAGTCTTTCCATTACGGCTGCCTCCATTTCTTCCTTCCGAATAACTTTCGACCAAAGCTTGGTAATTCTGTCCTTTGACGGAATGTTTGGTAGATATTTTAACACTATCACGGGAGTTGAAAACAATAGATGTGAATAGGGCCCGAAATTTCACAGATTTATCGGTGCGCAATTCACTTGTAACAGTAACTTACAGGTGCTATTTTTCACTTATTTTTAATGGTTTCACAGCACTTATATTATTTAGTTGCACTTTTCGCGCTTCGCGTTTCGCGTATTTTTAGTCCGTTCTCATATGGATCCTTTCCGTTTAAAAGGATCCTACCGACTGCGCCACTCAAATTAATCAATGCGGACTTTTAAGAAAAAATAATATATTTAATGTTTTCTGCTACAATTCTGTCTATCAACTAACTAATTACTAGAGTACATCGGCCTTTTAAAGCTTCTGATCGATAAGCAACCATGAGAACTTACCCACAGATGCTTGTACATTCGATGTTGATCAGATGAAAAGATTGTTTGGAAAAATGGCACGTTCAGTGTTCAAACGTTTACAAAAATCTTTACGAGGATGCTAGAAGCTTCATGGGAACAAAAATAATTAATTTTAAGAATGGAAACGTGCATTTTTCAATAACAGAGATTTGGATGTTGGACAGAATATGTAACCTACATAGCAAGAATTTATAGAACGAAACGAATGAATTAGGATGTAAAGAATGCATTCTCAAGGTGTATGAAATTTGTAAATGAATTAGCAGACCTCGGATATTTTGTTCATTAAAAATTTGAACATGCGCATGAAATAAGCAATAAACAAATTCAAATACACCCCAAATCAATTTAAATATACTCTTAAATTTTGAAATCCATAAATCAAATGCTGTATAATTGAATTCATTTTGTTAATATGCAATAAAATAAAATACAAAATTCAACACTGGTTCAATCACAAAAATAAAATTTTTTAGTTGAACATAATGGAAAATTTTACACTTTTAAAATTGCAATAAAAATCTTCAATGTAGTATTTTCTACAATTATTCATAGCTCGATTGCAATAAACAATAAATATATTGTCAAAACGAAACTCTAGCCGATTGTCTGCTTGTTTAGATAAAAAAAACTGACATAGAATGCCAGCACTGATCGTTGGATTTAATTTGAATTTGCCTTTTTCAGTTGCAATCAAATCAATTTATAAATGGGAGCATTTGAGAACCATTTGATATTGAAAATGTTCGCAATTTTTTAACTTTTACGTTATTCGATAATGAAAATAGATAGTTTTTTTTTTTGCATTTTTATGAATGCAAAAAGATTTTTTTTTAAATTTTCATGAAGGAAAATAGATTTTTTTTTTCATTTTCACCAGCAACCGGCATTCCTTTAACAGCAGCCGTTTAGTTTGAGGATCATTTATGGTACTATTGAAAAATCCATACTTGAATTCTATGTCGTTTATAATATTTTTGCAAGTGTCTATTGCAGTAGGATCTTCTTCATTGAACTCTGAAATGCTTTCTCTAGACTTCTCTAAATTTTTCGTATATAATTCAACTGCATTCCATCATGTGGCTAGGCTAGGTGAAAACGGTTAATCTGAAGCAATTTTTTAAAGTTTCTTATTCTGCTACGAAAATTTCCTTTTCGTTTGAAATCAATTGATTCAAAAACGGAAAAATGTTGCGAACTTATTCTGCGATGCGACGGAAACCACGAACAATCAGTGTTACGAGAATGGCTTTTTGATAAAATCCATTCGTATTTTGGCCCCTCATCTGCAACTCAGAGCCACAAAATATGCTGAAGAACAAAGATTTGACTTACTAGGAGAGGCTCCGACTTTGTAGTCACAGATTTGGATGAAATTTGGCAGATAAGTAGAAGACATCAAGGATTTGGAACGAACAGTTTGCTGATTTGTAAAAATAAATGTATTTGTAGGCGAACATTGCTGATTCACCATAAAAAATTACATTCACAATTATTCGCAAAAACAATACTCACCCCGGTAATCGAACACACGACGACGACAATAATTCAAAAAGAAAAACAATACCTCGCGCGGGGATCGAACACACGACCCCTTGATCGAGAGCTAATAGCACTGCTACCTAAACTGCACAGCTTCTGTCAGATGTAAAAACTCACTAATCCATAACCGACGCTAAAAACTTTAACGGCGTTTTTCTCAAAAAGGGGGGAGAGTTGCGGTCTAATATTTTAAGGACCGAATATCCTTGACGTCTTCTACTTATCTGCCAAATTTCATCCAAATCTGTGACTGCAAAGTCGGAGCCTCTCCTAGTTAGTCTTGCTCAGTTACATATTTAGTAGTATGTAGAAGTTGATTATCACCTTGAACGCGGACCAATGACCAAATGAGATGTTCCATAGGCGCACCCAGATCGGATCAGTCCCAGATTATAGAAAAATATATATTGCGCCCTCGAGGAAATTTTAAGTGATTTAAATTCGCTTTCGAAATGTTAAATTTTTTCAGCAAAGATCGATTTCATATTTGCTAGCTTTCGATTTCTCTTATTTAAAACTTATGCGTGCTCCCAAAGTCTGTCGTAAGATGCAATGTTTCGCCTAGTGAATCGTTACTTTTTCTTGAAAATGTAAGAAAATGAAACTAGCTGCGATACTAAAAGAAATAATAGTTCATAATATATATGAATTTAATTCTACAATCTCTTGAAAATAGGGTTCTATACCGATGAGTCTGACGAAACTTTATTGTTGTGGTAATTTTCCCGATTTTCTGCCACAGGCTGTTACCTTCTAAACGAAATGAGAAATGGACTTGGAAATGGACACATAATATGTCGAAACTTAGCCCAAAGCCGATAATGCTATATGAAATTGTAGAAAACTTTATTTGAACTGGACGCCATTCATGCATAATGAGAAGAGAAAGATGTTTTTAATTTTACGTATCGTCGTGAAATATCGTTGAAAAGAACTTTGCTAGCAGATCATATATGGGTACTTGGTCCGTTATTTGGTTAGTTATTATCAAAATTGTTCATGCTTGCTCCTTGTTCTGAGTATGTTTTCTCGAGAAAAGTTGAGAGACCCTGAGTTTCGGACGCTTTAGAATTACTGCTGTAGCTTTGACCCCATATGAGATATTGGAAAAAAAAACCAGAAAGTCAGAATATTATGCACATACCATTACTATATCTTCAGCTCATGCTGATATTTGCTAGGTATCTGAGCATAATGTACTTTCGCACTCCTCTTTAAGCGGATGAGTGATGAGAGAAGCAAAAATAGTTTGTGCACAAGTGTGTTGGTGTTTCAGAAAAAAAACATTCGTGAAGTTAACACACATTCACCTTTCAATGGAACATCGGCGCAAAAAAGACACGCCACAATGTTGACCTAACCGAAAACGGTCTCGGGTTTGCTTTCAAGAAGAACAAAAAGGCGTCATAAGTAAGAAGTTATTCAACAAACGTGAAACTGTGATGCGGTCAAACTCACTAGCTCACTATCATTGGCGTCTACTCCACTTAAAGTATTTCTTCAAATTTACTTTTATGGTGAGATTGGTTGAACCAACTTCAAAGCAAAAATGAATACGAAAGTGCATAATCTCCGATTACAAACTTGAGGAATTAGCGAAACTTGAATGTCCACTGAAGCTAAAGCGTTCAACGTCGAATCATTTAAATACGGAGTTGCACCGAATTATCACATCTGCATCTTTTATTTGTAGAGTCGCTGCAACTCAGCAAAAGACGAACAATGTCGCATTTTTATGACCCTGACTTTTAGAGTCGTAGCTGATAGATGTCTTTTGAAAATGGGTATGCCATTAATTTATTCACAAAATTTTATTAAAATGAGCATATTACAGTTACATAAAAAAAGAACCAATCGTTTGGTGTGTTGTCTTAAGGTTGAATCTTTAAAACAAATCACGAAAACGTTCAAGTCGTTGAATATTTAGAAAAGGCTTGTTTGGAAAGAAGTGTCATATGAAAGTTAGATTAAATAGTGCGGTAAAATTGATTTGTGAGCTTGTAAAATTTTAAGAAATTGTAAAACACTGCATCATTTTTATCGCCCTATGAGAAACTTCTACATAAACTGAACATATCTGCAAGATTTCGATGAAATTAGATATTAAATATAATTATATATGCACTTTCTCATAGTTTAAAACAATTTCGGTAAGTGAAGATTCGAATTGATAGTAAAGCTCTATTTAAACACTTTGTCTTTCTGTCTCAATATTTTTAAGTAAACTTCATATAAAATCCAAAATATTCAATTACATATTTTGTTAGTTATTGGCCAATCATTATCATTCATCAAAGTTTTAGTAAATATTTTCTTAGCTACTATTTATTTATTTATTTATTTCATTTCACTTAACAGCTTAAACCAATTACAAAGTGAAACAAATTACAATAATAATAATAATAAAACAAAAAAAGAACAAGTGCATAAAGAGAAAAATGTACAAATTACAGAATAAAGGGAACAAAAAGTTAAGAAGAAAAATTATAACGGTTTAGTGCCGAAAGCAACCTCGCCTTAACACTAGATATACCAACAAATTTACATACCTATTTATACCAAAACCAGTCAATTTGACTGTATATGACAAGTTCTATTCATTTATATTATAATGCTTTATCGTTTGAGAGAATTGATGAGATATATAAAAATTGGTTCTAAGGCGAAGCAAGGGTTGTTTTTCCAATAAGCGGGGGGTGTGAGGGGCAAGGCCCCCCGCATTGATAACATTGAAATTAAAAATTTAGGGATTTAATATCTCGGTTATTTATGAAATATGCCCAAAAAAATATGAAATTATATCCCAAAAATCAATTTATGTCACAGGGCAAATAAGTAATGTCAAAAAAAAATTGGGGCATAACTTCCGTTTCAGTTTGAGGCATAAGTTCGTACCCCCATAAAAAATAAAAATATAAAAACTCATCAATTATATTCCAGTTTTATTCAGAATGATCATGTTTACATGCTTTACAAATACTAACTTTTTTTTCCACGCATTTTCCGCACACATATTTCTTACAGATGTCACAATTTGTAGTTGTCTTGTTGTTATTACAAAGTCCTATTTGGCACCATTTACGTACTGGCCGGGGATTCTGGGTTGCTGGACGGAGAATTTCACTTGCCCTCCCTTGGCTTGATGACTTATATTCAGATGTGAGCTCTTCAGCTAATCGAAACAAAAAGTCTTTCCTAGAAATATTCTTTCCTGTTATACTTCTATACAAAATCCAGGAATTGATGCCGGCCAAATCTAAAATATTGAAAAATACTTGAAGTGGCCACCTTCTGGATCCTGATTTCACACTATACTTTCTTGCCATTTGATCAGTTACATCAACACCGAATTTGGTTTTATTGTAAAAAGATATAGTTTCAGGTAGTTTCTTGGAACTGGTATCAATTTTGACGCCTTTGTGTTTAGTACTCAATAAAACAACCTTTTTGTTAGGCTTACTCTTATAAACAGTAAGTGTGCATTCATTTGTTTCATATAGATGCGTTGAAAAACGTTCCATACCATCTTTTTTTTCTTTGCAAATTTTTGGAAGCTCCCGTTTGTTGCAACGTACTGTACCAACCAATGCAGTATTTTTAGCTAATAATTTTGAAGCCAGGGGGAGGCTGGTAAAAAAATTGTCGGTTGTCACACACCTTCCTTTCATGATATAAGGTTCTAGTAGTCTTGTTACAACAAATTCACTGAGAGGAGTTGACGAATTTCGTTTTTCGTCTTTTCCTAAATAGGGAAAGCCATTTATAACATACTTCGTTTCAACATCAGAAGCCAGCCAGAATTTTATCCCAAATTTGTCTGGTTTGTTTGGCATATACTGGGTAAATCGACATCTAGCCTTCGTTGGAAACAGTTGCTCATCTACTGTGATAAATGCTCCTGGTTTGAAAGCGTTTTGACTATTCTCGATAAATTTATCCCAAACAGTTGATACCAGCGCAAATTTATCCGTTTGCAAGCGCTGACTCCTCTCATTTCTTTTATCAAAGCGAATAAAACGTAAAATTTCCGTAAAGTCATTCCTGCTCATATTTTCGGAAAAAAAATCAGGACCCCACTTTTTGTTCCATAAATATGATAATTTCAAACCTTTTGCTTCGTATGCACCACGGCCATACAATATTCCAATAAAAGCCTTCAGTTTTTCCTGCGAAAGGGTCCACTTCTTACCTAAAACTCGAGAGGCTTCTATTTCAGTGCAATTTCTAATATGTTCTAATATATGATGATCAATCAATAGTAAGAAGGCACTGCTTACCTCTTCTTCCATAATATTTCTTCTAGCATGTGCTGTAGGCCCAGGTAAATCTTTGAAAATGCAATGACTTGGTAACCTTCCAACGGCACCCCCTTCTTGTATTTTTTTCCAAATTGTTCCATCAGCAGAAACTTCAATTTGCATATTTTGTGTGTTTTCCTTTTCAGAACTCGAGGAAAGCCGCATACATCTTCGTTTTTGCGTATTATGCTGTTGTCTTATGTTGTCTTCTTCGTCACTCGATTCGCCTCCAACATTTTCATCAAATTCCTCGTTATCACTGCTTCCAATATGAACACTTTGATTACCATCATCATCCGTATCACTGTCGCATCCCAAAAACTCATATTCGCTATCACCACCATCAACGTCTGATAGATCCGAAAGTATATCTTGTATTTCTTCCAATTTCAAAATTTTTCGTTTTTCCATTATGAGCAATTTGTATGTAGCAAAAGTAATAAAATTATTTCTTACTGAACAGAACAGAACTCAATGAATAAATAATGGTTTATAACAGTTTCCTACGAAATTCTTGATAAAATAAATAAATAGGGAGATCCCCGAAAAATATGAAATTTGAAAAATATGCTGTTATACAATACTATTTTACCAGGGATGTGCAAACATTTTTCTTTACACGCCATTTTCCAAACAAGGGAATTTCCTAAAAGTGAAGAATATAAAGCATTTGCACATAGAACTACAAAAACGTGTACCAGGTCAAAATGACTGGTTTCGGTATAAGTACCAAAAACAAAAAAAAAATTTTTGTTATGAACACAAAATCAAATTAACTTATCAAATTATTTGTATTTAATTGTTGTTATGAAAGTCATATAATAGTTTCGAAAAAAAATAAATATACATAGTAAATATTTATGAAATAAAAGGTAAAACCAGTCATTTTGACTGGTATGGTAAATCTAGTGTTAAAAATAAACAACGAGTGGGGGAAAGAACCAAGCTCCAAGCTATTATGCATTCGTTGCAGCCGAAGCATTGGGGAATGAAAGCGCACATTAGTACGCGCAAACTGAATTTCGAAAACGTCATTAAAACGTGATTGTCTCAAAGAATTGCGGAATTTAAGAGTAGCGAGCAAGTTACACGAACTCCGATGAAGGCACAGCTTAAAAAGGAAACATTGATCGAGAGTCGACGCGACTGAAGGGACTTAAGATCAAAAAAGGAAAGTCTATCAATGTAGGACACATGCGTGATACCATATTTGAAGAATAGTTGACGGGTGAACTTACGTTGTACGGACTCGATCAAGGATATTAAGCAATACAAATGCGGAGACCAAACTTGGGAACAATATTCAAGGATTGGACGAACAAGCGATATGAATAAATGGACTAGAGAGGATATATTTTTAAAGGACTGGGACATTCGAAGGATGAAACCAGCCATACGTGATGCTTTGGCTGTTATTTGAAAGATGTGGCTATTGAATTTAAGTTTAGAGTCGAATACCACACCCAAATCTTTGACCTCTTCAACTGAAAGTAAAGGACAATCGTTAAGTTTAAAAGGAAAGAAAAAAGGCGAGATTTTGAGAGAGAGAAACATGACATGACATTTAGACACATTTAGATGGAGAAGATTAGACTGACACCAACGCATAAGCGTGTCTAGATCATTCTGAAACTGGAAGCAGTCAATTGGAGACTTTATAACGCGAAACAAATTGAAATTGTCAGCATACAAAAGGCATGAAGAATTAATCAGAGCATGTTAGTCATTTATATAAAGAAGAAAAAGAAGAGGACCCAGTATAGAGCCTTGAGGAACACCAGAGGATGGGAAAAAAGGATCAGAGTGTCCACCAAATAAGCTAATTCTACTCATGCGGCTGGAAAGGTAGGAACGAAACCAAGACAGAAGAACTTCAGATACGCCATAGTGCCTAAGTTTCCAACACAAAATGTCATGGTTAACTGTGTCAAACGCTTTCGAAAAGTCGGTAAAGACGGTAACAACTTCAAGTTGAGCATCTAATGCAGCCGAGACTGAATTGACAAATTCCAATAGATTTGACGCAGTTGATCGGTTTTTCCGAAAACCATGTTGCTCAACAGCAATTACCTTTTCAAGATAAATATAAAGTTTGGAGTGGACAATGCGCTCAAATAGTTTAGCAAAACAGGAAAGAATAGATATAGGTCTATAGTTTATGATCTGTGTAGGGTCGCCAGATTTTAGAATTGGGAAGACATTAATCAGCTTCCAAAACTCGGGGAAAATACCTGAAGAGAGACTCGAGTTAAAAATTAAAGCTAGGGGAATACTTAGAGAGAAAGAAAGTTGTTTGACCAATGAGTTCGGGATACCATCAGGCCCAGGGCCAACACTAGTGTCTAGTTGGCCTATGAAGTAAGCAACTTCTTCTGGGGATGTTTGGAACGGCGGCAACAAGGGATGAATGGAAGACAGCGAAGGAACGAGATTCGAGGCAGAGACAGCAGTAAAAGAAGAGGAAAAATAGGAAGCGAACAAATTACACATAGAATCAGGAGAAGAAGCTGTGGTATTGTGAAGAATAACAGAATCAGGAAAAGAATTACTGGATTTGAGAGAACGGATATAAGACCAAAAGGGTTTAGTTTCGTTAGAAAGAAGGGATTGTTCAATATATAGAAAAAAGGTTTGCTTAGCGGATCTAATTGTTTCTTTAGCGGCTGAGCGGAGGCGACAATAATCTAGTTTGCTCTGGGAAGTCTGAACTAGTTTGAAATTACGATACGCTTTATCTTTTAGCCTAAGTGCGGGAATAGCAGTTTTAGTTAAATAAATGATAAACGTAAATTTCCTTTTTATTCGTTGTTTTTATTTTCAAATAAAATTTCACAGACATCGATGTTTCGAAACAGAACACTTGTTTCTTCATCAGTGTGACCAAAAACTATGCCTAACTGTATACTATACCTTCTTATATACTTGCTAATTTTTCAGTTTATTCAAAGCAAGAAAAACCCTACTCTAATTACCTTTTTAATTATATCTTACAACTAATTGCAGTCATGAGGGGTGAATGGTTATTCCCTAAATCAGTGTTCAATCGAGTATCCGGGGGTTGTCTTGATATGATGAGACTCACGTAGGCGTCCAATTTGTATGCTGCTCTAACTTCTTTGACTAGCTCCAGGTTCTCATCACTTATACTATGTTTTTCTTCTAGTATATGTCTTGCCACCGATGACTTGATGCTGCTGATTTTTTTCCTATTTTTGGTTGCGGCTTCAGCTTCCTTCAGGTGCTCCTTGAATCTTGTTATTATTAACCGCTTTGTCTGGCCTATGTAAACCTGTGGGCATTGTGGACAACAAATTTTGTATATACCGCTGACTTCTTCCTTTGATTTCTTATCTTTGGATGATCCCAGCAAGGTTTTTATTTGGTAGTTTCTACTATGTGTGACGACCTGAATTTCCTGAGATTTGAACATCTTCTTAATTTTTTTTTGTTAATCTTGAGTGCGGAATAGATATTCTTCTGATCAGGTCCAATTTTTTGTTTTGCGTGAAGAAAGTTGTTAACTCTTCCTTCTGCTGTCGTTTCACTTTCTTGCGGATTAACTGGTCGACTATTTTCTCTGGGTAGCCATTTATCTTTGCCGTTGTCTTAATATATTCTCGTTCTTTGCTAAACTCTTCGTGGTTCAACGGTGTTGTAATTAATCTGTGTACCATCGAGTGATAGCTCGCCATTTGGTGCTGATATGTGTGATTCGAATCTATGGTGATCGTTCGCTGTGTATTTGTAGGTTTCCTAAAAATCCCAAATTCTAGATGCTGTTCTCTCCGTTTTATTGTTAAATCGAGGAAATTCAACTCGCCCTCTGACTCTTCTTCCATTGTGAAATTTATGTTTTTATGGATGCTGTTGATTTTATCTAAAATTTCTGTCGCTTCTTTCTTTTTTACCACTGCTAAGACATCATCCACGTAACGCCACCATATTCGAGGGGTTATCTGAAGATTATCCATTTTTTCTTCAAACTTGGCCATGAATACTTCACTTATTAGAGGGGAAAGTGGATTTCCCATCGCAGTTCCCGCTTTAGTTTTATAGTATTTACCTCTAAAGGTAAAATAATTCTCGGTCATACACAATAATGCCAATTTGAAGTACTGCCTGGTTCGCTTTTTCCATTCACGGTCGGCGGTGTCACCCTCTAACCATTCTTCAAAAATACTTAGCGCCTCTTTTACCGGAATACTAGAAAATAATGCTTGAACATCAAAGGAGATCAAGATCTCATCTTCTTGGATATGTATTCCTTTGATCTTTTGTACCAAATCTGCTGTGTTTTTCACTGATCGCTTACTTAATTGTTTACCCATATTTTCGATTTCTGTGACTAACCATTTAGCAATATTATACGTAGGAGAATTTGAATCCGCTATAATTTCCCTCATTTCATTTCCATTTTTATGGATTTTTGGCTGGCATCTAATTCGTGGTAAAGAGGGGTTAGGCATTTTCAACTGGTTGATGTTCTGGAACGTCAAACTCGCCTCCTTCAGCGCTTTCTCTACCCTTTTAATCGACTCTGGTAGAGGATCTTTCCGGATTTCGATGAAATTACCCGCTGCAAGTTTCTCCATAGTTATTCTGTCGTATTCATTCTTGTCTATAATAACAACTTTATTGCCTTTATCGGCTTTGAGGTAAAATACCGGCTTCTTTTTTAGCTCCTCGATGATTATTTCGTCCTCGGTCTTACTATGTTTCATTGATGCTTTCAAGTCGTTTTTTATGCTATTCCGGATATGTTCTTTTTTGCTCAGGCTAAAACTGCGCATTGCTGTTTCTATATCTACGACCAACTCGTCTAATGGCACGATGCCTCTAATGGCGAAGTTCAGTCCTCTATTTAGTAATCCCATTTCGGCTGTTGAAAAAGTTATACTAGATTTGCTAATAACAAAATCGGGTATTAATTCCACATTTGGTTTAGATTTCGTCTGCTCGTTCACTTTTCTACTATTCACTTCTATTAGTTTTGCCAATTTCCTTTCGTGTTTTCCTCTTTTACGTAGTTGCTCACACTCCACTGCTCGTGCAATTTTTAATATCAAAATATTCAAGTCGTCTTTCCTAGCTGTCTTTCCTAATCTAAGATGAGCGTCGTATGCCTTTAACGTGCAATCAGCTAATTTTTCATATAGTCGCTTAATACTAATCTTGATTAAATTCCGCTCAACTAACTTTTCCTGGTACTCTTGCTTTGAATAAACTGAAAAATTAGCAAGTATATAAGAAGGTATAGTATAGAGTTAGGCATAGTTTTTGGTCACACTGATGAAGAAACAAGTGTTCTGTTTCGAAACATCGATGTCTGTGAAATTTTATTTAAAAATAAAAACAACGAATAAAAAGGAAATTTACGTTTATCATTTATTTATTCAGTTCGTTGAAACTTCCGACATATTTAAGAAGTTTTAGTTAGCCAAGGAACATCTGTCTTCTTTGATAGATGGAATCGCGGAGTGAAGCGTGAAATAATGCTTGATAGGGAGTTATGAAGATTAGATACCGCTTCATTGCAAGTTAGACACCTATATATCAGCGGTGCAAAAATATAAAAATTTCATCATTTTTTCACATCAAGATATAGTTATGCGGAAAACGACAAACTTCTAAAAAGCACGAATGTAGCTTTTCATAAAATTTGGATCTGGTAGCAAAAAAAATTAACAGAATCCGGAATAACCTTCCTTTTCTTCAATGATCGCTTGGATGTTACAATTTGTACCCAAAATTCAGAAAAAAACGACTATTCTCAAATATGAATCATTATTTAGATTTCGTTATATGCAAAGAGATATTGAGAAGCATATATAGAGTCAACATTATGGATGCCACTTATTGGCTGGCAAACATTTAAATCATATACATTTAAATACTAATTTGTTTTTCCTTTATTTGACATTAAGTGATACTCAAAAAAGAGAATGAAGGAAAAATTCATTAAATGCTTTTAACTAATGGTGTTTTAGATGACCTCTCATTAGTGTAGTCCAATCACATTAACATGAACATAATGAGTTGAAAAACATCCAGAACGCAAGTCTTTTCATTCAGTTACTATTTTAGTCCGATTTCTCATTTTTTTAAAAATTCATTAATGATTATTCGATGCAAACAGTGCTTCTTTACTCAAGGCAAAAGCATGGGTGGGAATATTTCTTCTTACAAAGAAAAATTTTCTTAGAAATATATAAAATTTGTGTACATTTTCAAGTTAAGTTAGCGTGAATAAATAATTTGGGGCTAGAAAAATGATGTATCAAACATGGCGTAGTCTAAATTATCGCTGAATTTTTCATTCATGCTACATTTCTGTAACAGGTCAAGTTTGTACGTGTAGTTTGTTGCGTTCGCATATACTGTTAGTCGAAAAAAGTTTACGTACATTTACCATTTTTCCAAACCTTTCTATATAAATTAAGAGCTATTATAGTTACAAATTCAGTTTTTTCGATTTATTATCAGGGATAACTTGAAAAATATAGTGCACAACAAAAAAACTTCAAATGTCATAAATACAAAAAAAGGAATCCAAACTAAACAAAATATATCAAAACTGAAATCAAAAAAGTTTACGTACACATCTTAAAAACAAAATAATTTTAATTTAACAATTTTCTTTAATATCTAGTTTTGTATCCTTTTGCCTTTATGATAGCCCGTAATCTGTTTTGCATACTGCCCACCAACTAAGACCCAGTTTGTGGTGTTATTTTCTCCCAATCACTTTTCAGAGCATCTTTAAGAAATTGGCATGTTTGCGAATACGGCGATCCAACAAATCCCACAGATTGAATTCAGATCTGGTGATTGTGGGGGTGAATTTAATTGCTTTGGAACCCTCTAAATGCACCATTCCTTTACAATTTTCGATGTATGTTTCGGGTCATTGTCTTGCTGAAACATAAATGTATTTACATTGAAACCCATTAAATTATTTTGTAAAATCACATTGCCACAACCATGCTTTACAGCAGGAATAATGTTCGTCTTATTATACGCTCTGTTCATTTTTCTCCATACTTTTCCGTGTACATCGCTTCCAAAAATATTAAATTTGCTTTTATAAAAGAAGACTACTTTGTTCCAAAACTCATTATTCTTGTTTACATGACTTCTGGCAAAATCTAAACGCTTTTTGTTATTCACTACTGATATGAATGGTTTTCTCCGAGGTGATCGACCATTAAAACCAGCATAGTGAAGGATATTCACAGGATACACTTTCCTGTCGAATCTAACATTTGTTGGGTAATCTTTGGTGCAGAAGTTGTTGGAGTTTTCTTGGCAATATTTGTAATAAGCCGCTGTTCTTGCAAAGAAAATATTTTAGAACGTACTTTTTGTGGCTTTATCAACAGTGTTCCGTTATTTCCGTAATTTTTTATTACAGTATGAACACTGCTATGGGTTTTACCTACTATTGCTCGTATCTTGCGCAGCGATTTTTTCCATATATAGTTTTAAAATTAGATTTCGAATGCTTATTGGTATTTCTATACCTTTCTTCCATTTTCCTAAATAATGCATATTACTAATATGTTTTAAACAACAATGTTATCCATAGCTTGTATTATACTCACTTTTTTGTAAAGGTATATAATAACATGATAACACAAATATTTTTCATTACCACAAAATGCCAACAACTAACTATACTGCATTAGTAAGGATTTGAACCTCCTAGTCTAGCTGACAACTTTCGCCTACTAGTGTGCTTTTTTGGTTAGCAACTTACTAACACTACGCTTGCACATTGATGGAGGTTCATTTACTTCCAGATTAAAGGCTGGTTCCATAATTTAATGAAGTGGGGAAGTGTGGTTTCGGGGTGATGGACGATAAGGCTTATTGATGGATTAAGCTCATCATACTTCAACTAATTTTCATAATTATTTGTATCCGCGAAGTATAATGACTGTCAATTTTTAGTTCGTATGTGCCGACGTCGCTATTGTATACATTAGTAAGGATTTGAACCTCCTAGTCTAGATGGTAAATGACAGCACCTGAAGAGGATGCCGTCCGTCACCCCGAAACCACACTTTCCCACTTCATTTAACTATACTGTCCGTAAACTTATTTGATGTGAATTCTACACTTTATGATTTCTTTAATTCGGGGAGTACCCTATTTTTGAATATTCAATGTCAAAAGCCTTTAAATAGTGTTACCATAATGCAAGTTAAATAAAGGACAGTTTGTATTTTCAAATTCGATGGTGGTGCCATTGATAAAACAATTTTAATGTTAACTAGGTATGATGTACGTAACCTTTTTTGACTCACTGCAATCTATTCAAAGCACTTGGATAGTTGACATCACTTCTTTAATATTCGTTTGCTTGCTTTTATTCTAATTCATTGGATTTTTACCTACACAATTTCCTTCCTCTCACCTTAGCAAATCACTAAACATTTTTTCAAGCTCACCTTAGTAATTCACATTTGTCACTATGATAATGCTTCACAAGGGTAAAAAACATCATGTTTCATCTAAATACCGCGGCGATGACGCATTTTCGTTTTTCATGGATGTTTCCGGCGATTGCATTTGTGATGAAATATCTTATAGCACGTACAAGTAATTTTGACGGAAATACGGGGTGAAATTTTGAAGAGAGCGAAGCAATTAGGGAAGTTATGGAGATTGATGGAACAGGTTGGACGTGTTTTTGGTGTGTGGTCGTCAAAATTCTTGTTGAATTTATCGTACTAGAAAGTTTGATTTGCAACATTGGAGATTGTTTTTTGATATTTGTTCAATATTTTATTTTAATAGGATATATTTGTACTTCGGTATAGATGATGCAGCTTTATTAGTACTGATTCGCTGAAGAACAGCCCAACACAATTCTACCGAGCTTACATACATCATGGATGTATATATAATTTTTTTCACAAAAAAAAACTGTTTACAACGAGGAATCAAATTCGTTCGGTTCGATTGTCATCTCGAATTAAAGTTGTTCGTTTTATTTGGAGGACATTAAATATGGAGCGTGCATCGGCGCAACGTCAAAGAAATGAAGTAAAAAATAATATTAGTAATGTAATTCAAACGTAATATTCTAAAGGATAAGATGAATTTCGTGCTTGCCATTATGTATTCACATTTAGAGTGATCAAAATGAAATAACATAGTTTAATTGTTCTGACGATCTACTTAGAAGCCATCCATATATGAGGTAACACTCTAGGGGAGGGGCGGGGGGTATTTGAAAATGTTACTAAGTGTTATATGGAGAGAGAGGGGTCTAGCAAAATGTTATGTAACGAAATTTAAAATAAGTTAAAATAACTTTTTTATAACACCAAATCATAAAGTCGAATTTTAAATTTATTTGCCGCACCACGAGGTATCATCAGACGCTAGGCGCGATAAACAAAATTTGGATGCATTAATAATAAGTTAACAGTATGTGATTAAAATATTTAAAAGTCTGAGGGAGGTTCAATGAACTTGTTATGCAATAAAGAGAGAGGAGGTCTTTGAAAATGTTACTAAGTGTTACTTGGGGAGAGGGGGTGCTCAAATACTCTAAAAATTGCGTATATGGATGGTCCCTTAGCAGTTAGGAAACATGCTTCGTGTGGAGACTTTCAGTTGGAGTGCATTTTCCCGCTGTTTCTTTGCTCACTCACAGCTCGATGAGCTAGATGGTTTGAAAAAACAGTTAATTGGTCGACATTATCCCATGTTTCACGAGGCGCTCAAATTGTAAATAATCGAGTCCCTATTCATTCGCCAATTATTTTTGTGAGCATAAGTTTTATGTCAAAACTGCTTCATCGAAGAGTTTTCTGCTCATGAGCAGAACCATGAATACTCACAAAACATGTATCTTCGTAGTAATTTAAATAATCCTAATATCGACAACATGATTAAGAAATTTATTTTAGTTTTAAATTATAAAATCGGAAAAAATGTGGTCTAAGTGCGACCCTTGAGGCCCACACGACTAACTTTCCAGTGGGATGAATAAAAAAGCTATAATTTGTTTTTATTATTAATTACTATTATTAATAATCACCATTATTAATAATTATTTTTCTGGATTATTTATAATTACTTTCATTGTTTTAATTTTTTTATCTAACCACAAAAGCTTTGGTAGAGGAAGACGCCTCCCCCACCTGGTCAACAACTTCGGCAACCTCGTCCTCCTGCTCGTCCACCTCCTCGTCTCCCTCCTTGTCTTCCTTCTCGTCCTCCATCTCGGCCGCGGAATCCACAACCATTTTTGTATTTAATTATTATTAATAATAATCATTCGTTATTAAGAATGTTTGATCGTTCCTGAACAATTATAATTGACTTTATATTTACAATATCAAATTACAACTAATTTGATTTATTTGATTGTTATTAACAATATTAAATTGTTTATAACATTATCCAATTATTATCTGCATTGCCGTCACACATACCAAACTTCATAATATAAGTTAAGAGTTATATAAATTAATCTTGATTTATTTTTAAATAACATTTTTTACAACATTAATCAAAATTTTGCTAAAACACAAAATAATAATAATATTACCATGAAGGTATTTCAAATCTGCTCGAATTAATAGTGCGTTTCATCAGTTTCAAAGTAAGCAATTTTTAGTTGTTTTTCAGTTTTTTCATCCTAAATAAAAAACGATCTAACCGATTTTGCTGAAAAGTCATTCAGTTTTAAGTTACGTAATTACGCGTCGAATACGTCAATACGATTCCCACGTCAATACGATTTTTGGTTCTTTAGATAATCGAGACGAAAAATAATTCCGAACGCACATCCGCGAATGCGTACATACACACACACAGACATCTCTCTAAAAACGATGGATTTGGATTCTAGAGACCTTAAAACGTGGAGATATGTCAAAATTTGGGATTTGGGCAAAATCGACCACATTACAATAACTTCCCATAGGGAACTGGGAAGTTAAAAATGTATAATGATGATAAAAACGTAAAATCGCAGAAAGTGTTAACGTCGCAATTACCTTTGATATGAAGTTTCTTTGATGTGCTCAAAAAGTAGTAGCATTCGTCCCAAAACGCAATTGTTCAAGGGAATGAAGAAACAAAAATAATAGCTTCAATACGTTAGTAACGTGTGTATACCATACTTTTTTACTATTATTTTTGTTGTTACCTTGATTGTCTTTAAGTTTGTTCACATACTACACCTTTGCTTTTAGGTGGGTGGATTGGATAGCCATGACACCATTATGCCATGTTTGCATGGCAAACATTTTTGGGCGGTTTTGGGCTATGACATATTCGATTTTCTGCAAGTAAGATCAAACAAATCAGGCAGCACTGCTCTATTGATAATAATGGGAAGCTTTTGGGCATTTCTTAATCGCTTTCTAACCGTAACTATAAAAACTTACATGAAAGCACGAACAAGTGATTGCAAGTGATTGGATATCAAATAAACAAATAATGAACTTCGATCGTTGTTAGATCGTTCTCTCCAAGATTAGTTGAAAGGGCGATAACAAAACGAAATTGTTCTTCATTAGTTAAATTCCGTTTGCACGGGCATAAAGTTTTGTTTCTTGAAAGAATAATTTGAAGAAAAATATTCTTTAACCTACGAAAAATGATGAGGCGTTGTACACTCCCAATAGGAAAAAAATCCAAAAAAAAAATCCGTTCAGAAAAACAAAAATTGCCAAGAGTGGAAAAATTTCGTTTTGTTATGGACCTCCTCCAATTAGCTAAGAGTAATCAAAAATTTGTAACTATATCCAAAATACCAAGCAGAATGTGTGCGTGTGGATATTAATCATTGGCCTACAAAGTGATTCGCACCAAAACACTTTCAAAATTCACTGTTGTCTTTTCTTAGAACGCAACCAAGGAATTTAGAATTCTTAGAAGTTGAAGTTTATTTTCCTATATCGCATGTCTTTTAATACCAAGTACTTTAATAATATCTATCGAAAAAAATCTTTTGAGCGTATTCTGCTGGATGGTTGTATGTGTAAGGAGTTTTTTGACCTTGCATGCCGAAGTTGCGATATGAATGTAAGGAAATTAAATACGGGATTTTATTCATTCTATGCTAGTTATTTCACGAAGGAAATGGGAGATCAGGTCAATGAAATGCTGTGCGTTTGAAAGTTTTTTGTCGTCAATGCTACCATATTCATTGCAAGTAAAACAAGCCGCGAGGTGCGACCCTTGAGGTCCACACGGTCAACTTCCCAGTAATATCTGCATAAATATTAAAAATATTAAATACAATTACGAAAATAATACTACTTTAATTAATAATAATTAGACCTACTCATAACAATAATTGGAATGAGTTAATATTAATCGTATCATCTACGGGAGCATCCACTAAATACGTAGAGCTTTTGGTGGGTGGGGGTGGATTGGTATGATTGAATATTCACGCGGATCAATCGGTGGGTGGTGGGGGTAGGTTAAAAAGCCTTTTTTACGTTATTTGTTATTTTCATATCGATGCTTGAAGGACAAAAGAGCGCTAGCAAAAATGAATGCAATTATGTTAGTACGCCCACTGAAGAGATTTTGTCGCGTGGTGGCCATTTTGAATAGTTGTATTCAAAATCGCCATGACTTTAGCATAATCATTGAGTTTGTATTTTTTCACGATTTTACAAAAATCAGGCTAATACTTATGTCTTACTTTCAGTTGGTCTTGAAAAGCATTGAATGTGCAGTCAAAAATCGATTTAATTGCATATAAAAAGTAAAAAGCATTACGTATGATGATGGAAGAAGTAATTGAAATCTTACAAACACAAAAGAACAAAACTACTTAAAACTGCAAATTTTTATTTGATGAAAGCTTTTTAAAGTATATTATCTTGCAAAAATTTGACTAAAAAATATTTTACCATTCAAAGCGTTCATTACAACAAATGTAAATTTGGATTTTTTTTTGGTTTTCAAAATTTAAGCAGTTTTTTTATTAAAATTACTGTACTGTACTGTGACAGCTATTAAAAATATGCTTAAATTATACAAAATAAATAAACTTCAATTGATTCAATTACAATGTCTTTAGAATATAAGTAATCAGGTGATATCATTCGTATGAACACTTTTTACATTGTGACTTTGAATTTTTTTTAATTTAATTTTTGGTTTGCTGGTTTCTCTTCAAAAACTGATAAGATAATATAAATTTTATAAACATTTATTACTGTGTTGTGCAAATCCGGTTTAAAATTTATTTTTTACGAGGATTTAAAATTTATTTTTTTACGTTTTTGCAATTTTTTTAAAATTAAAAAACGGCTGTTATGATTTTTTGAAAACATGAAAACATCATGAGAATGTTAAGATGCGACGATTGACAATTTAGTGATATAGAGAATGATATGAATGCCCTTGATGACTTAATGATTTTTATTTTTAATTTAAAAATTTTCATAATCATTACCAAAAGTTTTGCTGGTTTTTTTCATGCAAAATTTATAGTATATAAATTTTATAAACATTGATCACTGCGCTTTGCAAATCAAGCTAAAAATTTATTGTTTATGAAAAAAAAATTAAAAAATGGCTCCAACGATTTGTTTAAAAGTTTGATGGAATCACAGAAATGTCAATACGCGTCGATTGACACCTTAATGATGAAAATTTCATGTTTGGTTCCTGAGATATAGCGCATGACAGAAATGACCTTCAAGGGGTCAAAACATCAAACTCCGCCCCCCGTCCGAAGTTTCCCAAAAACTAATCAGCTCTTAAAATTGCAAAGACGCTTCGATTGACACATCAACGAAGTCAATACGACTTTGTTTACGTGAGTTATGCTCGTAGAAAAACTGTCCGCGACGCACGAACGTACGTACGTACATACACACACATACATACTTCTTTCTAAAAACACTTAAAATATACTCTAAAGAACTCAAAACGTAGAGAAAAGTTGAAAATTTCAATTTCGATTTTCGAGGCGATTACAAGAACTTCCCATATACTGGGAAGTTAATGATGGGTTCTACTCAAAATCAAACTTCGAGTATCAGGGAGACTACAAGTATATTGCACCATCTTACATTTATAAACTCGAGTTATTATGAAAGGAATAAAGTTGAACAAATAATTTTATCCACCAAAATTTTGAAGGTAGCATAAATTGTCACATCCTCCAAAATGACATTAGTATATCCTACCGTCTCGTGCCAATTGTAAACAATGTAAAAAAAAATCCTCTGAGGCGCAACTAAGAAACGTGTTAAATAAATATTCAAATTAGCCACATTTTCTCGCTATATACTGCTGAATCATACCAACAATGCTAACTTTGGTTTTTTAAGGTACAAAATCTTTATTCTGATTTACAATATGTTTGGAAAGAATTTCATGTGGTTAAAACCATGCAGGTGGATTGGCAACTATGCCAGGGTTAAGACCTTCACTTGATCGCATCAGCAAGCACAGGTTAAGAAAAAAAAACACCATGCAGTTTGATGACCGCATCACTTCAGCCGCGCATAAAAACAACTTTCTCGATTGTATGACTATCGAAAATCATTGTTCAGAATGAAAAGCGTGAATCTAAGAAAAAATTGCTAGTGTTCAGCATGGCCGGCTAGCTTCAATAAGCATCACGCTGATTTGCTGTGGCTCAAAACTTTGAAGTCCGAGAACTGAATTCGCATTAAGAATAATTGTTTTATAAGCGGAGTATGGAATTGAAATAAAAATAAATAATAATTTTAGATAATATATGGAACCAATTTTAATGATATTGTTGTTAAAAACTAGCACTCTGCCATATTATCATTCTGATAAACAGTTCACAGTATGTTCATGTCGATACCAGCAGTATAGATTAGAGAGCGTTCATTAATTGCAAAAGGCTTGGGGAAACGGGCATCCAACCGAATCCTTATATGACGCAAATAGGAGTGGGAGAAAACTCAGGTCTTTCTTTACGTAAGCGTCATTATTCCCACATTGGCTAAAATAGTCATTTTCATCAATTCGAATTTAGTATTCTCAATTCGCAAAAAATTCACTTCACTTCATGGAGCATCAATTTTCAACGACCAGCTTTTGGCTTTACCGTCCGCGAGCATATGATCTGCTCTGTTTAACACACGTATTTGTATGTCTTTTTCGCATTGATCTTGCACCATTCTCTCTTAATTCTTGTTTAAAAGTGTTATTTTTCGACCGCGAGTTTGCCAGTAGACGCATAAGACAATATAAAGCGACTGTTCGTTATAATGGCCATCACATTTAACTTCTATCGTATTGACTAATGATCGATGCACAGAAAAAATCTAAAATAGTGTGTCCGCGTCTTAGGAATACCATTTTGTCGGTCCAGTTTTGTACCATTTTTTCAGTATAGTCGCCCTTATTTCGCCAATAACGCATCGAATGATGGCTTCCGAGCCATCAATAGTTGCTGGTTTATCAGCATAGACAAATGATTTGACGTAATTCCACAAAAAGTAGTCCAATGGAGTCAAATCACATGATCTTGGCGGCCAGTTCACAGGTTCGCAGTTTCTTGGTTCCCATAAAGTTATGGTTTCACGCGCTGTATGGCATGTTGCGCCATACTGTTGAACCATTTGCCCCTCAGACAATTGGCATTGCTGTTGGAAATCAAAAGGGACGAAGCATTGTCGGTAGTGATCGCTATTACTATTAACGTTGGTTCCGTCTTCAAATTTGCAAAAGAAAGAACCAATTATGCCGCTGGTATGCAAACCGTTCCATATAGTGACTTTTTTGGGATGTAAGGGAGCTTTTAAAGTCTCTTGAGGATCATCCTCATATCAAAATCTGCAATTTCACATATTTACGAACCTATTAAGCCAGAAATAACCTCCGGCGCTAAAATGCGCTTCAACTTCCAATTCATTTTCAGCCCTTTCTCCGAACGTACGACGAAAACGATGTTCCAATGGCTAGAAATGCTGCTCTATTTGGATCTTATAAGGCCTCAGTCCAAGATCATTCCTTAAAATTTTCCATGTTGACGGACAGAGGCCAAGTTGTTGACAATGTCGTCGAATCGATAAATTTGGATTTTCAGTCACACTACCGTCTACAGCAGCGATAGCTGCCTCGTTACGCACTGTACGCACCTTATTCTTCACTACATTCAAAAACATCTACTAACAATAATGCTGTACGATTTGATCATGGTATAAAAACTACAGGAGGTAAACCCGATAAAAAATCGTCATCCTATTTCGCTCGCACATCTGACTCACATTGCGTCACGTATTCACAGAAATTAGGGCTACCAAAGTGAAAAATCGGAGACGGCGCGTATGGCAGCCCAAAATATAACGACATTTCACATTTGAATCTGGCGTTGCTAAATCGCCACATATTAAAATTTAGCAAATTGTCAGGTAACAAAAACGAATGTTTACTGTAATCAATATTATAGCTTAGGAAACAAACAAATATTCTCTAAAGAATATTCAAATGGCACATTATTTATTTTTTCTTCCAAAACGTGTCACTCCACCCAGCAGGAAAATCACATCTTATATGCCGCAAAGTGTTGCTGAAATTTCTACTGGGCAAAATGTCATGATTGTCTGAACACATGACGTAACCGCAGCTTCGGAAGAGACTACCTTGTTGTCTTTATACCATGCGATTTGATATAACTAGTGAACTGTCCAAAATAGTGACTCAACCGATGCAAGTGGCGGTCACTATTGGAGGAAACTCACAAACAAACGAATCTTCGGTACCGATTGTCGTGTATACATGAGGACTTGAAGCATGTTTCAAATATACTTTAAGCTGCATACAAACCAAACCCGCTCGAATCGAGCAGATCTGGATATTTTGTTTAGAAATACAGGGAGCGCCATCTTTTGTGTCGGTATGTAAACACTTACCAACTTTGACATGTGTCAAACCGATTGATTCGAAGAGACATGTTTTTGAAACGGCAATTCAGTATAATTTAAACCATGAATCGCTTCATACCGAAACAGCGTGCCGAAATAGTGACGATGTACATCAAGAATAGTCGTTCAGTTGTTTTAACTCAACGTGCGTACCGTCAAAAATATCATGGCCAACAGACATCGTCTAACAACACTATTCGTCGTTTCATGTCGAATTTCGTTGAGCACGGGACAGTGGGAGATCGTCGTCATGCCGTTCATCAACGACCATAACGTTCCAATGAACTGGTTGAAGCAGTCAGAGTGAGCGTTTCTCAGAACCAAAAAGTGTCGTATCGTCGCCGCGCTCAGCATTTTGGCGTTAGTGGAACCACTATGCGGCGAATTTTGAAGGATGATTTGTATTTGTTTCCCTACAAAGTGCAATTAATACAAAGAATGTTGCCGACAGACCATCTACGTCGCTTGGAATACGGCCAAACAGTTGTTCGAATAGTGGACACTGTACCTGATTTTTGGAAGAAAATTCTGATTACCGACGAGGCCAATTTAGCACTATCTGGCGGCGTTAATAAGCATAATTGCTGCATTTGGAGAACGGAGAACCCACACGAAATCCATGAACGGCCATTGCGTGACCAAAAGTGGTTGTTTGGGCCCGCGTTTGCGCCAAAACCATCATTTGGCCCAATTTCTTCAGCGAAAACGAGACAATTGATGGAAACAGATATCGGTAGATGTTGGCCCATAATGTCTGCCCGTGAATGCGTTAAAAAGGACTTGACGGTGCGCCATGCCACAGTGCAAATCAAACAATTCAGCTTTTGCAACGAAAATTCCTTGGACGCCTGATGTCGCTATAACGCCCGAGATGCTCGAAAAGGTAATGGAAAGTGCAGCAAAAAAGGCACATTTTGTTTTGGCCAATAAAGGCGGCCACTTAATTGATGTTGTATCCAAAAAGTAGTGTTAATAAATTGCAAAGCACCAAATTGTATAAAAATACCTCATATAAAGAAATCGGTTGTTTTTCCCCAAAGTTAGTAAGTGTTTACATATCGACACGAAAGATGGCGCACCCTGTATTTACATGTAGACCTAGAACTAGATTGAAAGATCGTCTTGTATGTGTGTATTGGAAAAATTTGCCAAAAAATTGTTTTGGTTTTCTGTGTTGTTGAAGATGGATAAGCTATGGAGATAATAAATGTATGGAATTCAGTGAAATAAAGATATTTATTTAAGTGTTTTAAGGTAGTGATTGTCACTTGTGAAACATTCACACCTTTACATACGCACAAATCCACACAAGTCGATCCAATTTCGCGCGGGCATCGCTTGAATGTAGTGAATCATATACGCGCTCGACTGCTCGAAACTATCTCGAATTTTCGAGCGCTGAATCTCTCAAGCCGCCCATGTATACATATGTATGTACATGGTAAATGTATTATTTAGTCTTAGCACATTAAATTCGAAAATGGCCAATGCACGTTGCCATGCTAAAGCTTTCACTGTTCAATCCGTCGCTAGACCATCGGTTTCTTTGAAGGCCTTCTTCTCCCGCTGTTGTCCACCAAATGTCGACCTTCGGGAAATTTGGGTAATTCCTGCGACAACAGGACATTAGGTGGTCATGAAGCAATTACACAAAAAGAGATCGTCTGTTGGGCGTCAAGTCAGATTCAATATAAGATCAGTTTGATAGACTATTTATTGTTTCATCACTTCTATGCTAAATGTTTTCCCTTGAATACAATAGTTTTTGATGCATAGTACATATTTAAAAAAAACATCTTAGACCTCGAAATTTAAGAACTGAAAATTTTATAAAAAAAAATTGAATTATGAAGAAGAGCAATTTAGTTTTAAATAAAACTAGTAAAATCAACGGTTTTCAATCTAAGATGGGAAATTGAGAAAATGACCGTTACCTAATTAATGGATTATTGGCAACGACCACAAATTATTTGAATCTCAATTGGTTTTTTCAATTTTTATGCTATAGCGAATCTCTGAAATGTTTAGTTTACGTTTCTTTCATTGCCATTCCTATTCAATCAGCATCTTGTAACTAAGCCGAAAACATCTTTTAAAAATATATCTACATATCTCGACACCCTAAGTACGGCAGGCATGAAAATTTTCTGTCTATGTAGTGCCCACACTCATTCAGTGAACATTAATAATAATAGATCTTATTGAAGGCAAGTTAGAACCACTACAAGCTGGTCGAGAGTATCATCGGTCTTATGGAAAATTGATGTTGGTAGCTTGATTTTTATCGATTATAGATGTTCCTTCGATGCTAATTCGATGATGGAACACTTCGCCACCATTTTGTTTGCCAGGAGCAGATGGTAATTAGATGGATGCTTTCAAAACTAGATATCGTTCCGCGAAAATGTTAAGAACTGCTGGTAAGCAATATCTAAGCTCAGCCCGGAAACTGGATCGCACCGGGATTCGATTTTTTTTTCAAACCATAAACAATACAATCGAATTTAGTTGCTCGAAGGCACCTAGATCTCATTGTAGGCCTTCGCGCGAACACCTGGAATCTGGGATGGCGCACACAATGTTGCGAAGCGATGGGTGCTTCCCAATTATACAAGATGGGCATGTGGAAGAACTCACACAAGAGCCGCTGGAGCCATAAACTAACATGTATTTTAGATGGTCCCGCGGCTTTGATTAGTTTCGCCAGCAACCATTACTGATGGCTTCATGCTTGACCGCAGCTTAATTTCCGCACGGTTGCATGCGGTGCTGGTCAGTGGCTGAATCGGCATATGGGCACACATTGGCCATGATATGAGGATTATGAACACCTTGGAAATTACGGACGAACCCCCTTGTCGAGCCGATCAGTGCGGGGATGAGATTCTTTGGCCGCATTTAAAATACTTTTTCACACCATTGTATGTCGATGTTTGCATGTTTTTGGGAATCGAAGAACACATATTTACGGAGTTCAAAATGGGCAGGGAATTTGCTATAATTTTACTATTTTGATTGTTCTAATATCTTTTTCACACTCTATAAAAGTTAACGCCCTGACACACTTTTAAAATAAACTTTAGTATGAATAACGGTAACCCTAATCTACTTTGTAAATAGCATGGTTGCTATAAAAGCGTTGGACGTGAATAAAACGGAAAAAGCAGTCTTTAAAAAGTGCTATTGTTGTGTTTTATATACATACCTAGAAATGTATCTTCATATTTTCCCAAATATTGGAATAAGTTTCCGAACTGGTTCTTTCTTAATTTACAGCAATAGCTTTGATATATTCCATTAATTTATTGTTTTAAAAATTTATTTGCCTTCCACAACTCTTTATTTACAAAATTGAGAAACAAAACAAGCCGTGAGGTGCGACCCATGAGGTCCACACGGTCAACTTCCCAGTAATATCTACATAGATATTAAAAATATTCAATACAATAATAATTATGGAAATAAAATTACTTTACATACTAATGTACCTTTCATAACAGTAATTGGAATGGCTTAATATTAATCGTATCATCTACGGGAGCGTCAATTGATTACGTAAGGATTTCGGTGCATTGGTTTGATTGATTATTCACGCGGATCAATCGGAGGGGGGACAGGTTACAAAGCAGTTTTTTCATTAAAGTTAAAACATGGTGCTATGAAGACTATTGAAAATCTGCTCAAATTTTGCAAATATTAATAAACTTTGATTGACTTTACAACAATGTCTTTAGAATAAGAGATTTAAGGTATAATGATTCGAATGAACCCTTTTTACATGGTGATTTTGAATGTTTTTTTTAATTTAATTTTTTTTTAATCATGAGAAAAGTTTTTGCTGGTTTCTCTACAAAAATTGATGTAAGTTGATAAATTTTATGAACATTTAATATTACGATGTGCAAATCAGGTTAAAAATGAATTTTTTATGAAAAAAACACTACTTTTCCAATTTTTTTTTAATAAATCGAAAAAACCGCTTTACCGATTTTTTTAAAATATAAAAACATCATAAAAATGTTAATACCCTCGTTTGACACCTTACTGATCGAAAGATTATATTTGGTTTTCGAGATATAATGAATGACGTAAATGACCTTGAACGTTTAATCATGAAAAAACTTTTGCTGGTTTTTTTCCAAGAACTATTTGGAGTATATAAATTATATAAACATTGATTACTTAGGTTTGAAAATCAGGTTAAAAATTTTTGTGTTTTTGAAAAAAAACCTAATTTTTTGCACTTTTTTTTGAAAAATTGAAAATGGCTTCTACGATTTTTTTAAAAATTTGATAGATTCACAAAAATGTTGATACGCGTCGATTAACACCTTAATAATGCAAATCGTATGTTTGGTTCGCGAGATATAACGCGTGACATAAATGACCTTCAAACGGGCAAAACAACAACCCCCCCCCCCCCGACCGAAGTATCCCAAAAACTAATCAGCTCTTAAGATTGCAAAGACGCTTCGATTGACACCTCAACGAAGTCGATACGACTTTGTGTACGTGAATTACGCTCTTTGAAAAAAACTGTCCACGAACGCACATACGTACGTACGCACGTACGTACGTACGTACATACACACACACATACATACATACTTCTTTCTAAAAACACTTTCTATATACTCTATAGACCTCAAAACGTAAAGAAAAGTTAAAAATTTCAATTTCGATTTTCGAGGCGATTACAAGAACTTCCCATATACTGGGAAGTTCAAAATCAGAGGGATCGGTTTAGTAGTTTTTCCTAAATTGTGCACACCACCCTCAAACACGTGGTTTTGAGAAATAGTTGTGAAATGCTAATATACAGATTAGATAGAGATCACAAAACTATTTTCAGTCTGTGTATGTATTACTATGGATGTATATTGTATACAATAATGTAAATCAGAGGGGGCAGAAGTTGCAAACAAGTGAGGAGTCGAACGTACCAGGCGGAGCGCCGAAAAATGTTCCTCCACGTCGTCTTACTAAATACGTTGAAAAATAATTTTAGAATTAAGATATCACTCTTAAACTTTCTGTATAATGTTTTTAATCATATTTACTATTAAAATCCCTGAATTTTGTTTTTATTTTTTGAAAACTTTATGTAGGAAGATCCCTTAATAAAAAGAATTATCTAGTCAAATTGAGTGAATATTTTTTTCTTTCTTTCCTATTTTTAATTTAATTAAATGGTTATGAAAAGCAAATAGATTTAAAAAAAATAAAACTAATTGCTTTTAATTAAGGAAGAACAGCATCGTATGGAAACTTTTTTATCTAACTGTGTATGGGTTTTTTGGAATTCAAATCGCGGTTCAAATGAATTTCAGATTTCTGCAGTAGTTTTTCAACAATTTCTTCCCTTTTCATGACGTACATTCACACCATGTTTACTGTAAGTTATGACATTAAGATTCTACCAGTAGCAGCTTTACTCTTGCCGCTAGTGGGGTCTACCACCACTACAAAAAAAAACACAATAAAACTATATAACATTGCAATACAATAATTGTTCTTGTAAAGGAGCTGAGGGAAGTTAAGTATGAAAAATATGATACCTAAACTACTATTTCTAGAACCATAAGGATCCCAAAAATATATGTTGCCAGCAGCTGTATTACATCCCCTGCTTCTTTCCTTGATGCGCCAAAGTCTGCGAGGTAGCATTGCATTTAATACCACTTGGTTTTCTTTTCATTGGACAGGTAAGCTGTCCATGGACCGTAAATCATCGTCTTTAAAAGAAGACGAAAACTAAGTCTCTGATATTTCGAAACCTGCGGCATGAACAAAAATGTTGTGTTTGTCACTTTTTTATTTTCGAGTAACTTGTATATATTTTAAAGTTTGGTGGCAACATAACAAAAATCGAGTTAAAAACCACGTGAAAAACTTTTGGTCACATATCTTCCTTGTTTTCACGGTTTCCTGTATTATCCATCTATTTTCCTGTATTTAGTCAAAAAAGGAAGCCGGAAAAAAACGGTACCTAGTCGTGGAAAATACAAAAATATTTGTTCATTTTTTCGATCACATTCAGTAAAAGTTTTAGGATTTCATCACTATTCGCGAAGAAATTTCGAGAAAAAATTGAATGTTTGTTGGAATTATTGTAACCTAATGTTTTATCGCTTAAAAATGTATGCAGTATTTGATTGTCACGTAGCTGTAATGATATTTTAAATATGCAATCAGTGGAGACCCTCACCGATTTTATAAGAAACACTGTTAGTTAAGCTAATTGTAAACAAACAGAACTTCCAGAAAAAAATCCTACTTCTGCACATATTTTTCATCTGATCGGAAAAGCAATTTTGACAATGTTGGATGTGTGCTTTTTCTCCCACAGACCAAAGGGGTTTGGACTGCCTTTCCACGGCTATGGCAACGGTGTTTTGGTCACTGAAATTAAGCAGGATTAAAAACTTCAAGCCTTCCTTTATTATTATGCAAGCTTTCAGATGTGTTCAGGGATACTGTCCTGTATTCCCTCATGTTGAGCCCACATACCTGGTTTCCTACAACCCAAGGTCTCTGGGTCAGTATCTACTTCTCTACTTGTTGGGCGAGGTGGAGAAGCAGTGCAGCGGATGCCGCCTTAGAGTGATGGAGGTTTATCTGGAGGAACCTTAGCTTCACGACACAAGGTTTTATCCACCTCCTCGTCAGGTAAAGACATCCCCTCCTTCTCAATAAAGTCGAGGGATTATAGAAAGTCCCCAGCCAACTCCGCAATGGAGGTGATACTTTTTCCGTCATCGAAGAGAAGATCTAATTCGGAGGGGTCCACGGTCGGGTCTATTGATGCTTCCTCAGTCACCTCACTCCCACTCTCTTTACTCGGTTGTCATACTGCCTTCCCAATAAGATCCTTGCGATATCCTCACAGAGTTAAAGCCGAGAAACCGTAGCTTATCACCCCACCCTTAGACTCCAATGGAGCTAGCGACTCCTCAGTTAGGATTATAAGGATCTCTCGCTGTCCATTGATGGGCTCGCTTACCTTGGCTACCTTCCAATTATCCACCGGAAGGTCAGCATTGCTGAGCTTGATAAGCTCAACAATTTCCTCCAGTGTGGATGATTCCGCTGGTATCCACGCCCTGGACCGAGGCCGATTCGGGATGTCATCCCTGAAGACAGCTTCTAGCTTTGATCCGGACCAGACCTCTCTCAATATCGATAGTCTGCTTGTACAGATGCGTTGAACGTTGATCTGTGCATGCTATCAGCTTGACCTTGACCCTGGTACCAATTAGCGTGATGATAACTTGGTGGGGGGCCTGGATTTGCCTCCAGTATGAATTTGTACACCCGAAGAAGAGCGATTTCCACCATCTCCAATTTGACGGTGAGATGCCGCTACTCCTGTCAATGACCGCCTATACCAGGCTGTCCTTGGCCGCTTCGCTGAAACTCCTGCCTTTAACAGGATTGACTAATCTTTGTCTTTTGTTGACCTGCAGTTGGGCACTAGACTGATTTGGGGCCGCCTCGCTAGACGACGTTGGAAATCCAAGTTATTGCACCAACGCTAGTCGCAGAATCATTAACCGCCACACTCGGCCATGAATCAATTCTATACAGATGAGTGCAAAATGGATAACGACAAAACGGGTACGACAGTCCATGGACCAAAACTGAAACTAGTCATACTCATAGATTCCTAACTCAAATTTACTGTGGAAATGCATACGTACAATCAATGCATAAGAAAAAACCAATAAGGTTAATTGTATCTGGGAGTCAGTTCACATAGGGGTACATGGTAATACAATAGCCAATAGCCTCGCAAAGCAAGGAGGTTCAATTCCTTTCGAAGGACCTAAACCCTTCTGTGCCTTATCTCAAAACTAACAAAAGTCACGTTGCTTAAACAATGGGAAGTAGAAAGAAAGAAATCATTTCGGCCCCAGTGCTAGAACAGAGACAAGGCAAAATATTTCTTGCCTACTTAAAAAAAACTTCACCACTAAGGTGACTAATCTTAGTAAACCTGAACTGAGGGCTTTGATATGTGCTCTGAACAAGCAATTCCTCCTGAACTATCACTTGAAAAACATTGAGAAAGTACCAGCAGACATGTGTTCCTTCTGTAAGGAAGAAATTGAAACAGCTGAACACGTGCCAATGTCAATATCCAGCAATTACAAACGAAATAATTACTACTAAACTAAACTATGCGGAAGTGTTCAAAGTAGCCCCCAGCTGGATAGCTGAGTTTGTTGAGAATTTGCTTCTGACTGCGGCTAACAAGCTCAGGACCTTTGAGGTCAAAGTGATTGTGAAGCTCACCATAGCTCAAACAGTCTTACTGATTACTTTAATCTTAATCTTGTGCTTTGAAAACAAAGAAAAATTTAGAAAGAACATTTACAGAGCAAAAGTATTGTCTAGCTCCATTCAAAAACTGTGTCGAAGTTTTGTTTCTGGAGCTACTCATTATCACAAATCTTTGGCGCAAAAACAGTACTTGACCTTCATCAGACTTGGTACGTGACAGGAAATTGTTGTTATGATGAACAAAAATATTTATCTACAACGTTTTAGCTGGCAGTTTTCAAAATATTCATTTTTAGATTTCCGTACAGTTGTTGAAGCAACTTTGTCCGGTTCCATGATAGAAACTTCCAGCCACTAAAGAAAATGAGATATCGGCTTGAAATTCACACTTAACATGTAAACCCCTTGTTCAAATACGAACATATAAAGGATGTTACAAAATGTTATTTGGAGATGAGGGAGATTTCATGTTAATTCTGCATATGCTTGTCAGATAATATGAAAAATAATAATAACTTTACTAGCACAGCATAACCGTATTTGTTAAAAAATTACTTAAATTTTGTTCTTTAACACAAAAATCGTTTTGAATGCACAACTGCAAGCTTTAAACAAAATTTTTGATACGCTTAAAAATTAAAGCTAAAAATATTTCATTAAACATTAGAAAAACCTTTCAGTAGTTTTTTTAATAAAAAATTTTACTTTAATTTTACTTATTAAATTGTTACTTAATTATAATTAATTGTAGTAAAACTTTTAACAGATTTTCGTCTTTTTTGAATGGGTGGTAGTGGGATTTCGTAAAAAAAATATTCAAAAATATTTTAAATTTGCTTTCAAAATCAGCAATGGAAATTTTACATTATGTTACATTATTTAAAAAATTACTATATACTCCTTTTAGAGGTTCACGTAGTAGAACCCTAAGTGCGTGAATTTGGCTTGTTTGGCTTGTTTGACGAACTTATAGCTTATTATGCATTTAATGCATTTTTTAACAGGGATTTCTTTGGATTCGTCGCAATTGAATGAATCAAGAGTTTTTAACTTCCCAGTATATGGGAAGTTCTTGTAATCGCCTCGAAAATCGAAATTGAAATTTTCAACATTTCTTTACGTTTTATATATATAAAGTGTTTTTAGAAAGGGAGATGTATGCGTGTGTGTGTACGTACGTACGTACGTTCGTGGACACTTTTTGCTACGAGCATAACTCACGTAAACAAAGTCGTATCGACTTCCTTAAGGTGTCAATCGAAGCGTCTTTGCAATCTTAAGAGCTGATCAGTTTTTGGGATACTTCGGTCGGGGGGGTTTGTTGTTTTGCCCCTTTGAAGGTCATTTCTGTCATGCTTTATATCTCGCGAACGAAACATACGATTTCCTTGATCAAGATGTTAATCGACGCGTATTGATATTTATGTGATTCTGTTAAGTTTTGAAAAAAATTCTTATAGCCGTTTTTTAATTTCAAAAAAAAGGGCAAAAAATTAGGTTTTTTAAAATAAACAATAAATTTTTAACCTGATTTTTGAAAGACAGTATTCAATTTTTATAAAATTTATATACTTCAAACAGTGCTTGTAAAAACAACATCAAAACTTTTCATCGTGATTACGTAAAAACTCATATAAAAAATAAAAAATCATTAACCGGCATCATGATCTTCAAGGTCATTTGTGTCATGCGCTATACATATCTCGCGAACCAAACATACGATTTGCATGGTTAAGATGTCAATCGACGCGTATTAACATTTGTGTGAATCTATCAAATTTTGAAAAAAATCCTTGGAGCTGTTTTTTAATTTAAGAAATGCAAAAAATTAGGTTTTTTTTAATAAACAATAAATTTTTAACCTGATTTACGAAAGACAGTATTCAATTTTTATAAAATTTATATACTTCAAGCAATGTTTGAAAAAACGTCATCAAAACTTTTTCTCATGATAGCAAGAAACATTAAATAAAAAATGATCTTCAAGGTCATTTCTTCCATTTACTATATCTCACGAACCAGATATAATATTTGCATCATTAAGGGGTCAATCGACGTGTTTTAACATGTTTTTGATTATTTTAACATTATAAGAATCCGTTTCAGCGGTTGTTTTAATTTAATAGAAGAAAATGCAAAAACTTAGGGTTTTTTCATAAAAAATATTTTTTAAACCTGTTTTGCACAACACAGTAATAAATGTTTATAAAATTTATACATTTCTATCAGTTTTTGAAGAGAAACTAGCAAAACTTTTTTCATGACTCTGAAAAAAATTCAATTAAAAATAAAATAATCATTCAAAGTTACCATATGAAAAGGATTCTTCTTTTATTCTAAAGACTTTGTTGTAAAGTCAATCAAAGTTTTAAAATGTTTGGATAATTTGAGCAGATTTTTAATAGTCTTTTCATAAAAATAAGCGGCTTAAATTTTGAAAACCATCAAAATTTCAATCAAATTTGCATTTGTGGTAATCAATCATCATCACCCATCCACCAAAAGCCTTACGTAATCAGTGGATGCTCCCGTAGATGATTTGATTAATATTAACTCATTCCTGTTACTGCTATGAGTACCTCTCATTATTATTATTTAAAGTAGTAGTATTTTCAAAATTATTATTGTGTTTATTATTATTTTTAATAACTATGTAGATATTACTGGGAAGTTGACCGAGTGGACCTCAAGGGTCGCACTTCGCGGCTTGTTTTGGCTGAAAATCACTCACCATGAAAATGCGGGATTTTATACGAAAAAAGCAAATATATTTTTAGTATTATATTGTTTACGGTGAATTGTAAAACTTTATCCTTCCTTGTTTTTTGGTGAAATTTCGTAGGGTTGGGCGGGGCTAGTTGAGCATAGGGGCAAGTTGGGCAATCGAAATATCTCGCAAACTATTCAACGTACGCATAGGCATCGTATAAGGTAAAAAGGCGTCGCGGGAGGAATAATCACCCCGAGTAAAGTAAAAAGTCGTTAATTGCAAGTTTTCGTCTGCATCAGTCAAATGTTTTCAATCAGGTAAGTGTTAATCTTCCAAAAAATTATTGAAGTTTTGATATGTAGAGAGGTTCTGAGTATAATTCTTAGTGCTCAACTTACCCCACCTATGGGGTACATTGAGCATACTTGACTTTCTGCATTCAAATAGCTGTAGAGCTCTTAAATCGACTTGTTACAAAAAAAATGCTATGGAAACTTTTACTAAGGGATAAATTACTAATCCATCAGGCCGCATAACAACTCATTGAGACTTATCATTGAGGAGCTATATCCGCTCAAGTGAAAAATTGCTCAACTAGCCCCGCTCTACCCTACTCAAAGTGCAACAGACCCTTGAGAAATTCAGTGTGCAGAAATATATTGAAATAAACTACTGGTTATGGCAACAACAGTTTCTTTTAAAAATGAAATGACCAGACTCGTCAGCTCAATATTATTTTCCAGCAAAAAAATCGAAATAAACACACAATCAATATTTTCTAAAATGAGAAGAAAATTCCAAAAAAATATGCGTTATGAAGTAAATAACTATCTTTTGGTTTCCTCTTTCAGACTAACACGCCGCATCACATCTTCATGCACGATACCAGCACGCATGCTCCAGGTAAGTTATTTGCTTTGCGTTTGCCAAAAAACGTTGAGAATATTCCTTGTGCAAACAGCGAGTAGCCTCAATATGCACATCGCACAGATTCGAATTTTTTAGCTTAACCGTTTAATTGGTTTCACAAACGCTCGCTGCATTCGTAAATCGTGGATTTCACACTTTCGCTCAGCAAAATCGACGGAAAATCGTCATTTATCAATGTGATGCTATGGTTAAAGCGGCGGAAATCCGCGGAACATTTTGAATTTGTGTAAGCAAGCGAACGGAATAGCCACTGGCATTTGACGGTTAAGTGCAAGACTGATTCTGGAACGCTTAAGATTTAATGGCCTATCGCATGGCTAACTACCAACTTGAACGGCGTTAACAGAATTTGATACCTAGTGTGTGGAATTGGACGGAAGAGAAATCAAATTGAAACGATGTTTGTCAGCAATAGAGGAAAAAAACAGTTCTTCTAAGCCAACCTGTTATTTCGATCTACTTTTTTCAATTTATTTATACTGTGCAAACGCAAATTCATTCTGTTAATTTAAAGAGAGAGAAAACATAGCTTCAACTTATAAATTAAGAAATACATTAAGATAAGTGATACTAATTTCCTTCAAAAATGCCGTGTCCAAGAAAATCAAGAAAAAAAACATAAAAAGATTGAAAGCTGATGAAACGATGATTTTAGGTTAAAGGAATAAAAACCAATTACCATTTAGTTGCCTGAATAATATCTATTCTTTGGATACCAGCAAATGAACCCTCTACGCTGTCCTTATTTTAATTATAAGGAGTACAAAAATGTTTGAAACATAGCTTATACCTGTAATTATCACACCAGATGGAAAGCTATTCATCCGGATAGAAGACGATAGTTGCTTCCGCTCAAATTTAACTAATTTTCTTCTGAAACTATTTGGCACCAATATTGAACTTTCAAAACAAAGACTCTTCAAAAGCCCAACTGCCTTTCCTAAAATTGATTAAACGCATCCAAAATTACTCTTCGCAGAATACTCTCGCATTAACACATATGTATGTACATGGATTTTATAACCTACAATTGTTGCTAAGAACCTGTTTTGCGATTAATTAAAATTAAAATTAGTATACATGGGAGTAGGTGTGTTCAACATCTGAGCTTGATATTTTGATGAAACCTCTGTGAAGTAGCTTTTGGCTTAGAACGTTCGTCGAACGTACGTACTTGATATAGTTAAGTTCGAATCACTTGAAGCGGACTACCAATCCGACTACTAGTTGGACTCGCAACCTGATTCGTGTATCAGGACCACAAGGAAAATTGCGGGGAATGAATATCAGCCTTCATCGCAATCATTGCCTGTTGCAATCATCAATGAAATGGATGCGGACAAGAGACTCAGAGATGGCTGAAATTAGTTCTTCTCAATCGCCATTGTGAAACTTTTGAACACATCAGGTTTCGAGTCCGAATTACAGTCGGGGTTGAAGTTCGCTTTGGGTGAACCGTGCTAATTTTACTCTAGGTCTATTAAAAAATTTGATAAATAGAGTCGCATTCGGTGCGACTGCTTTTGCAGTTGAAGTGTCTTGTTCATGCATCAAGAGATATCACACAGTGTATTCAGCCGTTTTCATGAAACTTATTTTAAAGAATAAAGGATTGAGATCAGATGGCTTTGCTGGTCAAACTAAAAGTTTTATTCCAGTGCTACATATAGCTCTATTGCAAAGTAAATTTATTACCAGCTATAGAGTCAGCTTAATGTTGTATGGCAGGAGCTTCATATTATTCCAAGATCATTTCTTTTACTAATTCGGGAACAAATTAACCCGGAAACTCTGCCTTAAAGGGGGGAAATAGACCTGAGTCTAAATGTACATTCTGGAAGCCGCAATTTCATCTGGAATCAAACTATTTTAGAATTTCCTTTTTTTGTATGTCTCTCTTCCATATGAACCTAAATGCTATAAAAAACAAGCCGCTGGGTGCGACCCTTGAGGTCCACACGGTCAACTTCCCAGTAATATCTACATAAACATCAACAACATTAAACACAATAATAATTTTGAAAATACTACTACTTTAAGTAATAACAATGAGAGGTTTTCATAGCAGTAACAGGAATGAGTTAATATGAATCATATCGTCTACGGGATGGTCCACTGATTACGTAAGGTTTTTGGTCGATGAGGACAGATTGAATATTCACGCGGATAAATCGGTGGGGGCCTTTTTGGTCTTGAAAAATTTTGTATATGCAGTAAAAAAATAGGTTCAATTGCATGTAAAAAGTAAAATGTATTACAAATGATGATGGTTATTGAAAATTTACGATTACTAAAGAATGAATCTACTAAAAACTACAATTTTTTATTTGATGAAAGCTTTTCAAAGCATATGATCTTGCAACTAATTCTGGTTAGGGCGTTATAATAATTCTGCTGTGCTTCTCTTCCACATTCTTGATTCGACCAATATATAACACAAAACACAATAATTGACTACAAAACATTTTACCATTCAAAGCGTTGATACCGCAAATGCAAATTTGATTGAAATTTTGCTGTTTTTCAAAATTTAAGCAGCATTAAAAGACTATAAAAACTATTAAAAATCTGCTCAAATTATGCAAATATTTTAAAACTGTTGTTGAATTTACAACAATTTTTTTCAGAATAAAAGATATAAAGTAATATCATTCGTATGAACCCTCTTTACATTGTAACTTTGAATGATTTTTTATTTTAAATTTAGTTTTTTTCATAATCATGAAAAAAAATTTTGCTCGTTTCTCTTCAAAAACTGATAAGAATGTATAAATTTTATAAACTGGTATCACTGTGCTGTGCAAATCAAATTAAAGAAATATTTTTTATGAAAAAAACCATAATTTTTCGCATTTTCTTCTATTAAATTAAAAAACGGCTGAAACGAATTTTTATAATGTTAATAACTTCACAAAGATGTTCATACACGCCAACTGACACCATGATGATGCAAATATTATATCTGGTTCGTGAGATATAGTGAATGATAAAAATGTCCTTGAAAATCATGATGACTTTTAATGATTTTTTATTTTTTATTTAATGTTTTTTGTAATCATGAGAAAAGATTTTGATGATGTTTCTACAAACATTGCTTGGAGTATATAAATTTTATAAACATTGATTACTATATTTCGCAAATCAGGTTAAAAATTTATTGTTTATGAGAAAAAAACCTAATTTTTTGCACTTTTTTTCAAAAATTAAAAAAGTGGCTTCAACGATTTTTCTAAAAATTCGACAGATTCACAAAAATGTTAATACGCGTCCATTGACACATAAACGATGCAAATCGTATGTTTGGTTCGCGAGATATAACTTATGACAGAAATGACCTTGAAGGTCATGATAACTGTTAATGATTTTTGATTTTTTATTTGATTTTTTTTTTGTAATTATGAGAAAAAAATCAAATAGCATTTTTAAAAGAACTGTTTGGAGTATTTAAATTATATAAGCATCGATCACTTGGACTTGAAAATAAGGTTAAAAATTTATTGTTTTTGAAAAAAACCCCTATATTTTGCAATTGTTTTTCAAAAATTAAAACACGGCTCCAAGAATTTTTTTAGAAACTTGATAGATAGTACGACGTACGTACGTACGTACACACACACACACATACATCTCCCTTTCTAAAAACACTTTATATATACTCTATAGACCTCAAAACGTAAAAAATGTTGAAAATTTTAATTTCGATTTTCGAGGCGATTACCAGAACTTCCCATCAAGATTTTTTGCCATTTTTCACAACTGTTTTGCAAAAAAAATAATTAAAACATTCCGATTTTAGGTTCATAAGAGTGCAATACTATGAAGAAAGTAACTGCCGTTTTACAAACCGATTGGTTGAAAACTTTTCAAACTAGTGTGTTCGCATGTTCAAAAAAAGTCGTTTTGAAAAAAAAAACACATTTGAAAAAATAGTAGCGCTCGGAGCCTGAAGGAGAGCTACTCACTTTATTGGCTTATAATAATAGATCGAGTCAGAAATTTCATTTGAAATTTTGGGAACATACTTTTCAATAGTTTTACTAACATTTATGAAATGAAAACCTTATTTCCCCCCTTAAAACCAAATCTCTCAACAAGGTTTAAGTTTACCATTTCAGCAGCGTTGATCTTTTTATTTGACATTAGGAAGTCATCATTCATGCGTGATACTTTGCATGAAAATTATCCACGAAAACTAAATGGAAACTGCAATTTAAACAAATCAAAAACACGAAAACGGTTCAGTTGATAATTTTATGCCTTTGAGATTCTGTAAAACAGTGTGCAAAGTAAACTTAGTTGATGAAATTGCATAGAGAAACGGCGAGAAGCTAATTAAACTCAAAAGGCCAAACTCGCTTAGTAATGATTCGAAATTTGATTACCTGATGAGAAGTATCAAGAACATAGAGCAAAGACGTTGATGTTAATTTGGCAATCTCAGCGTCTTACTACAATCATCCCTTACCTCGCAACTTATGCTGTCTCTGCTCGTGTTTAGACTAATATTTAATCTAAACTAATAGATTTGTGTTTGCTTCTCTTATAACGTTATAGCGCTCAAACCTTGCCAACAGTCACAGTTGTTCACGACTCCGTGATATTTACATTTATTTTGCTAATTTTATTTTCGATTGAAGACTGTTAACAGCAAAACAGCTTAAAGAAATGCTTGCTGTTTCATTTTGTGTTGCTGAGTTTCTGACTTGACTTGATTTTGTTTATCTTATAAGCAGTTTTAAAAAAAAATCAGAAATTTATTAAATTCGCACGACATCGAAATAAGCTAATAAAATTTGTAGGAGTGGATAGTTAAAACATAAAAGTATATCCGCATTACACTGCAAGGATTGAAAACGTTAACGAAATTTCGGATTGCCACTTCGCATTCCAACATTCAATTTAAGAAGCGGTAATTACATACATACAATTGAAGTTTTGTAATAAAGTGACTAGTTAACCAATCAAAGATGGAATCATGTTGAGATTCACACCTGAGCATAACGTATTGTTACACGTTTAAGAACACTAGGAGATGAATACAATACCGATCAATCATGCTTCAAGGTATTAATAAAACAAAACATTGTAATGAATTTTGAATATTTAAGTTTTGATGTTAAGTCTTCACAATCTATGAATACTAAACTTAGTTTTTGCATGAAGCATAGAATTTTGTTCAGCTACAGAAAATTAAATTAAGAGGTTCGTTTGACGCAAATTGAAGTAATATGCAGGTTGGTTCAAAAAAACTGTTGCTGAATGTTCATTCCTACTTTAGAGGATCTAAAGCGCGATGCACGTGAAGCGAACTCCCAGCCCGATTGCCAGTTAGACTCCCAACCTGATTCGTTCAACAGGGTGACAATGGTCACTGTGGGGAATCAATGCCAGTCATCATGGAAAGTAGCTTACTCGCATGCATTCTAATGTCGACTGAAATCGATTTCATAATGTGGATGATAAATCCTTTCCAGATTATTTTTTCCTTGCAACTGAAGGTCATGTTTCCATGCTGTTTTTTTTTTTGCTTGAGGCCTGACGGTTTTTCTATTGAGTTTAATTAATCAAGCAGTTTATTGGTCTGCGATCACTGCTTTCAGTATGAACAGTGCAATAAACCGTCCACTTCGATTGGTTGGTTGGTTGTCAGCAATCTTTTTTCAACCTCAACTTTTTTCATTTAGGCACCATTGTGGTACAACAACCGATTGGTACAGCACTAATACCTAGCTATGGGATATATATGCTTATACAACTAATATTTGAATTAGCTACTTCTGTGAGGTTATCCTGGAATTTGCATTTTTCTTCTGGATAGTGCTTGGCATTTGCACAGAAAATGTTGGACCGTTTCTTTTTCTTTTTCCTATTTGCAGCTACGGTAGAAGTCGTTAAAGAGAGCGCCCAGTCGTTCTGCATGTCTGCCAAATAGACTGCCCCCCTTCAGTGCACATATGATGAAACTTGATGTTTCACACTCGTGTTGAGGTGTTGCTTGGTGTGTTTAGGGCTCAGTGCGAGCCAAGTTTGCCTGGTTGTTCTACAAGCTTTTCCAGTAGCCAGGCACTGTTTTCAGCCTCTATATAATGATGCCCGAATTCCAGCTTTAAGAAAGCCAGAGGATGGTTGACTCGGAGTGCCAGTTCTAGTTTTTATATTTTCCTGCTTAGGCACCTCTTTCGCAATCCCCAGTTATATCCCTATGTCGTAGTGCCCAGTATAGCGTCACTTCATATCCCGTTAAGTTGTACACGACATTCTATTACAATTTTGGAAGAGGTATATACATTGGATAGCAGCTTGACTGTCAAAGGAAATGTTTTAGTTTCTTCAAATTTTTTTAGTTTATAATATTGAAATTGCAGTGGTCAGGAAATCGGAAGAATAGCTTTAGGCTTAACTCTTTCAAGTAAACACCACAGCCAACCTTTTCCTCCATTTTGATCCATCTCTGTAGATGTCGACGGTTTTCTATATCCCACTTCTTTCTTTGACACAGCCGTCCCTGCTCGAGATGACTGACTTGAAACTGTGAAGAAAGCAGGGAATCAGAGGAGCAAACTCAATTTTCTCTGATGTTGGCCCATTCCTCCTTAGAATGGTGGAGTGACGAATACTAATATCACGCCATAGTTGTGGAGCTTTCAATCTAATTGTAGAATACTTGGCCTGCTGTCTCGTAAGAAGATCAGTTGGGTGTCAATTCAATAGCGTAATCAATGCCTTTGTTGTGGTAGTCCATAAGGCCTCAGTGATTGCAATAGCTGCAATCCTTCTGACTCTGTTTGGCAGTTTTGCATTCGATGTTTTCGCAATAGCTGGCCACCAAACCACTGCGCGATACAGAAGGATTGGTTTCACTATCGTCGTGTTGTAATGAAATGAGTAAGGGCGAACGATATCGCTTCGAAATTTCAAGCCAACAGGACTTTCGTCTTGTTGGCCTCAATGGACGTTAAGTCCCGGGGACGAGGCAACGGACCCTCGTGTCGTTCAGACGAATTCGGGTTCGGCCTCTACCTAGCTAGAGGAGTGATGGCTGCTGGCAGGCCAGCTCAGCTCGGCGCGTATCGTCGTGGGTGTGTTCTCTAGCATCAGTCCCGAATCTCATTTCCAGAGATTCAGCCATCAATTTGCCCGATTATTATTCATCTTGTGAGGCTATACCTCATACGTTACTTTACCCAAAGAATTCTCGCGCGCATACCGAGATAATATCGCGTTCAAGACCTACCCGAGAGAAAAAAAATTCTCTACGTTACATTGATATATTGGTGAAATTCCGAAACTACTCAAAGAAAAAGAAAAAAAAACGAAAGACTACCGCGTACCGGAACAATCTCTCGGGTGGCCGTGCTACTGTTGATTAGGAAGACGAGCTTCAGCGGAGCTCGCCAGGCGCAGATGTCGCTGCTTGGGCCCGCCCTACCATGGCCTGTTGTGCGCACTAGGCCCACCAATTCTTACTTCAGCCGGTACTAAACTCGGGGCGATCTCGGATGTTGGTGAGGCCTCTCCGTTTTCCAGTTTTTTCGCTGCATACAAAACTCACATTTGGGTTTGTATACACCTACTTTCCCACATCCATAGCAGAATATGGTGCGCTCTGCTTCGCACTCGTCGTAAAAGTGTCCTGCCTTCCGACAGTTCCAACAATGACGTTGATCCCGTAGTTCTGATAGAGTTAAGTTAAGAGAATTGCTATCAACAGGTTCTTGCTACATAATAGCAGGGATCGGCGAGGATTCGGATGGTACAGGCGTGTAGTGGTCAGTATCTAACTCCGAGACTAGTTGTCGTGGGCCAAAAGGGTGTCGTGCTTGAGGGCGAAAGATACCTCTCTGGGCATCTAGGTTTTCTTGTCTCCGCGCATAGATGCGTAGCATCTGTACCGAGGTAGTTGGAAGATGCAGCAGACTGTTACGAAGGTCCAAACGCAAGTTTAAGCGCAGTAACTCCGTCAGCTCAACATCACCTATGGGAGACGTCAAAAGGTCCGTAAGCCGGAGAATGCTGTCGCAGAACACATCGAACGGTTCGTGTAGACCCTGCTTCCAGCTGCGAATTAACTCTCGAATTTCTAACTTGGACATACCATTTCCGAAACGATTTCGTAACGCCTGGCAAAATGCGTGCCATTCCATGTATTCCGCGCCACGTAAGTACCTCCAGTACCAGTCCGCTGCTTCTTCCACCAGTAAAACGTGCAGAAACTCGCAAAGCAAGCTGATATTTCCTCGAAGGGTGTTTCGAGTTAGTGTGCGGACCTGAAACAAAAATTTATCTACTGGTAGAGATCCCTGTCTGCCGCTAAACTTCAGGTTCCACCCTTAGATAATGGTTAGAGCCCGTTCGGTGGAGAGCGTCCAACACATGACGATAGCGTCTATGGTGTGGAGGTGTTTCCTCCAACCGCACAGGACCTTGTGGAGTGTGTGCCTGCGCCAAACTCGCTATCTCTTGCCTGACTCCGTCTCGTATCAGTTGAGGCAACCATTGCTGTAATTGTTGAAGAGTAAACGCCGGAGTATTTTCGGCCTCCGGTTGGCTGGATATCATGCCTGCGTGCTCATCCCTTTCCACGTTTACTTGCTGTAGAGGAGACTTTGCAGTAGTTGCGGCTCCTTGCTCTGGTGTAGGGGACACCATTCGCCGAGCTGTCTGTGATCGCGTTTGGTACCGAGATGATCTTGGTATAGTTCCTCGAGATTGATTCAGAGGTCGAGATTCCTCTTCTGTCGAAGGACCCGCAACTCCTCTCCGGTTTCTCAAGGTGATCGGTTTTAGATCTCTAGGATTGCAGAGCTTCCAACACAAGGGACAGCATGGATTTTCTCTCAGCCATTGCTCCATGCACACGGCGTGGAACACGTGAGAGCAAGTGGCTTGCACGACTGGCTCCTCTCCGTCTTACTCACATGTGCAAATAGGGCATACGACGTCGCTGGGGCGAACTGTTGCAAGTGGACTGTGTCTAAGCGCCATTTTAATTTCCGATTCCTACTTAAAAAATATTTAACCGACACGATCTCCTAGATTTGGGATACTGTTATTTTGGTCGAGAAAAAATTTGAATATATATTTTTGTCTAAATATGTGAGAGCTTCCTTTTTGCGTTCCTCCCTGCCTCCGATCAATGGAAAGGATTCTTGGCTGAGTAGTAAGCATCCACTGAAGTTCATCTTCCATCGAGAGTACACATTTACGTCATTACAAAGAGAAAAAAATGTTCCCGAAAAAAATTGTCAAGAATTTACTGAGGCGAGTGAGCAGACCACTCCGAGCTGCCAGAAGAGCGGACGAACGCACGCGCGATTTAGCACTCAGTGCTTCGTAATTCCTGCGACCCCCGTTATCCCGGGTACGCGGCTCACTTCACCTGTAACGCATTCAAAAAATTTATAGGGAACTCCCAATACACAAAGGCAAGGTATAGATCGAATCTTTCACGAGACCAATCAAGGTAGATTTTACCCACCAAGTTGGTAATTCTTGAGAATTTCACTTGAGTGAAAGAGACGAGCCTCCTTGCGCGTACGAGTACACAGGACATCACGTTGGAATTCCCTTTCGCGAATCAAAAAAAAAAAGTTTGGAAGGAGAGTTGGACGACCTGCACTTCAAAAAAATTACTCAAATGGGTTATTGCTCACTAAGCCCAACATCTCCGTTTTGTGAGTAACCCTATTGGAAAACCCTGGATCGATAAGATCAATTTCCAAGTAAACATTTGACTGGCGATAAGCTGTTTGGAGCCCCACATTGGGCGCCATTTATAATGAAAATGAGTAAGGGCGAACGATATCGCTTCGAAATTTCAAGCCAACAGGACTTTCGTCTCGTTGGCATGGCGCCCAACGTGGGGCCCCCAAACAGCTAGGTAGAGGCCGAACCCGAATTCGTCTGAACGACACGAGGGTCCGTTGCTTCGTCCCCGGGACTTAACGTCCATTGAGACCAACAAGACGAAAGTCCTGTTGACTTGAAATTTCGAAGCTATATCGTTCGCCCTTACTCATTTTCATTACAGTGTAAAGCCATGATACATCTTGGGGTTTCCATTCCCATTTTTTTCCAATAGCTCTTTTACATCAATAAGCAGACTTTTTCTATTGAATTTTTGTGACTTTTTCGTGTTGAGCTCACCATTTCGACTGTGATGAATTTCAAATTTGTTAAATTATTATTTCTAAAATTGTAAGAATACGAAAAATATATACACAATAATTTTCTTAAAAAGATTAATTTCATTCGTTTGTTTTATCCTGAAACAACTTCACATTGCTTAGGGTACGCAGACTTATTCTAGCTATTGTATGTATTCCTCGTACTAAAAATATAAACAGTGTCTTAATTGCTACGAATCTCATTCTTCGCGTATTTTCTGATCTTGGATTCTAAAGTAATAGGCAAATGACTTTTATAGATGCAACTTCAAATTTTAAAAGCTTTTCATTATAGTGAAAATCCTCCCAGCAAAGTAGATCGTTACATATCCACACACCCAACAGATTTGCGAGACAAAACTCTTTGTGAGATCGTGTATTTACATTTTGCACTACTTATTTGATGATATCAACATTAAAGAAAAGTTTATTCACTTTTTTCAAAGCGGAAACAAATTCTCCAGCATTTGTCATGATTTCCAATTTCGAATCACTTCCTTATGGTCTCGGATGCAAGTATAAAAATAATTTGACTGTATAACATTCATATTCATTTGATGTCATCTTGACCATTGAAACAGCTAGCTAGAGTAACTTCACAATTTACAATTTGATTTAGTTGAATTTAACTTAATCAATTTTAGTCATTCGTCGTATATTTAAATTGGACTAATAACATAAAATTTATACATACGCATCCAATCATTTTCCATGCATTCGCATGCATGCACATATGAGACCAGCTCATATGTGGTGTCTCACAGTCTGCATTACTCAACTCAACAATTTACATTGGAGACACATTGAATTGTCGGCGAATTATAGCAGGGGGCGCAAATCTATTTGGCGCTCGTTAGATAAAGCCCCAGAGAATTGGATGATGTGGCCAGTGGTCATCATAGCCAGGGGAAATGGCGACGTGACTCACGAGGTGGGCTGAACCATTTTGGAATTGGCAATAATTGCTGCTGCTACTTGTTGATGGGATCACCATTGTGCTCGGAGTGGTCCATGAGAATAAGCAGTTTGGCATTTTTCACTCAGAAGAAGAAATCAAAAGCTATCAAGCTGGACTCGTTTTGGAGTGTGTCTACTCTACATTGTCACACAATTTCCCCAGAAAAGCAAAGCAATTTTGGTAACAAAGAAGTGGCAGATTTTTCGATTAAATTGCATAATCACTTCTGATTTCAGTTCACTCTGCATTAGATTTTACTATAAAAAACATTCGGTTTACTGGCTGTGTTTATTTGTCAATTCCACTTCATTTTGCTACAAAGATACTTTTATTTGTTGCTATGGAAATTTTCATGGAGATTTGAACCGCTGACTCGACGTGTGCTACGCTGATTAGAAACCTGCAACTCAAAGGCGTTCATCCATGGTGACACCATCAAAGAAACCGCATTCCTAGTAGCCGAAACAACAAATACTGCTTACGCATGATATCATAAAGAGTCTATTCAGGATTCGTGCATAAGCTATCTTGTGTTTTTAATCTATTTATATTGTGCGAGCAAAAGTTTAACAGATACAGTTTCGGTTTGATCTCTATCTTAATTAAGGGGGTACATGGGTCTTGTATTTTCAAATAATCGATCGGATTTTTTTTATTCTTATTATTATTTTATGAAAGTATAGTACTTCAAGAGTACTCACACCAAATTTGAAATAAATTCGAACAATATTACCGAAGTTATAGAGATTTGAATACCGCGCGGAACCTCTGCCTTACCTAGCGTATTATACGCATGCGGCGCGGTTCCACCGCGTAAAATCAGCTCCTTTCTTTTTCTTCAAACATCACAACATCAAAAGGATACTCTGAACATCACGAATGAGTCGAACAAATAACTTTATGGACCTGGTATCGACGACTCGATGTAAGTCGCTGGAAAATAACTTTAATTCATTAAATCGCGGTAAAAAACTTTAAACGCGTTTTTCTCGAAAACTTGTTTTTTTCGTGCAGTAGGCACGATTTCTCGAGAACGAATCGACCGATATTGCTGAAACTTTGCACAGTTCCTCTTTATAGTATTCTCTAGGGGGTGAACGTAGGATTTTCTTTTTGGAGCATTACAACTTTACTTATGTGGCAAAATATATTGATTTTTTATACGGAAAAATGATTTTTTAGCGCGCAACGCCGCCAAAAATTCAAATTTTAATTGTTTAACTAATCCTTCGTTCACCCCCGAGCTATGCACTTATACTACTTGTTTGTTTCAGATAAATCTAAAGCAAGATATCATGCCTGCCGCATTTTCATCAAGTTTTCGAAAAATAGCCACCATAGGGTCAATTTTCAAAATTTTCAAACAAAAATTTCACAAAATATTGATCAAGTGTTGCTTTTTTCGATAAACAATAGTTTCAATATAATTGTATTTATTGCACCATAAAAAATGTGTGCAAAGTTTAGTCATTTGAGACCCATGTACCCCCTTAATATACTAAGTTGTCAGTTTAATTTTCTAATTCGTATATATTGTGTATATTGCATTATATCAATTCTGTAACAAATATAGTATCCAAGAAGTTTATAGCAATTACCGTATTAGAACTTGACCTAAAATTATGAATTGTTGAATCCAATAAAGACTTCTCATTGATAGGGAACTTGAAAATATAGATTAACCATGACGCTAACTTAAGGCTAAAGAAGCAGTGAACGGATTTTTCAAGATATTTAACATTAGTGAAAATTGGTATTTCTGCTGTTTATTAATGCAAATATAATTTTCTGTTCTTTCGGCTTTCACGCACGCTACTATCATATGTTGCACCGATCCTTTGAAAAGTATCAGAGCTTTTGACTTACTTATCAACGACTCGAAGTTTGTTTGAAAAAAACGCCGACAATGCAAATAAAGTTATACACATTTTTAATTATTTTTCAACATCGCTGAAAGCATTGAACTGATCAATTTGCTCATCCGTTAAGGTTGGGCTGCCATCCGTCCGGGTTTCCCCGGATTTGTCCTAGTTTGGAACACGTCCGGGGAGTGTCCGGGCGGGGTTTGAATTGTAGTCCGGGTGCAACTCGGACAAAGACGTTTCTGACATAAATAAACATTTGAACACACAGAAACACAAAACTAATATGAAAAATCAAGCAGGGTCTTCAGAAATATCTACATTTTTAATAACATCAAACCCGGAAAACCTTCAAATTCTAGCAGCTAAAGGCGCACTCGTTTATCATACAGTCAGCCGTCACATGTCTTTCAATTCTCTGGATTGTCCTTGCGCTCTGAATCGCGAAATCTTTTCGTGGTCAGAAATAGCTAAAAAATATTCATGTAATCTTACTAAAGCTACAGCAATAGCTACAGGAGTTTTAAGTCCTTTGTCGATTGCCGTACTAAAAAATGACTTCCAAAACATTCCGTTTATAAGCGCGGCCAAAAGAATTACTAAAAATAGCTCATTTTTTTGCATCCCTGCGCATAATGCGCATGTTGAAAGAATATTTTCTCTCATGACGCAACAGTGGACAAAAGAAAGGAATGCATTGAATCCTGAAACAGTCTCGTCACTACGCAAAATTAAATTCAACTTCAGAGGCTATAAGGATTGCACCGAATTCTATAATTTTTTATTAACTAAGAAAGAAGTTCTGAAAGCTATTGGTAAATCCGATAAACATAAACTATTATAACTTTTTGAATTTGATTTAAGATTTAAGTTCTTTTAAAACTAAAGTAAATATTGTTAATTGTATGGAAAAATAAAAAGTTAAACAAGTTTTCATTTAATTTTAATAACTGAGTAACTAATATTGGGTTTGTTTATCTTTTATTTAAAATAAAGTAAAATTACTCACTTGTCGTCACAACAACGATTAAACACACTATTTTATGCAACAAAAGAGACTTAAATTAAAGTTTTCTTCTATCAAGTCCGGAGTAAAATATACTTTAATCAAGATGTAAGTGAATGAAAAAAGTATTGAAATGTCCGGGGTGAAAGCTCCAAAATCCGGGGAACTTACGCTTCCGGTCCTGGGGGCAGGTTTTAGAGATGGCAGCACTACGTTAAGGCAATCTTCGAAACAATCTTTTTGCATAAAGAAAGAAGTGGAAGCATATTTTCAATGACTCCACTCTTATCTCTTGTATTCAGATGTTGTACAACTTTGTTCCGTGTTTTGAAGTTTACAGTTTGGCGCTAACCCGAAAACTAACAAAAGTAATTGAGCTGCTAATTTCACGGTTTGGAATTGCGCAAATCGCTAAATGCTAGCAGCCAGATCTGAGCAAGCGTCAAATGAATGTTTCGTGACCTACCAGGCCCTCCAAAATGCCGGAAAGTTGATTCTTGCAGTTGGTAATGATTTCACGGTGTAAAATGAGCTCAGCATAAAAATTGCTATGGAGGTTGCGACGAAGCATCATTTCGTGGTTCGCTATTTCGTCGTTTCCAAGATGTACTATCTTAATGACATAAGTTTGCGCATGAAGCCATTTTAATCAAAAAAACTATAGAAATTCTGAGAACATGCACGTTCAATTTTAATGGATGGTAGGTACCTCATGAATCGGTCATTCATTTCTGGGATGGATATCGTATTTTATGGGAACTTTAGCGTCCAATGAACTTGAAAACACAACATTTTTCGGTGTAAAATAAGCAAAGCTAATGAGGAAATTAGTATCTTAGGCTCATAAAAGCGAAGACACATTTGAAAATTTATTGATCTCGTTGATAATCGATTGCAAGAAATTTGTGCATATTGTTTCATATGAAACACCGAGTGGTGTTACGCTTTATTTTCATACAGAAGTAAGGAAATTAATATAAATACAGTTGAACCTCGATTATCCGTAATGCTCGGTACCGAGATCATTACGGATAATCGAAAATCCCGGTTAAAGGAGGGCAAAATAAACATTCGAATATTTTATTATTTTTATTTATTTTTAATAAAGACACATGAAATTACATTTATTTGAAAAAATCTAATAGTGTAGTCTGTCTTTTCTCTTTAACTTTCGATTGCTCTTCGAATAAATGAGCTTGTATGCGATACATTTGTAGTTTATCAGGCTCTGAAATGCCTGGACAATTGTAATTTTCGAAGAACATTAACAGAACATTACTAGCGTCAATTGCCTGAGGCAATGTGGGCGTTTCCGTATTTTCTCCATCTGATTCCTCGGAATTTGAACCAAACTCATCCTCTTGCGTTTGGTGAACCATGTTTACGATTTCGTCTTCAGATAAAATAGCAAACGGTGCAATGTCATCGTCGCACTCTACCCACTTCTTGGTATCATCAGTCGTTAATCCAGGCGGTATTATTATATCTGATTGTATCTCAACAAGGCTATTTGAAGCATCTTCATCATCTTTAGATTGTAGTAAATTACTCCAAACGTTTCGTAGAACCTGTGGAGTTACATTGGCCCAAGAGGCCGCGGCTGTCCACATAGCTGTCTTAATGTTCAAAGATTTAACGAATTCACGTCTTTCATTTCCATTAACTAGTTTTTGAACGATCAATATACGGTAATGACAAAATTGCTCCTTGATCCATAGGCTGAATCAAGGATGTTCAATTCGGTGGAAAATATTTTACTATGACGTTTTTAGATATCATAGCACTTACATCTGGGTGTGCTGGACAGTTATCTAATAGCAAAAGAATTTTACAACTCTTTTCGAGGCCAATGCGCTGCAGATGTTCTTTTGCTTCTGGCACAAAATTTTTATTAAACCAATCCAGAAATAACGCCTGTGTTACCCAAGCTTTCTTATTGGACTTATAAATCACAGGAAGGTCACCAACGTTTTTTAAAGCTCGTGGATGAGCACTTTTTCCAATTATCATTAATTTACACTCGTGTGTTCCAGCTGCATTTGCATAAACTAACACTGTGATTCTCTCCTTGAACTGCTTGTATCCGTCAATAGAATATTCATCACCACTAACCAGGGAAGTCTGAGGTAAGTACCTCCAAAATAGACTGGTTTCGTCTGCATTATAAATCTGTTCGGCTGTAAGTTGCTCCTTTTGAATGAATTCATCTAAGTCGTCCACAAATATCGTAGCAGACTCATAATCAGCACACTGCTTTTCTCCAGTTGATTTCAATCGACGAATTCCATGTGGTTTTTTAAATTTTTCCAGCCAACCTGATGAATACTTAGAATGAAAAACTTTTGCCTTCTCAGTTATCATTTCGCCTGAAATTCAGAAGCAAATTTCAGTTTGAGTTCGTAAAATGTCTCAATAGCATCGTATACATCGCAATCGTGAATACGTATTAAACTGTTCTCGGTTGAGGTTATTCTAGTTATGATTAATTCGAACCGAGCCTTAATACGGACTATGTTAGTACGTACCGGTGTATACGAGACCAATTTGAGACAACTCACCTGTAATTGGAGTTCTCTTAAATCTTTCTTGCCGAAACCATTCATATGTTACGAAATCGACTTCTGGATTTTCGGATTTTTTTAGCGTACGCCTGTTTTTAAGGCCACATATTGAATCACTTTCAGAGCAAAACTTTAAAATTTGTTCTTTGTTTTTTTAACAAATCGTATACAGTTTGTAATCCAACACCATATTTCTCCGACAATATTTTAGCCGATATGTTACGTTTGCTATGATCATTAATAAGTTCCATTTTGTCTTTAATTCAAAGAACTTTTCTTGGTCTTTTTACCAATTTAGCCTTTGACGGTGGCATTTTCAAGAACTACTTAGGTGTTATTTAATCAAATTTCACACAGAGAATGAATCTAAAAAAAATTTAATACACAGCTCATTGCAGTAAAATAGCAAAGCGGAAATCCCCAAATTTTATGAGCATTATACGGAAAAATGGACACATGCATAAATCTGTATCACGGATAATAAAGGCAAATCACGGAAGGTGGAGGTATAAAATCAATCACTCTGTAACCCGGTTAACAGATGTTCCCGGTTAATAGACTCCCGGATAATCGAGGTTCAAATGTATATACGTTACGGACACTCCTCTCATATTTTGACCAATTCTACTAAAATTTGAAAGGAGTGTCCGCTGATATACATACAGTAGAACCCCAATCATCCGGACTACATGAAGATGAGAGTATTCCGGATAGCGAAAAATCCGCATAATCGAAAATAATAATAAATGTTTATCTGTCATTAAGCCATTTCTCCCCATCGTTGCGTAAACGCAACATTTTGAATTTAATTTTTTTTGTATTGAAAATAAGAAAATAAATTTATGACATGTAAGCCAGTCTAGAAAAGAAGAGCTTATACATGGATTATAATTTTTTAAGTGCTTAGTTTCAAAAAAATACATGTTATTCCAATTTTTCAAAAACTGCTAATTGAGTCATCTCTAGATCGACAGATTCATCTAGTCATAAAAGTTATTGATTGAAATAATTCGCAACTTTTCAAATCCTACAAATCTTTAGCAACATCTGCTTTATGATATAAACGCCTTTGTTGAACAAAACTATTTACACATGTTGTTGATCTTAAGACTTCCAGGAATCGTTGCGTATACGTAGGGCTGCCATCTTCAAAACCTGCCCCCCAGGACCGGAAGCGTAAGTTCCCCGGATTTTGGAGCTTTCACCCCGGACATTTCAAAACTTTTTCATTCACTTACATCTTGATTGAAATATATTTTACTCCGTACTTGATAGAAGAAAACTTTAATTTTAAGTCACTTTTGTTGCATGTGTTTAATCGTTGTTGTGACGACAAGTGAGTAATTTTGCTTTATTTTCGAAACCTTCTTATGTATTAAATAAAAGATAGTAGTAGTTAGTTTCTAGCAGTCTACCTATCTTAAAAGGATAAAAACTTTAAAGTAGGTAGTGTTGTAGAATTTATTTATGCGTTGGAGAAAAACTAGATGGCGCTACCATATTGGTCAACCCTGACCGGAATCTCGATAGAAAGATCACTACCATCGACTCCGTGCGCGCGGCGGCCAGCTTTGAAGTGAAATAAAAGTATTGGAATAATAAATAGTTATTTTATTTTATGATAATACAGTAGGTTTCCAAAAATTGTACTATGTAATTTAACTTATTAATAAATAGGTTATGATGTTTTTTGGATTAAGTACTGTCACTTTTTGTGAAACATCGAATATTTCGTTTCGTAAAATAATGTAAAACTTACCTGGCAAAAATTACGCCCGGTTCGTTTTGCCGCCGCCACTCACACACGTCTACACATCTAACTTTTTACTACGCGGCTAAATAGATCGCTAACGCTCGCCATTCGCCAGATCACGCCATGCGTCGGTCAAGCGCGCCTAGGGTTGCCAGATTTTTTTTGATCCTATAAGGGACAAATGGTCATTTTGCACAAAAAAACGGAATTTTGAATTTTCCCCCGGGAGAAATGAAAAACATGTACGTTGTTTTTATTGCTAGTTATTAGTTATATTTTAAAGATGACCGTGTAAGTTTTAACATATCTTTGTTTGATTGTACATATTTGTAAAATTCAATGCAGCTATAATCATAGTTGGAAACGGTCATTAATTCGCTCTTTATCAAATCCGGAGTACATTTGTTGCGCACATCAGTCCATTTTAATGCCATCTGCGAAAAAATACTCTCTACAAAGCAGTTGGAACTAGGGATACTGAAGACAAACGATATAATTAGAAAAATATTAGGGATTTCACTCCTGGTAAATCCTTCCATTATTTTCTTCTACTTTTCAATAGCACCCATGCTTTTGTCATCAAAAGACGTTGCAGTTTCCAGATTTTTTTAATTATTTGAAAATCTTCGTATAACGAGTCCTCCATATTTAATTGATCGATCCTTAAAAGTTCTGCAGCATTTTGAAAATGTTCAAAGTTTATTGGTGATTTCAAATTTAAAAATAGCATTTTGGAAAGGATGTTACTTTCTGAGAAATCATATCGCGGTGTCAAATATTCTATGAAATTTGTGTAGAACTGTCGAAAATCGTTTTCGATAGATTCGTTGGCATAAGTAGACAATCCGCTTGCTATTTGTCTTGCTCGGCTTCCAAAAAAGTTGTCTTTTAATCTTTGCTCCATCTTTTCGCGAATCCCGTGCATTTCAGCATGCATTTCGACAATTGATAGAGAATCTGATTCAATCTTTTTCATTGTTGTTTCTATCGAAAACATTACATTATGAAGGAACGCTAAATACGCCAAAGTTTTCGTCTCCTCTTCTTCGGATGTAATTATGCTCTCTAATAGACGAGGACACTCGTCGCGGGACTCTAGAAAATATGATTTTAATGCTGGCCATATTTTTATGATTCTTTCTACTGCAGGACCAAGAGATAAAAATTTCGTAGGAACATGTTTCACAATTTCTTCCCATTGCATCTCATTTGCTTCAAATTGGAGTTGTAAGTTTGCCCTTCGTTTCGCAGATTTACTGAAGTGACTGGATATTTTCAAAATCAAACTTTCAACGTCTGCTTCCAATTTATTAATACTGTGTTTTGCAGCATTGTGGAGAATGTGAACAGAGCAGCCAGCTTTAAGGATTTTATCATTTTTAGTTAGCAAAAGTGTATAAATCGAATGGTTTCTGCCGAAGTTTACATTAGTGTTGTCAGCGGAAAATGCCGAAATTTTTTTGTAAAGAAAGTCCATTTTTCTCCAAAGTGTCTGTTAACAACTTCGATACTTGATAAGCACATTCGTCATTTTGTTCTATAAGGTCAAGTAGACAGTTTTCAATACCGGAATGGTAATCAAAGAGTCGTATTCCAATTGGAAACATTTTTCTGTTTTTTTTTTTATTACTTGCATCAGTTGATATCGAGAAGTATTGATTTTTTTCTTGAACGGTCTTTAAAATATTTTTAACGGACTCTTTGGCTAATACTTTACATACTATAGCTTCCGCTTTGGTTCTTCCGCAGCTAAAACCTTGAGCGATTTTTGAATCACTGCATATATATGATAACAACTTGTGTGAACAATCCAAGCTACTGTAACTAAGAGAATGCTTTACCGTGTGATAAATTGATGCAACTTCTCCAGCAGTAATTTTGTCTTCCATCTTCGAGGTAGATGTCCTAGGTTTCGAAAAATATTTATGAAGGCTACTTGATGCTCTATTGCTAACAACAGTTAAGTGAGATTTTGTGGATGCATGTTGCTTTACATCAGTAACTCCACCATGAGAACAAGATAAATCTTTATCACATAGATGACAAGAAGCCTTGTATGAGTTTTCTTTTACCGGTCTTAACCAGGAATAATTACTTTCCCACTGTGTATTATACTTTGTAAGCCTTTTGGCTTTCTGTAATGGTATTCCACTACTCACTCTTACAGACGAATTATCTGTGTCATTATCACATGAATCACTCATTTTGTTTAATAGTTTTAACAACAGTTATCAAAAAACGTCAGCACGAACAAAACCCAATAAGTACTGTGAAACAATGAATTAATGTATCAAACATTCGGTAGGGTAGGTGCTAGGCTAGAAATCATGAGAGAAGTGAGGGAGGGAGGTAGATGATACGCGTAATTGCGAATGTAAGACAAACAGAGACAAATAAATGTACTTTGTTTGTGCCGCGTTTCGATAGCGGTCTATCGATCGACATCAGATGCATTGGGCTTTAATCGGATGGACACTGACACACACCTGACACCTCATGCTCTTGTGCGCTATCCGCCGGAGTCAGTATTTTAATCGAATAATGTTGAAATACGGGACAGAGTCTGTCCTTGCGGGACGCTAAAAATTATGACTGAAATACGGGACGTCCCGGGAAATACGGGACGTCTGGCAACGCTAAGTGCGCCCCACGCCCCGCTCGGCGCTTGCGTAGTAAAATAGCGTCGGCAGCGCGTGCGGTGAAATACCTAACCCATAGCTTTTACATAAATTATGGGAACGGGATCTGATCGAAAACCCGGACTTTTATTGTAGTTCGGGTTGCACCCGGACTACAATTTAAACCCCGCCCGGACGCTCCCCGGACGTGTTCCAAACTAGGACAAATCCGGGGAAACCCGGACGGATGGCAGCCCAACGTATACGCAACGTTGGGAAAAATGATCATCGGTATATTGCTACTGACCGGATATCATTCTCTGCCTGGTACGAAATTATACTGGTCAACAAGTGAAGACAAAAGTGTATCAATTGTGAGAAAATGTATGAGTCGTAACAAATTCGACTCTATAAAGGCAAATATCCATTTATGTCATAATGCTGACTTGGATCAAAATGATAAATTCGATAAATTGCGTCCTATTTTCGATATTATAAACGAAAAAAATTTGCAGTTTGGAATATTTTCACACAACTTGTCAATTGACGAACAAATGGTGCCTTATTTTGGACGTCATGGCTGATCGAAAAATAGGAAAATAATGAATCTCTTCCAAAACAAAAAAAATAATAGGTTTCAATAAATCATTGAAGTTTCAATAACAATGATTAAAATTTCTGTAAATAAGATGCGAGAAAATTTCATTTAAAATTTCAATTAAAAAAAACAAAAAAATTCAAAAAATTTACAATTTTGCCGAAACTGAAAGTGGCTCTATCATTTTTCACTCATTTTCACAACCAACAATTCATTTAGCCTATCCTCAAACCACTTAGGCGACCTTCATCAAAGGAAAACCTGTACGATTTGGATTCAAGTTGTGGTGCAAATGGTTACTTATACCAGTTTATTCCATATGGTGGCAAAATTAGTAACATAACTAGGAAAGATTTGGGTCTGGGAGAAAATACCGTTTTAGACCTATTGTCCGTCATCCAAGACCCATGCAAACATCGCATATTTTTTGACAATTTTTTTCTTCACATAAATTGTTTTGCAAGAAAAAGGCCAGTGGTACTATCAGAGAAAATCGAACTATGAATGAAACTTTGATAGATACGAAAAGTTTTCAGACACAAGAAAGAGGGTCATTTTACTATTGCTTCGACAAAAAACATGAAGTCCTGTTGGCTCGATGGAATGATAATTCTGTGGTAAATGTGGCTACTAATAACGCTAAAATAGAACCATTGGTTACAGCAAAACGTTACGATAGAAAAATAAAAAAGATGGTGAATGTTCAACAACCCCAAGTAATAGCAGATTATAATAGAAATATGGGGGGGGGGGAGCAGAACTCCACGATGGCATAGCGAATTACCGGATTCGAGTAAGAGAGAAAAAGTGGTGGTGGCCACTGTTCATCAATTTGATAGACAGTGTTCTGGTCAACTCGTGGAAAATTTACAATCTGGCGAATGAGCGATCCTTGAGCCAATTTTACGTTACTGTAAATTTGTTGAAAACTGAAGAATTCCAGCTTGCAGATAATTCGCAATTTTTGGGTATTTCAAATACAAATCTAGGAAGGCCATCGAAAAACGCGTTGCCTTCCAATATTCGCTTTGATAATATTGGACACATCATAGAAGAGCACGAAAGTAAACGTCGCAGAAGATGTCGTCAGTGTAGAAATACAACAATTTATATGTGTAAAAAATGTCAAGTACATCTTCATGCTGGTTGGTTTTAACATATTCCACTCCGCTAATAATGTAGCCTGCATTTTGAAACTAAGTTACTAGTATTTTTGTTTCATCACTAATCCCAACGTTGCGTAGACGCAATATTTTGCGTAATGTAAACTATATAATAAATATTTTTTCTGACTATAAATTTCTCTTTTGAAAGTATTTATAATTGTTGTTAGCAATAAAACCAATTAATATGCTTTTATTTTCAGTCTTGGGTATTAATGGGTTAAGAACGATTTTTATTTCCCCAGATTGACATACACACACATTTGTGTATTTAATTATTTTTTATTAAAAAAACCAATGATCGATGTTTGCTTAAAGCTAGCACTTCTTTTAGAAGCTGCCAAATCGCGAATACTTTTAAGACATGTACGAGGGGTGATCAAAAAGTAATGATAATCACAATAAAATACGGTGATGACAGTTACAAAAATAATTTATTTTTCTACATTGTCTCCTAACAAGGCAATACATTTAATCCATCTTTTTTCTAAACCCAGGATTCCCTGAGAAAATTTTTTTTGTCTTGACCCTCCCAAAACGTCTCTACAGCGGCCATCACTTCACTATTGTCTTCAAATTTCTTGTCTCGGAGGTGTTGCTTGAGACGAGGAATGAGATAGATCTGGCGAATAGGGTGGGTGTTCCAGCAGTTCGAATCCCGTTTCTTGAATGGCAGCCATCGCAACTGCGGCTTTGTGAGCCGGAGCGTTGTCTTGGTGAAACAGCACTCTGCGACTTTTTGCCTTAATGACTTCCCGCAATCTTCGTATTTGGTCCGCGTAGTAATAGCCCGAAATAGTGGCTCCCTTTTCCAAATATTCCACCATAATTATTCCTTCGGTGTCCCAAAAAACGGACGCCATAACCTTTCCCGCCGAACTTGACACTTTGAACTTCTTCGGTGCTGGTGAGGAGGCTCGCTTCCAAGTCATCGATTGTTGTTTGGTTTCAGGATCAAAATGGTGGATTCAGGTCTCGTCCATGGTCACGAAACGTGACAGAAATTTTTTCCGATCTGCTTGGAACTTTTGGAGATTCACCCTTGAACTATCGACTCGTTTTTTCTTGTGCTCGTCGGTTAACATTCGCGGTACCCAACGCGCAGAGACCTTTTTCATCTGCAATTCGTCCACAAGGATTGCTCGAACGCTACCGTATGAGATCCCCGTGACCTCAGCTACATGTCTGACGGTCACTCTTCGATCTGCCAACACAACATCTTCGACCTTTTTCACGTTGTCTTCAGTGTGGGACGTAGATGGGCGTCCTTCGCGGTGTTCATCTTCAGTGGATGTCCTTCCCAGCTTAAACTCCCTGGCCCAGCGTGCAACTGTGGAATACGGAGGAGCAGAGTTCCCCAATGTTTCCTCTAAGTCGCTGTGTATGTCTTTGGTAGACATTTTTTTCAAACGGAGGTACTTAATGACTGCTCTAATTTCGTTTTTCTCCATTTTGATGTTGTCTCTTCGCCGGTTCGTATTCAACTGAATGTCCCTTCCGTGAATCGTAGTCTATTTATATGATTTTTTCATGCTGACCTAGTGAGTGTTTAAGCAAGCGAAAAAAAATTTTGTTGGATTTTTATGCGGACTGGAAGTAACCGTTTATCATTACTTTTTGATCACCCCTCGTAAGTTGTCTGGGATTACGTTCTTTTTGTTCCTCCACCCATTTTTTGGCGACATCTAAACAACGAGAAACAAATCTCTCTTCGTCGTCTCGATATTGTTCTTCTGAGGCAGATATTTCATGAATAATATCTTCATCACTAAAAATTTGGAATCCAGCATCGTTTGAATCGCAATTTAACCACTCAATTACATCTTTGTCGCATTCAGCACATATAGAAATTTGTGCTATTGCTTCTGCAATGTCTGCTATATCCGATTGTACCACGTTACTGGAACTTGCTAACGGTCTTTTCAAAATTTTATTCCATGACTTTTTCAAAGTTGATATATTTAAAGAATTCCAACTATCTGCTGCCATATAGCAACAATCTTTTAAATATATTTTCTTGTAAAAGCTGGTAAGTGTTTCTTCATTATTTTTGTCTGCTAGTTATGATCGTCGAAGCATCCGTTTTCTAGATAAACGTTTAAATATTTCTAACACACCCTGATCCATCAATTGTATTATCGACGTGACATTTGGTGGAAGAAATTTTACTGAAAACATTTCATCGATCTGGTTTAAACATTCTATAGATGGCTGGGATGGTGCATTGTCCAATAACAATAATGTTTTTCCTGTTTTATTTATGGAGTTTTGAAATTTTTCACTTCTGGTATGAACTGTTTTTCATACCATCGTTTAAAAATTTCGTCATTTATCCAAGCTTTTTTTAACTTCTCAGTATATGGGAAGTTCTTGTAATCGCCTCGAAAATCGAAATTGAAATTTTCAACATTTCTTTACGTTTTAAGGTCTATGGTGTATATTTTAAGTGTTTTAGTAAGAAGTATGTATAGATATTTGAGTGTGTATGTACGTACGTGCGTTCGTGGACAGTTTTTCTACGAGCATAACTCACGTAAACAAAGTCGTATCGACTTCGTTGACATGTCAATCGAAGCGTCTTTGCAATCTTAAGAGCTGATTAGCTTTTGGAAAACTTCGGTCGGGGGGTTTGCTGTTTTGCCCCTTTTGAAGGTCATTTCCGTAATGCGTTATATCTCGCGAACCAAACGTACGATTATTTTAAACAAGGTGTCAATCGACGCGTATTGACATTTATGTGGTTTCATCAAATTTTAAAAAAAAATTCTTGGAGACGTTTTTTAATTTTTTAAAAAAAGTGCAAAAATGTAGGTTTTTTTTCAAAAACACAAAATTTTTAACTTGATTTTCAAACCTAAGTAATCAATGTTTATATTATTTATATACTCCAAATAGTTCTTGTGAAAAAATCAGCAAATTTTTTTTTCATGTTTACAAAAAAAAATTAAATAAAAAATAAAAAATCATTAAACGTTCAAGGTCATTTACGTCATTCATTATATCTCGAGAACTAAATTTAATCTTTTCATCGTTAAGGTGTCAATCGACGCGTATTATCATTTTTATGATGGTTTTATATTTTAAAAAAATCATTAAATCGTTTTTTTTAAATTTATTAAAAAAAATGGAAAAGTAGTGTTTTTTTTATAAAAAAACTCATTTTAACCTGATTTGCACATGGTAATAATAAATGTTTATAGAATTTATAAAATTTTATCAATTTTTGTAGAGAAACCAGCAAAAACTTTTCTCATGATCACAAAAAAAAATTAAATAAAAAATAAAAAATCATTCACCATCAGTCACCATGTAAAAAGGGTTCATTCGAATCATTATACCTTAAATCTCTTATTCTAAAGACATCGTTGTAAAGTCAATCAAAGTTTATTAATATTTGCAAAATTTGAGCAGATTTTCAATAGTCTGTATGTTTTAACTTTAATGAAAAAACTGCTTTGTAACCTGTCCCCCCTCCGATTGATCCGCGTGAATAATCAATCAAACCAATGCACCAAAATCCTAACGTAATCAATTGACGCTCGCGTAGATGTTATGATTAATATTAAGTCATTCCAATAACTTTTATGAGAGGTACATTTTTATTATTTGAAGTAGTATTATTTCCATAATTATTATTGTGTTTAATATTTTTAATATCTATGTAGATATTACTGGGAAGTTGACCGTGTGGACCCCATGGGTCGCACCTCACGGCTTGTCTCATGATCGTATTCAACCGCAAGACTTTTGATATTTTTAAAGCATCTGGAGCACTTCGATTTACCAATCACAAGCAATGGGAGTCTGTGTCTGCCTGTGACACTTGCACACATTATTATATTGCAGTATTTTCACGTCTTGATACTGTGGCGGCCGCGGCTTAGACGCCTTTCAGCTTATGTGCCTTTTTACATTGCATTGTGTATATTTTTTGTGACAATAAGATCCCAATATAATAGAAATTTATTAGTACAGTCAATTGGAAGTTTGACCATGCATTTTCAAAAAACAGAGAAATTTTTATTTTAATGCGTGGGCAATGGTATAGTTAGCTTAAGTTCAATTTCCTGGGGTCGCAGATGATGGCCTCTGAGCTTCATATTAAACACAAAAGAAAGTGGGGCACTCATATCTCCAAAACCGTGTCTCCCACAAGAAAGTTGTGTATGGCAAACTTGCGTAGAATATAACTGTTACCAAATCGTCCATACATCACTTTTACGTGGTGTCAATAATAAAAAAGATACAAGCCAAAAGCCATACCCAAAAAGGGGGAAACAACTTTCGGGCGCCACAACTTTTTGAATTTCAAATTTAACCGCGAAACACGTTAGGATACTTTTCTAAGATAATTTTGTCACAAATCGTTTGCGGTATTGATTGTTCCAATCACTGCACATTAACGGGAGTTATTCCATTCCAAAGGGAGGAAAATCGCGCTTTTGATGGCGAACCTCTCGTTGCGAAACTCGCGGAGTATTTTGGAAGGCAGCCAGATTTTTGGCGCAATGTGTAGTGTGTCTTACTGTGAGCTTAAATTCAAGTTTGTGGGATCGCAGCCCCACTCCTCTAGGCATCTTTACTAATACTTTTATACCCTATCATAGTCTACTGGACCTTCTTTAACGTTTCTGTGTGCTCAATAGGTTTCTTGCTTGGAAAGTTGGCTCAGTAACATTAAATGCTAACATTCAGAGTTTTTGCATGCAACTTATGTTGAAAAAGTAGCATCTAACAAAATAAAAAAAAATATTGTCGTCTCTCTTTAGTGTTAGAATTATAAAGCTATGTTTTTCTTGCATGTCAACATTTTCTACATAAGAATTGCTCGAAGAATGCGGAACACTCGTACAAAGTTTCCTATAATATTCAAAAGTATACAAAAGGTTCTTTTTTGTAATGTATCTATTATATATACCACTCTCACTAAAAACGTTTAATCTGTAGGGCATCATATCTAAACTCTGAAAATATTTAAACGAATTGTTCGAATGGAATAGTTTAGAAACGGCGACGGTTAACTGAATTTGGATTAGATTAGCGATGAAAAACGCATGAAAGGGTACAGTATTAAACTCAACGATACGTTTAAAATTTACTGAATGCAGGAAATAGTGCATAACATCGCTTATGGTTCATAGCTGATATTATTTTCCAATTATGATCTAAAGCTCTGCTTTTGAATATGAATCGTATGAAATTTCACTCTCAGCTACTGACCTCTTTGTTTATGAAGGCTTCTACTACTAAAATCTTTTATCTACTAATGATAATGTACATTTGTATTCAAGTAGGATGAATGGAAATTCACGCAGAGCTCGATAGATTAGTTCTTCACGTCAAAAGCGCTGACAGCATTAGCAAATTTAAATCTTGCTAATTGTTAAACAGGTTGCCGTTTACAGCTTTCCCATAGAGAAACGAGAAAGTAATCGCAATTCAGGGTATTCTGCATTGTTAAAATTTTCACTTTCGCATATTCGAAGCACAAATTTCGATCCACTATACCACCGGACCATATTTGATATCGAGCAATTAAAGTATCACGCCATCGAATATAGTTCCAGCTGTTTTAGATTTAACAGTCTGCACACTATTGCAAATCTATTTCTGTGGAGTGAAAAATATGAATAAATACTACTTTTTCGTTACCCATATGCCATAATAATAAATTGTTTCTTTCGGATATAATCAATTATCGTTCGGACGTTTGTTGTTCCAGCAACGAAAGCAAAACACATTCACTCTAAATGCCAATCGAATATTTCACATAAAATTCATTTCTCAGTTCACATACTTGAAAGATGACTATGAAGTTATTTTCATTGAGAAGCGAACAAAATGTGAGTGAGTGAGTGTGAGTTCTGTTAATGTTAATAGCGGATTCTATTTATGAGTGTATTCTAATTTTAATAACGACTCAGCAGCTTTGAGTTTATCACAACCGTTTATATATGTAAGTGATTCCAGAAGCCAGACGAATGTATGCAACGTCGTGACAATACCATTGATGAGGTATTTACAGGATCCTCCTCTTTCATTATGATTTTGCCAAAAATAATATTTAACGAAGTAGATCATGAATTGCGCGCACCATAAAAAATGGGATTAACCGAATAAAATTTTGGTATACACAAAGGTTCATACAATTTTCGTTTAAAGTTCAAAATTCTTTCTGGTCTGGTATAGATTTTCATACCAATATCACATACACTGGCGAGCAACTGGTTCGGTACACCCAAAGATTTTGAGTTTCCTAGAAGTCGGGGAGGTATAGCAAAACAAATCGATAATGGTTTTATTGCCTATGGAAATGCCAATGAAAAATAGAATTTCTAGAATAATCTCACACGAGCGTTTACCTTGATGCATTTATCTAAGATTGTGGATATAAAATCGGAGCAACTAATTAGGTACATTGCTGAAAAACGTAGAATTTCGCACAGTAAACTAAGTAAATTAAACACATGTGTATTGCGACAATTTATTTTATTAATCAATAAGGAGTAGCTTTACCATTAATCCTAATGACTTCAAATAATCTATTTTTTAGAGATTCATTAAAATTTTTATAAATACGTGGAGGAATATTAGCCCAAGCTTCTTTAAATTACTTCTCCTAGCATTGCAACATTCTCATATTGCTTGCCATTATCGTAAATTTTTCTGGACAACCATCCCCAGAGATTTTCTATGATGTTGAGGCCGGGCGAAAGTAATGGCAAATCCAAAACTGTGATGTCCTTTGCCTCAAACCAGTCTTTAACACAACTGGCAGTACGAATGGGCACCAGATATTGTTGAAAAATCCAATCCATGCTTCCGAAGATTTCATCAAAATCAGCTGCTGCCGTTCGCAGTAAATCAACGTACGTATCTTCACAGTCCCCATATAGGATTTGGCTCCCCATATCATAATTGAACCCGTTCTTCTGTGGTGGCGAGATAAATATTTCTTCTCCTTCCTAATATCAAGAAAATAATATGAGAAGCCATCAGAACCATCCAAACAGGATATTTTTCATTATCGTTATCACAGCTGATGTGGTTTCGAGCAAACTGCAACCGTGCCTACTCATGTCTTTGCGATAACGCTAGTGTTTTCTTCAAACGGAACCGTTTTATTGTTGGACTTTCTTTTATTACCATTCTTACTGTCTAGACACTTGCAAAAGTTCCTGCATGTTCACCAATTCTCCGTGCACTTAGCGTAGAGTTTCCCGCTTCCCTCAAAATTTGACGCCGTTTTCTCTCTCAGTGGTCCCAGTTTTGATCCCTCCTTGGTAATTTTTGCTGACGATTTCCGGACCCCGGAGAAAACGGCACATTGCGCTGGCGCTACGACCAATTTTTTCTGATATTTTCTCCCGGAATGTCCTTACTTCTTTCAAGCTGTTCTTTTTTCCATTTTCTCCATGTTGAACTGATTTCTTCTTCCCATTTTTTAGATGTTATGTTAAGTTTATCAAAACAAACTCTCGCAGAAAAATAATAGCACACTCATTGTAAGCAGTCCAACATAGAATAACGTACCTAATCAGTTGCTCCACTTTTATATGCACAATCTTAGATAAATGCATGCAGGTAAACGCTCGTGTGTTTAATTTTTTTAGAAATTGCATTTTATGATTGAAATTTCCAGACGCAATAAAACCATTATCGATTTGTGTTTCTATATCTTCCCGATATCTAGGAGACTCAAAATATTTGGGTGTACCTAACCTCGTCAGTGGATAGTCCAGTCAAATGGTAGTTTAACCGTGCATTTTAGGGTAGCAGGCAGATTTTTATTGGAATGTGTGGTCAAGTTAATACATAATTAGGTTAAGTTCAAGTTCAAGTATCATTCATGGAAATTAAAAATACAAATGAATGTATCTGTTCTACTGTAAGAAATTGAAAATGTTCCTAAGGGCTCTGTACTTCTCTACTATGTTTTTCACGGGTACCATTTCCAATGAACTGCTAGCACGGTGAATTCAGCATACATACAAAGACTCCAATTTAGTAATTTTGGCACAATCTTAGACAAATTGCAGTGTACTGCAAAATATTCAACATTGCTCATCTTTATACAAAGCGATTCTGCAAACAGAGCGAATGTAATGGACTCATCTTTAGCGAAAATCGGTACTACATAATACCCCGCAGCGCCTATTTTAAGGAGTTACAAAGATTTTAAGAAGTTTTTTGCCTATTTTCATCATATTTGGGTCTACAACTACCAAATTAGACCAATGAAAGTACTGGTCTCGATCTCAAATGAAAGACAAGCCGCGAGGTGCGACCCTTGAGGCCCACACGGTCAACTTCCCAGTAATATCTACATGAATATTAAAAATATTAAACACAAAAATATTTATGAAAATAGTACTACTTTAAATAATAATAATAATGAGAGGTACTCATAATCGTAATAGAAATGAGCTAATATCAATCATATCATCTACTGTAGCGTTCATTGATTACGTAATGCTTTTGTTGGATGCGGGGTGGCTTGGTTTGATTGACTATTCACGCGGATAAATCGGAGGGGGGCGGGATATAAAGCCTTTTTTACGTTATTTGTTATTTTTACATCGATGCTTGAAGGACAAAAGAGCGCTAGCAAAAATGACATTCTTGTTATTACGCCCACTGAAGAGGTTTTCTCGCGAGGTGTCGATTTTAAATAATTTTGTTCAAAATTGCCATGACTTCGGCATAATCAATGAATTTGTGTTTTGTCACGACCCGTGTTTTAGGTTTTTTTGGATCATACAAAATAATTTGGCTAGTTTCTCTTTTTTTTTTATAAAGTTAAAAACATAAAAAAAACTAATACACGTCGAATGACACCTCAATGATGCAAACATCATATATGGTTCGTGAGATATAGTGGATGATAAAAATGGCCTTGAAAATCATGATGACTTTTAATGATTTTTTATTTTTAATTTCATTTATTACGTAATCATGAATAAAAGTTTTGCTGATTTTCTTACAAAAACTGTTAGGAGTATATAAATTTACATTTATTAGTGCGTGCTGCAAATCAGGTTAAAAATTTATTGTTTATTTTAAAAAAATTAATTTTTAGCACTTTTTTTCAATAAATTAAAAAACGGCTCCAAGAATTTTTCTGAAAATTTGATAGAATCACACTAATGTCAATACGCGTTGATTGACACCTTAATTTTGCAATTCGTATGTGTCGTTCCGGAGATATAACGCATGACAGAAATGACCTTCAAACGGGCAAAACAGCAAACCCCCCCGGCCGAAGTGTCCCAAAAACTAATCAGCTCTTAAGTTTGCAAAGACGCTTCGATTGACACCTCAACAAAGTCAATATGACTTTGTTTACGTGAGTTATGCTCGTAGAAAAAAGTGTCCACGAACGCACGTACGTACGTACACACACACACACACACAAACATACATACATACTTCTTTCTAAAAACACTTTATATATACTCTATAGACCATAAAACGTAAAGAAATGTTGAAAATTTCAATTTCGATTTTCGAGGCGATTACAAGAACTTCCCATATACTGGGAAGTTAAAACGCGATATCCTTTCTTTGTAAGTTCCGAATTGGCACCATGTGGATGTGCACGTAAATATTGATCCTTGACACAACAAAATTATAAATGAGAGAAAAAAATTCCTTTTCCGTAATATTTACAGTTAACACACTTTTTTTTAATTTCCCTATTTATTGGCATTTGGTGTACTCGTCCTGGAATTCGAAATCGAAATTTTCGAAATAAATTTACGTTTTGAGGTCTTTAGAGTATATTTAATGTGATTTTGAAAAGAAGCCTGCATGTGTTTGTGTGTATGCTTACGTATGTTCGTGAACAGTTTTTCCTACGTGCATAACTCACGTAAACAGTCTCATCGACTTTGTTGAGGTGTCAATCGTAGCGTCTTTGCAATCTTAAGAACTGATTAGGTTTTGGTAAACCTCAGTTGGGTGTTTTTTTTTTGTTTCGACCCCTTCAAGGTCATTGCTTTCATGCACTATACGAGGTGTGTTCAAAAAATAACGGAAATTTCAAAATTTCGCGGGTTTGGAGAGTCTAATTGTCAACTTTTTTTTTTAAAAAAAATATGTTGGCATACATGCCTCTGAAGTATGATAAAATTTTCAGCTGTATTCATTGTTTACTTTGTCTGTGGAAGCCGCTAAGGCTAGACGTGTTTTGAAGAGCTCGGCGATTTTCGTTGAATTTTGAACAAAAACAGCGGCGAATGGAAGTTGCTCAGGAGTCACTTAATGAAGTCAACGACGATGCAGAATTATTGAAACGTGTAACAGGTGACGAAACATGGGTTTACGGATATGACATTGAAACTAAGGCTCAATCGTCGCAATGGAAGCATCCTGGCTCGCCAAGACCGAAAAAGGCTCGACAAGTGCGTTCGAACGTGAAGGTTATGCTCACTGTGTTCATCGATTTTAATGGAATAGTGCATCATGAATTCTTACCACAAGGTCAAACGATCAATAAGGTGTACTATCTACAAGTTCAACGCCGTTTGCGTGAAGCAATCCGAAAAAAACGCCCGCATTTGTGGAAAAACAATTCGTGGCTTTTGCACCACGATAATGCACCTGCTCACAATTCGTTGCTTGTTCGCCAATCCTTGGCTAAAAACAATACTGTAATGATGCCACAGCCTCCATTTACGCCAGACATGGCACCGTGTGACTTTTTCCTATTTCCAAAAATAAAGAGAACCTTGAAGGGCTGTCGTTTTGCAAGCATAGATGACATTAAAAGCAAGAGCTGAAATAGCTAAAGGCTATCCCAAAAATCGAGTTTGAGAAGTGTTTCGACGATTGGAAGAAGCGCTGGCACAAGTGTATAATATCGAATGGGAACTATTTTGAAGGCGACAACATTCCCGTTTTTTTTTGAACACACCTTGTATATTGCGACCCAAACATTGAATTTGCATTGCTAAAAGGTCAGTCCAATCGTTTAATTTTGAAAAAGGTAATGCTGGAGGTTTTTTTTAAATTTAATGCAAAAAGTACAAAAATTGGATTTTTTCACTGAAATTGAATTTTTAATCTGACTTAGACAATCACTAATCAATACTTGGAAATTTTAGATATTCAAAACAGTTCTTGTAATATAACCGTAGTAGTTTTCTCACTGCTACAAAAAAACAAGCCGCGAGGTGCGACCTTTGAGGTGCACACGGTCAACTTCCGAGTAATATCTACTAGCTTTTGGTGGATTGGTTTGACTGAATATTCACGCAGATCAATCGGTGGGGGGCAGTTTACCAAGCCTTTTCTACGTTATTTGTTATTTTTATATCCATGCTTGAAGGACAAAAGAGCGCTAACGAAAATGAATGTAGTTTTTGTTATTACGCCCACTGAAGAGAATTTTAAATAGTTTTGTTTAAAATTGCCATAACTTCAGCATAATCAATAAATTTGTATTTTTTCAGGATATTACATCAATGAGACTAATAATTATTTCTTATTTTTAGTTAGTCTTGAAAAACATCGAATATGCAGTCAATAATCGGTTTAATTGCATGTAAAAAGTAAAATGTATTACAAATGATGATGGAGGAAGTAATTAAAATCGTACGAACACCATACTAACCTGCTAAGAATAACAATTTTTTTTTGGTGAAAGCTTTTTGAAGAATATGATCTTGCAAAGTATTGACTACAAAACATTTTACCATTCAAAGCGTTGATTACTACAAATGCAAATTTGATGGAATTTTTTTTTTGGTTTTCAAAATTTAAGCAGTTTTTTTTATTAAAATTAAAACACGGTACTGTGAAAACTATTCAAAATCTGCGCATTTGAGCAAAATTTATTGATATTTGCTTAATTTTATGCAAAAAATAATAAACTTTGATTGATTTCAGAACAATACCTTTATAACAAAAGATATGAGGTAATTTCATTCGTATGAACTCTTTTTACATGGTGACTGAATGACTTTTTAGTTTTAATTTAATTTTTTTTGTAGTCATGGAAGAAAGCTCTGCTGGTTTCTCTCCATAAATTGATGAGTTTATAAATTTTATAAACATTTATTACTGTGTTGTGCCAGTCAGGTTAAAAATATCCTTTTTATGGGAAAAAGCGCAATTTTTCGAAATTTTCTTTATGAAATTAAAAAAACGGCTTCAACGATTTTTTTAAATTTAAAAACATCACAAATATGTAGATACGCGTTGATTAACACCTCGCGAGATATAGTGACTGATTTAAATGACCTTGAAGTATGTCTGTTAATGATTTTTTCTTTTTTATTTAATTATTTTTGAAATCTAGAGAAAAAGTTTTGCCGGCTTTTTTTTACAAAAGCTGTTTGGACTGTGTATATAAATCTTATAAACATTGATTATAGTGTTTCGCAAATCAGGCTAAAAATTTATTGTTTATGAGAAAAATCCGAATTTTAACACTTTTTGAAAAAAAAATTAAAAACGACTCCAACAATTTTTTAAAAATGTTGATGGAATCACAAAAGTGTTGATACGCGTCGATTGACATCCTAACAATGCAAATCCTATGTTTGGTTTGCGAGATATAGCACATGACAGAAATGACCTTCAAAGGGTCAAAACAACGTATTTAAAGGAAAATCTACGATCAAAACTGAAAATTGACGGGAATCTCCTTTTCTCAAGTGTACGCAAACTTTATTTGTTCCGCTTGAAGAGTTTTTAGGATTAAAAGCTGTGTGTCTTCCTCATTGATCGGGCTTGTTTTATGAAATTATGTAATCCTAACAGAATTATGAGAATGTTTGAATTAAGGACCGCTCACTGGCTCATATACATATTTTTCTTATGATGGTTCATTTACCAGCTTGGTGAACTCAGACTTTATTGTTTATGTGTATGCACAGATTTTTTCGGTCTAATTTGTAGGATTTAATTATCTCCATGTCAACATGCCGTTCGATTTTTACCTTTCCATGACCATCTTTGACGAGGTGAGCATCAACAAAAAGAAATGAGTCTAAATATTGAATTTTTTCATCATCATAATGTCGACTAATTGGCGTCGTTGTTCTCGTTCAGATATCAAATAGTACGAACATAGAAGAATAGTGACTGGCGGTAACACTTTTCCAGCTCTTTTCCCAATTGAAGTTAGGCAATAATGAAATCGGCAAAATGATTCGATGATCACGAACAAAGTAAACGAATAATTCCAACACGAGCGAGCAGCTGAATTTACAAAATCTTTATTCGAGGAAAAGTTTGTGGATTGAAGTGAAAATATTGAAGCACATTATGAGTCATCGAAATAAGCAAAGTTTATTTAAAGTTCCATACAGCTTAATTTGTACTTTGACTTAGTTTTTCTTTAGAGTAAAGTTTTGATTAACCTAGTTTATATTCTGTTCTTTCGCTTCTATTTTTCGGAACGAATAAGTAGACCGAGAAAGCCTTGAGTGATTTTTTCGGATGAGATGCTTGATTTTCATTAGTACGCAATAAACCACCAAGGCTGATGCTATGTGTTATTGATGGTGTGATGTTTCAATTATAAGATAGAAGTAGAATACTTTCGTTACATCTTGCGTGTTTGTTTACTAAAGCTGTACTTTGTTAATCCGTCAGCAGCTTATCACAGTAATTCTTCTGAAACCAATACATATGAAGAATCGAAATTGTGAACTCGTGACCATTAACATGAATTCGATAAGTTACATCAGCAAGTGCTACAGGTTTCCGGTGGAATTATTTCTGAATTACTTGACCAAATGAAATATAAAATAGCTACAGCTACAGACATATAATTAGAAACACTTGTAGCTTAGAAATCCCCAATTTTGATATAACTCATTCCCCCTAGTTTTTATCTGATTCGATGACAATTGAGGAAGGCCAAGAGTTGGCTGATGCTACTTCTATAATAACGACAGGACAACAAAAGTCCTGGAAAACCCAAGACTTGGAACGGGCATATGATTAGAAACACTGTATTTGACTATAAATAGGATGGCATGCAAATTCGTTATGATTCGTTTCAGTTCAAACATGATTTTCAAAGTTTTAAAAGGTGTTTGTAATTTCAAGAACGATAGGAAAGGCTAAGAGTTGCACGCCTCTAGTTAGTCAAAATATTGTAGACGACTTGAGAGAGTTAGCCTTGTCATATTGGTAAATTGCCAGCCGTCTAAAATGTTCCACAAAAGTGGCTAACGGAGCACTGAAACCGGTGGAAAACCGCAGGATGTCCAGGATTTTCCCAGGGCTAAAGAACCCGAAACACAACTCTAAGTTTAGATCGACAAATTATCTGCACATCGAAACGGAACCCAAAAAAATCGGTTGACGAAATTCATCACCAACTTTTCGGCGAAAGTAGCCATATTCCGGTGGGAACACTCAGAAGATGTCTTGTGGAAGCCGGACTACATGGCAGGATGGGCTGGTAACGGCAACCAATCGGAAGAAAAGAATGGGCTTCGCAAGGGTTAAATGTTCCCTGGAAATAGGAATGAAAATTCATCTTTTGGTGCGACGAAGCAAAAATAAATCACATTGGCCCTAATGGCAGGAGATATGTAAGACGACCAAGAAGGAATTCGACACTTCAACTGTTGTTAAGCATGGAGGTGGCTCCATCAATGTTTGGGGATGTTGCTCTTGGTTTGGTGTTGAATCAATACACCGTAGAAAAGGAATATTAACCAAGAAAAAGCACATTGACGTCTTAGAAAACATCATATTGTTTGGGCTGTAGAGAATCTTCCTACACGACAACGACCTTAAACGTACGGCACGACACACAAATAAGTTTCTGGAGGACAACGGCGGCGCCCTTTTACACTGGCCATCAACCAGTCCGGACTAAAAACCAATCGAGCACTTATGAGGAGACATAAAATACGACATGGTAGTAAGAACTTTCTCAAAAAAATGACCAAATGTTTGAAGCAGTGAAATAAGCTTGGGATCCATACTTGAGAAGGAACGACAACGCCAAACCCTTCGCAAGAGATTGTGAAACAAAAGGGTTTCCCGAAACGTTACTGATATGTTTTTGGAGTTTGCTGTTTTTATTTGGTAAAATATTTGTTTAAATAAATGAATCTTGAAATAATTTTTACGTGTTTCTAATTACCAAGTCTTGGGTTTTCCAAGATTTTTCCTGTCGTCCTTTTAGAGGTAGCATTGGCTAACGCTTCATCGTCCTCATCGAAAAAATTAACTTAAGGGGAATGAGTTATATCTAAGAATTCATTAAGGTACCATTCCACTTTAGAATGCGATAAAAGGCCATTTTTCAAGCATTTGTTTATTTTTTATTCCCTTTTATAGAGGGCGCTGAAATTCAGTTTTGAAAAAATCGTTACTCCACGGCAGGGAGATAATCTATGGATTGAAAGATCTGAAACAAAAAAATTTGACGGCACTTTAAAAAGAAAGGTCTTTTACATCGTAATCCACCACCGTTTTTAAAAAAATCAGTTCAAAAAAATGACGGACTAGTGAAAAAAAATGTCAAAAGTCGACATATTTTTCGTAGTTTTTTTTTCAATTTTTTTGGTCATATTCTGCTGGATTACGGTGTAATATACTCTAACAAATAAAACACTTAAAGTTTTTGAAAATCCGTTCGGTAGATCTGGAGATTATCTTTAAGCTATGTTAAAAAACGTTGTTTTGCGAAAAACGCGTTCAAAGTTTTTGTTCCATGTTGCTAAAAAATAATGTGTGAAAAATGAAAAATTTGACATATTTCAAAAACACACAATTGATATGTAGAAGTCTAAATTAGCACTAAGCACAGGAAAAAAACTGCAAATATAACGTATAAAGGAGAAACCGCTATTTTATGCGGCCGACAGCTGCTCGAACATCTGCAAAGAGCTGTAAACGCGCACACACTCAAAGTCGCTATTTATATATTAAACTTTCGAATTTCAAAGATACTTCTGGAAGTTATTGTTAAAGTTCAAAGGAGTCGAAAAATGCAAAAAAAAAATCTATTCTTTTAAATTTATAAAGTAGACTAGTATCTTAAAAAATTGGGTTTCTAATTGTATATCCGCAGTTTTAACCTATTCGTAAAGCCTTCTAGCTTCTAGCTCTAAGCAAATTTTTTGTTTCTGTTGTGAGCAAAAGTAAAAACGAAGTACTGACTAGTATTGCTAGAGTCTAATCAGTACTATTTACCCTAATATCTCTATAGTCAAGCAGTAAGCTGAGCCAAGCAGCGTGAAATATAAAATTTTCTTGAAAACGGCGTCATTGAATTAGATTTTTTATTGTTTTCAGAGTGCGTAATCAAAAATATACATAAATAATTAATCAACTGACAGGAAAAGTTTGTGGTCTTCGGGGGATCCTCATGAAACACATCTTTAATATTATTACCAGACATGTTTTTAACTTCCCAGTATATGGGAAGTTCTTATAATTGCCTCGACATTTAAATTTTCAACATTTCTTTACGTTTTGAGGTCCCTAGAGTATATGTAAAGTGTTTTTAAAAAGGGAGATGTATGTGTGTGTGTATGTACGTACGTAGGTATGTTCATGGACACTTTTTTCTACGAGCATAACTCACGTAAACAAAGTCGTATCGACTTTGTTGAGGCGTCAATCGAAGCGTCTTTGCAATCTTAAGAGCTGATTAGTTTGTGGGAAACTTCGGTCGGGGGGTTTGTTGTTTTGCCCCTTTGAAGGTCATTTCTGTCATACGTTATACCTCGCGAACCAAACATACGATTTCCTGGATAAAGGTGTCATTCGACGCGTATTGACATTCATGTGATTCTATAAAGTTTTTAAAAAAATCCTTCGACCCTTTTTTTAATTTTTTAAAAAAAAGTGCAAAAAATTAGAGTTTTTTTCAAAAACAATAAATTTTTAACCTTATTCTCAAGTCGAAGTAGTCAATGTTTATATAATTTGTATACTCCAAACACTTGTTGTAAAAATATGATCAAAAATTTTCCTCATGATTACAAAAAAAAATTAAATAAAAAATCATTAACAGTCATCATGATCTTCAAGATCATATTTGTCATGCGTTATATCTCACGAACCAAACATACGATTTGCATTATTAAGATGCTAATCGACGCGTATTACCAGTTTTGTAAATCTGTCAAATTTAAAAAAAATCGTTGCAACCATTTTTTATTTAAGAAAAAAAAGTGCAAAAAATAGGTTTTTTTCATAAACAATAAATTTTTAACCTGATTTACGGGAAACACTAATCAATTTATATAAAATTTATATACTACAAGCAGTGTTTGTAAAAACATCATCAAACCTTTTTCTCATGATTACAAAAAACATTAAATAAAAAATAAAAAAATTATTAACAGTCATCATGATCTTCAAGGTCATTTCTGTCCTTCACTATATCTCACGAACTAGATATAACATTTGCATCATTAAGGTGTCAATCGACGTGTATTAACATCTTTGTCATTTTTTTAACATTATAAATATTCGTTTCAGCCGTTTTTTTTTCAATTTAATAGAAGAAAATGCGAAAAATTAGGGTTTTTTTCATAAAAAATATTTTTTTAACCTGATTTGCACAACTAAGTAATTAATGTTTACAAAATTTATACATTCTTATCAATTTTTGAAGAGAAACTGGCAAAACTTTTTTCCATGATAATGAAAAAAAAACTAAATTAAAAATAAAAAATCATTCAAAGTAACCATGTAAAGAGGGTTCATATGAATGATATTGCTTTATATCCTTCATTCTAAATAAATTGTTGTAAATTCAATCAAAATTCTAAAATATTTGCATAATTTGAGCAGATTTTTAATAGTTTTTACAGTCTTTCAATTAAAAAAACTGCTTAAATTTTGAAAACCATCAAAATTTCAATCAAATGTGCATTTGTGGTAATCAACGCTTTGAATGGTAAAATGTTTTATAGTCAATACTTTGCAAGATCATATGCTTCAAAATTGCAGTTTTTAGTAGGTTCATTTTTTAGTAATCGTAAGATTTCAATTACTTCCTCCATCATCATTTGTAGAACATTTTACTTTTTACATGCAATTGAACTTATTTTTGACTGCATATTCAAAATTTTTCAAGACAAATAGAAAATATAAAGTCATTACTAATCTTATTGATGTAAAATCGTTAAAAAACATAAATTCAGTGATTATGCTGAAGTCATGGCAATTTTGAACGCAACTATTCAAAAAGATCATCACGCGACAAAATCTCTTGAATGAGAGTAATAACAAAAACTGCATTCATTTTTGCTAGCGCTCTTTTGTGCTTCAAGCATCGATGTGAAAATAACAAATAACGTACAAAAGGTCACCACTGATTGATTGATCAAATCAATCTACCCGCATCCACCAAAAGCCTTACGTAATCAATGGATACTCCCGTTGATGATATGATTAATATTAACTCATTCCTGTTACTGCTATGAATACCTCTCATTATTATTACTTAAAGTAGTATTATTTTCAAAATTATTATTGTGTTTAATATTTTTAATGTTTATCTAGATATTACTGGGAAGTTGACCGTGTGGACCTCAAGGGACGCACTTCGTGGCTTGTTTTTTTTTTAATTTTGGAAAAAACACGTTTTCTCACAGCTAGAGAATATTTTATGATCTCTGTTGAGAATCACACATGAATTAATTACATGGATCATCACTAGAGGGTTTCTGTTACTATAATGTTTACTCATAGATGCAATTTCCCGTAGTTCGTAGTACGTAATGCATGCTCATAATATTACGGAATGAGTTAAAGTATCACCTACCAAATAGTAAATATAACTAATGAATATATAAAAAAATGGTGCAATATACTCACAAATTGATTTTGTTACGTAAAAAGTACTTTACAACCAATTAGTTAAGTTTTAGATAAAGATTTCGTGCAGGGAAACCGAATCTGAGATCCATGCGTTTGTTACATTATCAGGCTGAAATTCTTTCATGTTCCATTTCCATTTTTGTAGCAAAAAAATGATGGAAACATTTCAATATCCCGTTTTGGGAGAAAAATGGTCCTATGTTAAAAGCTGCTAAAAATTGCGAGTCGGCTTTAGAACTCGTGTATCGAATTTTTCTGTAAAAAGTGGAATTCTCTATTCTTTTATAGTACTAAATATTGTTTGGTACTTATTGTACCCCAAGTATGTATAAATAGGATTTCTGTGCATTCTACTAAAAACGATTTACAGCTGTTGCTATCCAAAAAAAGAAAAATATAAACGCTTGGTAACTTTAACCTGCGAAATTGTTTTGTTGAAGTAATTCCAAGTTATGTCCAAACATCGTCTAAGATCATTTGTGCCGAAAGATATTGACTTATTCTTACTTAACACCGCAACAATTAATTCGAAAGTGTTCATGGAGCCTGGAAAATGTCTTCTGGCGCTTGTTAACAAGCTAATCTAGATGTTCACATCGTTAAACAGGCTAATTTGGGCAGACACAATGGTAACTTTGAGTGCACGCCATACTTCCGTATTGTACAAGGCGGTCTTGAACAAATGCTAATTCATCTTCAGCAATTAGCTGCTCGACTCCTATTGTGCAAATGAAGAAAGTGAGAAAACTACAGGTTGGGTAATTACGAATTACTGGCACATTTGAAGAAATGAATGGGCATCAGCTAGTGATACATTTTTGCGGGCTTTAATTTCGTTACGTAAATATACTATTAGAGGAGCGAGTACGGTTCGTCCAGGTGGAAATTCGACGGAAAGCGGATAGAGCAATCAAACGCGGCAACGGATGCTTTAAATTCTCATAAGCAATATTCGGCTCGTTTATGCATTGCGTATTTTCCTTTTCCTTTGTTGTCATACGAAAAACGAGTATCTCGTCAATTTTATAACTTCAATCTTCTAGCGCATTTATCTGCCACGTAACCGACACCCTGAGATACTTGAAATCAAAAAATGAAGGCTATCGCTGGTAATGTGAGACGATATATCGAGGGCAGAATTAAGTGCGGTTTTCAAAGTTCGAAGCAGTGCTGCAAACGCAATTCGCTGCAATTGTTAGCAACCGCAAGCTAATGGATCTTCGATCCGATCGAAATTATCCGAGGTGAACTGCGCCACTTTCGTTTTCCACGCATGCAACTCTTTGCAATCGTTTCGCATGTCTCATCTTTAACGGCGAAGAAATATTGCTTGTGGGTTGCGGCTAGAAGCGGTTGATACCAATAACCTTCAGTGGCCGCAGGAAATCAGTAATATGCATTGTACTGTAGAATCAAGTGGATTGTGGGAAAATTATTCCAGATAATGTAGCCAAGTTCATGTCATCCAATGATCAGCAGAATGACCATTTCATTTTACTTTTGCTCGTTTAAAAGGCTCTAAAGTCTTACGAAAAGAAAGAACGATACACTACGTAATGAATATTTAAACGTGTAGTATGTTTGCCTCCTGATCACGAATCCGTTATCAGAATTGGACTATCACGTCATAATTTCTTCCTAACCTCAAAAAACAGGTAAAAAACAACAAAAATTGACGAAAATGTACGAAAAAAAATTAATTTTTTTTTCTTATCAAAATATATACTTATGCGTCAAAAAATACAAATCCGCAGACAAAATTGAAGTAGCAAGTCATATTTTTTTCTAACTTTAAAAAAGTGGTCGAAAATTGCACTTTTCAAAAAATTCAAAGAACTATGCAAAAATCACTATAGAGAAGTTTTTGATCACGAATCTGAAGTCTGATTCGCAAAATTCGAAACGGCGGATAAAGATTCTCTGGGCTAAAAATGTGCCACGTGCTGCACTCACTATCGAACAAGGAGACCTCTTTTGGCAACTTATCATATTATCCTTAACACAGCTTCTATAAACGCATATGCCATTTTTAACTCTTATCTTTGTATCTTTGTTCTCGTGCGATCAAGAATGAAAAAAATTCTATTTCGGTATCGAAAAAGTGCGTTGGTCAGGAATCAAACCCGAATTAAATGCTTGAGATCCAACTATCGTGTCTGCTGTCGCAAAAACCACTACGTTGGACGCTTTTACATCAAAAACGACATTGGGCGCTAGATGTCCTTTTAAGTGTTTGGATACAGCGAGATAGTTAAAAACAGGGCCACTACGAAATGAATTCGAATTGAAGAAACTTTCCAATGTGGATACAAATGGTCAGATAATAAATATTTTTAATTATTACTTTTTATTATTTTATTTTTGTTGTTGTTCGAAGTAACATGCACAGTTTACCATCTTTCGAGGGCCTTTTCCTGTTTGCGTATTAACAAGAGACGAGTATAACTCTGCCTCCTAAATATGAGAGAAATGTGTTGATACAACAAAAATCAGCATTTGCAGTTGTTTACAACTTTACGTTTTTTACTTAAGTTATCATGTGACTGTTAATGTAATCATAAATCTTACATTTCTCACTATGAGCTTACACTTAGCGTTCAATTCTTTAATTTAAATTAAGCTATTCTTTTTCTACAGAAATATTGTCATTATTTCACGTTTCTGTCTTCTTTATGTTTAGGTACAAAATTGTATAGCAACTAATCTCAAACAGATTTTCAAACCATAGCAAAAGAATAAAATTACAATCTCAATATATTTTTAACTTCCCAGTATATGAGAAGTTCTTGTAATCACCTCGAAAATCGAAATTGAAATTTTCAACAGTTTTTTATGTTTTCAGATCTATAGAGTATATATAAATTTTTTTAGAAAGAGAGTTGTTTGTGTGTACGTACGTACGAACGTACGTACGTTCGTGGACAGTTTTTTCTACGAGCATAACTCACGTAAACAAAGTCATATCGACTTCGTCAATCAAAGCGTCTTTGCAATCTTAAGAGCTGATTAGTTTTTGGGACACTTTGATTGGGGGGATTTGTTGTTTTGACCCTTTGAAAGTCATTTCTTTCATGCGTTTTATCTCCGGAACCAAACATACGATTTGCATAATTAAGGTGTCAATCGACGCGCATTAACATTTGTCCGATTCTATCAAATGTGTTTTAATTTATTAAAAAAAAGTGCTAAAAATTAAGTTTTTTTCCATGTACAATAAGTTTTTAACCTGATTTGCAGAACATAGTAATCAATGTTTATAAAATTTATATACTCCAAACAATGTTTGTAAAAACACCATCAAAACTTTTTCTCATGATTATCAAAAACAAACAAGCCGTGAGGTGCGACCCATGAGGTCCACACGGTCAACTTCCCAGTAATATCTAAAAAGATATTAAAAATATTAAACACAATAAAAGTTATGGAAATAATACTACTTCAAATAATAAAAATGTACCTCTCAAAAAAATTATTGGAATGATTTAATATTAATCGTAACATCTACGGGAGCGTCAATTGATTACGTAAGGATTTTGGTGCATTGGTTTGATTGATTATTCACGCGGATCAATCGGAGGGGGGACAGGTTACAAAGCAGTTTTTTCATTAAAGTTGAACATGGTGCTGTGAAGACTATTGAAAATCTGCTCAAATTTTGCAAATATTAATAAACTTTGATTGACGATACAACAATGTCTTTAGAATAAGAGATTTAAGGTATAATGATTCGAATAAACCCTTTTTACATGGTGACTTTGAATGATTTTTTATTTTTAACTTAATTTGGTTGTAATCATGAGAAAAGTTTTTGCTGGTTTCTCTACAAAAATTGATAAAAGTTTATAAATTCTACAAACATTTATTATTACGATGGGCAAATCAGGTTAAAAATGGAATTTTTTATGAAAAAAACACTACTTTTCTAAATAAAATTTAATAAATCGTAAAAAACGCTTTAAATTTTTTTTAAAATATAAAAATATCATAAAGATGTTGATACGCGTCGATTGACACCTTAATGATGGAAAGATTATATTTGGTTCTCGAGATATAATGAATGACGTAAATGACCTTGAACGTTTAAGGATTTTTTAGTTTATATTTTTTTTTTGTAAACATGAAAAAAAAATTTGCTGACTTTTTCACAAGAAATATTTAGAGTATATAAATAATATAAACATTGATTACTTACGTTTGAAAACCAGGTTAAAAACTTTGTGTTTTTGAAAAAAACCCGAATTTTTTGCACTTTTTTTAAAAAAAATTAAAAAACGGATCCAACGATGTTTTTAAAAATTTGATAGATTCATAAAAATGTTAATACCCGTCGATTGACACCTTAATGATGTAAATCGCATGTTTGGTTCGTGAGATATAGCGCATAACATGGTTAAGGGTGAAAACAGCAACCGCCCCCCCCCCCCCCGACCGAAGTGTCCCAAAAACTAATCAGCTCTTAAAATTGCAAAGACGCTTCGATTGGCACCTCAACGATGTCGATACGACTTTGTTTACGTGAGTTATGCTCGTAGAAAAACTGCCCGCGAACGCACGTACGTACGTACGTACATACACACACACAAATACTTCTGTCTAAAAACACTTTATATATACTCTATAGACCTCAAAACGTAAAGAAAAGTTGAAAATTTCAATTTCGATTTTCGAGGCGATTACGAGAACTTCCCATATACTGGGAAGTTAACATCAGTCATCATGACTTTCAAGGTCATTTCTGGCAAATACTATATCTCACGAACCGGATATAATATTTGCATCATTAAGCAATAGACGTGTATTTAAATTTTTGTAATGTTTTTAACATTGTAAATAAATCGTTTCAGGCGGTTTTTAATTTAATAAAAGAAATTGCGAAAAATTATTGTTTTTTTTTCATAAAAAAAAATGTGTTAACCTGATTTGCACAGCACAGTAATAAATGTTTATAAAATGTATACGTTCTAATCAGTTTTTAAAGAGAAACCAGCAAAACCATTTTCCATGATTACGAAAAAACTAAATTAAAAATAAAAAATCATTCAAAGTTATCATGTATCGTGAAAAAATATAAATTCAGTGATTATGTAGAAGTGATGGCAATTGTGAACGCAACTATTCAAATTTCCATCACGTGACAAAATCTCTTCAGTGGGCGTAATAACAAAAACTGCATTCATTTTTAACCACCGCTCTTATGTCCTTCCAGCATCGATATGAAAATAACGAATAACGTAGAAAAAACCCCCACCGATTGATCCGCATGAATAATCAATCAAACCAATGCACCAAAATCCTTACGTAATCAATTGACGCTCGCGTAGATGTTACGATTAATATTAAATCATTCCAATAATTTTTATGAGAGGTACATTTTTATTATTTGAAGTAGTATCATTTCCATAACTTTTATTGTGTTTAATATTTTTAATATCTATGTAGATATTACTGGGAAGTTGACCGTGTGGACCTCATGGGTCGCACCTCGCGGCTTGTGCAAATTCATTTCCATTGAAAAAGTTCAAACTTGATTTGGAAGAACACCAATTTTATTTTCTAATTTGATGCAGAAAATAATCGATTTATTTCGAAGAATATTAAACTATACTATATGCTACACACATATGTATCTTGAAATTCAAAGCCAAAGCAAATCGTAACAAAATCTTTTCTCTCTATTATTGAGGACAATAATTTGTCTCTCGCTTACCATTTTTACTTTCTGCTCATATTTTATTTATCATTTTTGTCTGGCATTATTTTAGTTGTCTACTGTTATTACTTCAAGCGTTTACTGGGAAGAAAAAGGTTCAAAAAACAATTCTCCAGAAAAAATAAAGAAGAAAGGTTGCTACTATTAGTTGGACATTCGTTTGTTTCACATTTGGTACTCAAAATGAATATTTTGAAACCTGACTTCAGAGTTGTTCATCATTCTTATAAATGTTCTTACATCTTCATTACCTACTAATCACTGCTTAGTATTTGATTTAGATAGAAACACATCTTCTAAACCTATTATTATCTACAACCACTATTTAATTTTTTCGAAATTCCCAACTTGTTCATCTGGAATTTAAGCATGATTTCTTTCCCAATATATATATATTTATTATCGATGTAATATATTGCAAACTTAACACGGCTTCATTCGATATTTATCGTTCGTTCTTTCTCTTCCTTCATGTTGACCATATAAACGCTTGAAAGTCAAGAGCATAATTGAGGTTAGGTCAAATCTTTCCATAAGCGCTGTATTCAAATTGTATGGAATTTGCAACCATAAAACACTCTAATGTAAAGTTTAAAGATTGCCGCTTATGCCATTTTGCCTTTCACGCGTCAATATTTTCTAATTCGTTTCATCTTTCGGTCAGATGAAATAGAAGTGTCACTTTGTTTATTAGCAAGGAGGCGAGTCCATGCCTTCCCTAAAATGTTTTGACTACGAAATTCGATGAATACTAAGAGATTATTTGGATCTGTGCTCGAATGAATGTCAATTGATTCACGGATGAAAGATCAAAGAACTTATGCCGAAGCGACTATTGATTCCCTCCAGAGATGCTACCATCTATTCGAAAAAGGACGACTACAAACACGTTTATGTATTCGACAGTATTTGCTGTGCTCGCGTTGGATTCCTGCCCTACATTACACTTCACATCCTTGTCCTCGTGCATCTCTCGCAGCGTCCTTTGCGGGTAATTCGTAGCAGATCTGGTGGGTGGAGAAATTCGCATCGTGCGACCTTGACTCAGAACTTCCTTTTATGGAAGTTTCTGCCGCTTTTGAAGGGCACTGGAAAACGTTGAATGTAATTGTGAGTGGTGGAATAAGCGAGCAGTGGTGAGCACTCATTTTCTCATTCACTCACCCAGTTGGAATTCGAATTCAGTAAGGACTGAGCATGACTATTTCGAGGCAGGATGTCAATTCAGCTATGACGCAGATATCAATATTGCATGATGTACAGATGCGAAGAGAAAAAGAGGGTTTATTGGTAGCCACTGGGTATTTTTTTTAGATGGCAAGTTAATATTTATGACTATAGTGGCCTAGGCTGTATGGCTTATACTTGAGTAATATATGGATACTTTCAATTTGTTTGAAGTATTTAGGTTTCAATAGTATTTACCATCCCTTAGCATGTAGCGGGTGAATGCAAACAAAATCTAGTCTTTATTATTTTGTTAAAGTTAGCATTGATGCCCCTGAATTTAACCCATGGCTAACATGCAATTGTTTCTTCGATATTTGTTTTTGTCGCAGGTAAGATTTTCAAAAGAAATGTAGATGTCATATTTTTACACTTCAATTTTATAGTTACAAGTATTTCTTTTTAAATGTTCATTTCTAACTCACATAATTTGGATTAGTTGTAAGTAATCGAACGAATTGTCAATGAGATAACCTTGTGCTTGAAATTATGGCTACTGAATACTTACAGCAGTTCGTCAGCGATATTGGTTGAATCAATCAATATAAAACTGTGTAAAAATACAACAATTATAGCATATCCCATACACATATTTAGTATTTATTTATTGTAATTATTTGATAAATGTTTAATGAAATATATTTTCAAGGCTCTCACAAAATTTCTAGTGGGCTGCAAAAGTCAGCGTCGAAGATCATTTTCACTGACAATATCTCTTTTCCAACTCATTTTACAATAAAAACATTTATGTACAAAACTAAACTAGAGAAAATTTCCTGTAAGTTATGTATTATCAATTTTTTTTTAATCAATAGTTTTGGCGTATGAGCGCTGCAAACTATTGTTCATCTACACCACCACGTTATATTTCTTCAAAATAAATGCCTCGAAAAATCAACAGAACGTTTTGGGTTGGAGAAACGTCAGATTCGACCACTAGTTAATGACAGTCGGAAAAACCCAAATCCAGGTGAAACGTAACGAAGTGAGAGTTGAGCTCGATCACAAAGAAGTCATGGTTCGTCGACCGGCATTGTGTAGCAACCGAACCTCGCGAAATTATAAATACGAGTGGAATTGGCAGAACGGGAATCTTAGTTATAAAACTTTTGGAAGGATTTATGTCACGGCGAAGCTTGGGGGATTGTTTTATTAACACGATTGGCCTTCAGGCTGTGTCGCTACCCTGTGCGATTGTATAGGTTACCACAGGGTCGAGGAGCCCATGATAGATTACTACCATCCTCGACAAGGTGAGGCCCCCTTGTGGAAGCAACGTGATGGTTGTGGTAAGGTAGATAGTCCGTGCTTGGTTAGCCAGTGCCGCCTTCACCGGATCTATAAGCCGGCGGCAATTCTGGAACCCCCCTTGGAGACATTCCGCATGGGTATTCGGGGTGTTTAGTCCTCCTGCAGGACCTTGTTTTAATGATTAAATTCTAAGAAAGCACGTTAAATCACTAACAAATTCTGCCTACTGGACTGAGTGGCTGTAGAATCGCCCTTGGCTTCCTTATTCTTTCTATCGACACTTCCTTTTAGATTGCACAACTGTGACCGAGATCTATTACGGCAAAGGAAATTACTGTGAAATTAGTTGAAGCCTCTTATTTGCTTAATGTGAAACCAATGCCTTTTAATCAAAACACTATGAAAGCAGATTTTCCATATCAGATAGTTCATCTTTCGTTTGTTCGTTGCTTTTCAAAGTCACCGAGAGCTCCTGCTGTAGATTTTTTTTCTGCATCGGCCAGAAAGCTTTTTGCTGGAACGCGGATCAATTTTCTGTGTTCAAGAAAGTGAGATTTCCTATTATCGGCAACCTGGAAAACCCGCTACGCATGGAATATCAGCGGGATTGTTACCCCCCGGCCAAAAAGGGGAAAACTAAGTATCGGGACCTAACAAAGAAAAGATAGTCTCGTATGGGCAGTTTAAGGTCCTGGTTCTCCTTAAAATCTGCGGCGACAAGCAGCCATTTTTTGTGTGATCCATTCAAGTTTGCATTTTTCGTTGTTGTATTGGTTCTGTTTTACGACGCCGGAAAAAACAATCTAGAGTAAAAAACTAATCAAAGCAACGGAAGAATGAAGTCAAAAAACTGGGATAGAAGTTATTGGACCAAAGTATAACATTTAATCATTTGGACTGGATCGAATATTTTGCTCGGAAGTGGTAAATGTAGCGAATAGAAATTTTCTGCATCATTGAGTGTGAAAAGCGTATGCTTTTGACTTAATCCACGTAAAAGCGAAGATGATATTTACTGCTGTACCCTATTGATCCGTTAGTTGTCTTAAAAGTTTTTTTAATGAAAATAATAACGGATTTATTTCGGCTGGAGGTATGTTTGGAAAAGTGGCACTTGCCAAATTGGGTTTTAGCTCCACGTGACTGCAGAAACAGTCATTTTTTTGTCGATTTTAAGTATCTTGGCAGTCTGGTTTTAAAAAAGGAAAGTTCTAAATTTTCTTAGAGAGCTGCGGCGACAATGCAGCTTTTTTTGTGGCAATTGAATTGTTAAAATTTCGAGACAGTAAGTAGGGCCTTACACGCACTTTAGGCTTTCTTCTCTTGGGACTCAAGCCGACCACACCTAACACTGATAGTACGTCTTCTTCGTCCGAACACATTTCAATTTGCAATTCTTAACATATCCTGCCAATCCAACCATTCCATCTTAAAATCCATCCCACTGTGTTGATGTCATATATCCACGTTGAGAATGTTTCCAACTTTAACAATGGTGGAAATATTGATTGCCTTCTTATAATCGCAAAAATGTGCCTACATTCACCTGAATTTTCCAATTGGTGGTTACCCAAGCTAAAGTAAATCCAAACGAATTTTCGTATTGTTCAAATATAAAAGAAATGACTATCATTTCCATTATGTCTACATTCAGCCAAAAGATAATACGTTTTCCTTCCTTCCGGAATGTTTGCACACGTGTTGTTAGTGTCCTCTTATCAAATTTGTGTCCATTACGTGTGTGAGCTTTTGTAGGATACATATGTCCGTATAAATCGCAATTGAATTATTCTCGGTTACGTTTTATTTATTTTTTTGGCTGTACAAGATAAGAATATCAAATTCATTTGGAAATTCATATGTGATACAAACAAACATATTTATTGATTTTACTTTTAAATTGATATGTTGATTTGATTGGAAGATTTGTTGGTTGTATTTTGTGAGATACATTCTAACACCATGAATCAGTAAAGTGTTCATAATTATTTTTATTAATAAAACTTCAAAAAGATCACACATAGTATACTTTTAGAAGGTTATAATTATGGCTAAGATAATAATTCAGTACAAAATTTACAATAAACTCCTTGAATTTACAATTGCTTCAAATTGTCTCAATGTTTGTAAAAATTTCAAATAGAGTTTTCTTTCGGCAAAATGGACAGAGCGGCATAATATTAAGTTTATGTATGGATTGAAGTAGTTTCTCATGTTGAAACGGAGGAATGTGTTCTGAAATAATATAGCCTGCTCTTCTACCGTATCCGACATATCCACCTACACGCGGTAAAGATAAACAATGAGAAAATTATGGTAAGAGTTGCGCGCTACAAAACAGAATTATATCCACATGTCCTTAAGATAAGGTACTAGGCAATGAGTTGGCAACCAAGTTCTGTACAAGTAGAATATCTAGGATCCTTATATGGCGCCATGGAATGGAAAACATTGTTACTAAATCGAGACGATTGAAGGCAACGTACTGTGTATCGTATCTTAAATAAGCAGAGTGTAACGAACTTATTCCTGAAACTTTAATATACACGATAATTTAAAGCAAGTGAGACTTAGCATTGAAGTGGTATATTTGATTTACTTCAGACTTAAAACACTGTTATTGTATTTAGTTACTTATAAACTAGTGCAGGGAATTCAGCTTCAGATTGATTAAAAAAAACTCTTGAAAACATTTTGGAAAATGGACTCGCATTCAATGTTGATTTATGCATCACAGTGATATATAGGATTTTCCAATAAGAGTGATATGATTTCTTTAAAAGAAAAACCACACTAATTGTTAAGGAAATTGAATTGTTTTTTATTTAATGTGAAGTACAGTCGATACAATTAAGTTCTGAATAAAACGTCATTCAAATGGCCTCCACTACTTCTTCTGCAGAAACGAATTCGATGAACCCAATTTTCGAGCACTTTTTTCAATAAATCAAGTCGTATGTCATGAATAGCACGTTCAATATTGACTTGTAAAGCTTGAATAGAGTTTGGTTTATTGCTTAAGACCAATGACTTCAAATAACTCCACAAGAAGTAGTCTAATGGTATTAAATCACAACTTCTTGGAGGTCATTCATTATCACAATTTCTTGAAATAATCGAATATCCAAACTTTTCTCGCAATAATTCAATTGTTGCACTTGCTGTGTGGCACGTAGCCCCGTCTTGTTGGAACCAAATGTTATCAAGATCAACTTCGTCAAATTTCGGCCACAAAAAGTTGGTTATCATCGATCTATACCGATCTCCATTGACAGTAACGGTGTTACCAGCTTCATTTCGAAAAAATACGGACCGATGATCCCACCAGACCAAAAACCACACCAAACTGTTAATTTAGGTGAATATAATGGTTTTTCATGAATAATTTGTGGATTTTCTTCGCACCAGAATCGACAGTTTTGTTTATTTACCGCACCACTCAAATGAAAGTGAGCCTCATCGGAGAAGATGATTTTCTTAAAAAAATCGTTATCATTTTCAAGTTGTTCCAGGGCAAAATCAGCAAATTCACGACGTTTACGGTGGTCCAATGGCTTGAGTTTTTGAGTGAGAACAATTTTATATGGATGCAAACCCAAATCCTTTCTCAAAATTTACCGGGTTGTGGTTTGAGACAGTCCAATTCTTGAGAACGTCTTGGAATCGACACATTGCGGTCATCAGCAAAACTTGCTTGAACGGCACCAATATTTGCATTACTTCGAGCGTTTCTTTGTCTTATTGGCACTTGAACATTATGTAAAGAAAATGTACGCTCAAAATTTTCAACAATTCGACGATTGGACGATTATTTCGACTATAAAATGGCAAAAGCGCACGAATAGTTGCAATTGGAGAACGATTATTTTGATAATAAAACTGAATAATTTATAAACGTTGTTCTTGCGTATATCTCACCATGATGAAATTGTAAACATTACTGAATACAATGGAACAAAAAATGACAGATCATGACATATTACAAATGGTCGAAACGTCACATAAAAATCATATAATTCCTATTGGAAAACCCTTTATTTAATCATCACCGTCGATGACATACTAACCCAAATCGAACGTTGGCCTTCTGAAGACCAATTGGGCGGACTACAAATGACTTTCGAAGCCGCAAGTCGAGTTCGTCAAATTGTCTTGCGGTAGGCTAAGTACTAGCTATCAAAATATGGTCAAATCTTAACCAAACATAAGTTCAACTATAATAACTTATAAAGTGTCTTCAAAATGACGTGTGGCTTGGAGTTTTGTAAATTTTTACCTTCCTCCATATTAAAAACTCACATTCTTCTCACTTGACAGTTCGAGTAAAAACACAACTTAAAGCAACACAACTTAGCTTAAAGAAGATATCAATGTTCACGTAGGCTCTAACGTTCCAAAGTTTGACGGAATTCATGTCAAATTTAGTATAGCTGTCAGTGACAGGGTCGGTATCATCCCATGTGGAATTGTAGTCCGATCTAATTGACCATTTGACATTACATCGATCTGTGTCCTCGGTGTCCTCTAACCATTTGCTTGTTTTTCTGGTGGGCGGCCGCTAGTTGCTTGGCCTTTCATAGCTCGCCTGGTAGCTCTATCAGTAGCGGCCTCACCTTCGGGGCTAGGGAGGATTAGCCCCACCACTGAAAGATTTATATTTGTTATCATAAAAGTAATAAAAGGAAATTCCATATTCCAATATAATTTGTTAATACCTTTTTATTCTGTTAATAACTTTAGGGATCCCATATACTTTATATTTGCTACTTTTCCTTCTATTCAATTCAAGAAAAATGAAGTTGTCTGCCCAAAAACACTGTAGTTTTCCCCACTCGTCACAGCCATTGAATTGAATTCTAAATTAATTTTTATACAAGCTTGCGTCCGTTTTGTTAATTATGTTTGCTTAGTAGCAAAAAAGATGCAAGAAAGCATCTTGATCCCTAAATTGAACTGAAGAAAACTTTTACAAATAACCTGCTTGCATATTTTGCAATTATGATCTCGGGAATAAAATTCACCAAATTTTGCATTCGTTTTTTGATTATGACTTTTTATAATGGACTCTATGTAAAACTGCGGTACTCGCAAGTTGTTCATAGGCTGTTTTCACTGTCTCAAGAATGCATAATTTTGATTGATGCGTTTCGAACTGTATCGTACAGTTTACATTGCACTGAGATGGTTTCGTTTGTCATAATACGTTCAACAGACGCGGGTTCAAGATAATGGATGCCTAAATATTTGTACAAGTTCTTTTGATTGGAGACAATCTAAGGAATGTTATTGTTCCCTTCGAAAATCAAACGAAGAGTCGATGAAAATATATTTGAAGGAGTTCTTTTCATTCACACCTGTTTGAATTTAATCTATTTTTCCTGCAGTGAACGAACTCTTGTTATGAGCTCTAAATTTCCTTAGCGTATTGCGCCAAACAGGGTGGTGAATTCCTAGTAACATCTATTGCATATTGCAACTTCGATTACAACCTTGTTTATCCGTGATTTTGTCCAAATTAGGAGCTTGGAAAGTTATTTTGAAATCAAAAACATATATTTTTGTATAATCTTTTTCGAATTAATATAATAATAATGCGACAATATTCAAATCCAAACTGTTCGAATTTTTAAGGATACCCATTTTATAAAATAAAACGTTTTATCATTTTACTTTGAAAGTGATATCTTTTTGATACAAAACCATAGACAAATCTTTTTATTACCTTCGAAGTATATGCGAAGTTTTTGTAATCGTCTCGAAAATTCAAGTCGTAAAAATTTCGATCGATTTAAGATCTTTAGAGCTAAACAGTGTCTGTAAAAAGTGGGTTTTTTTCTGATTGTAAAAAATTTCTAATACTGTCACTAATAATAAGCGATTGCTTAATTTGCTCATTTGGCAATCAATGCCTTATTAAATCAGATGCTCAAAAAAAATTGTCATCAAATAAAAATCGTATTTTTTTCATACTTCCAGTAAATATTCATATAAAACAACAAGCAGTTAATATTGATTATAATAAATGGAGCGTCCATGAAACAAAAATCAACTGTGAATTAAAAAATGATCATTAGTTTTTCGAGGGTAAAATGAAAAAAATAATGCAAATACAATGTCTGGGCAGCATTTTTAGACATTTTGGACGCAACCACCAATATGGTGGTGAAAAATTTAGTCCATACAAAAGCTGCATTTAATAATTCTAAAATCTCATTTTCGGTCAAAGGCTCTCTCACGTCCTTTTCTTTTCATGAACATACACGAAAATAGACACTTATGTAAGAAAAACGCTCCCCTACAATTGTTCTGCGTAAGAATTCAATCCCCCCTCACAACACCTTAGATAATAATAAGAGGGTCCTTAAGAAGATAATAAGACCAATATAAATCATAAACAAGCCACGAGGTGCGACCCTTGAGGTCCACACGGTCAACTTCCCAGTAATATCTACATAAACATTAAAAAAATTAAAAAGAATAATAATTTTGATAATAACATTACTTTGAATAATAATAATGATAGTACTCATAACAGTAATTGTAATGAATTAATATTAATCATATCATCTACGGGAGCATCCATTGTTTACATAAGGTTTTTGGTGAATGGGGGTAGATTGATTTGATTAATTCACGCGGACCAATCGGTGGAGGCCTTTTCTACGTTATTTGTCATTTTCATATCGATGCTTGAAGGACCAAAGAGCGCTAGCAAAAATGAAAGCAGTTTTTGTTATCACCCCCACTGAAGAGATTTTGTCGCGTGATGGCCATTTTGAATAGTTGCGTTCGAAATTGCCATCATTCCGGCATAATCACTGAATTTATATTTATTCACGATTTTGCGTAAATGAGATTGATAATTATTTCTTATTTTCTGTTGGTCTTGAAATATATATAATATGCAGTCAAAAATAGGTTCAATAAAAGGAAATAATTGAAATCTTACGATTACTAAAAAATAAATCTACTCAAAATTACAATTTTTTATTTGATGAAAGCTTTTTAAAGCATATGATCTTGCAAAGTAATGACTACAAAACATTTCACCATTCCAAGTGTTGAACAAAATTTGATTGAAATTTTTCTGATTTTCAAAATTTAAGCAGTTTTTTTAATAAAATTGAAACACTTTACAAACTATTAAAAATCTGCTCAAATTATGCGAATATTATAACACTTTTAATGAATTTACAACAACGCTTTTAGAATAAAAGGTATTGAGTAATATCATTCGTATGACTCCACTTTAAATGTTTTAAATGTTTTTTTCATAATCATGGAAAAAAGTTTTGCTGGTTTCTCTTCAAAAACTGATAAGAATGTATCAATTTTATAAACTGGTATTACCGTCCTGTGCAAATCAGGTTAAAAAAATATTTTTTATGAAAAAAATCCCAATGTTTCGCATTTTCTGCTATTAATTTTAAAAAACGGCTGAAACGAATTTTTATATTGTAAAAAAAATCACAATTATGTTAATACACGTCGATTGATACCTTAATGATACAAATATTATATCTGGTTCGTGAGATATAGTGAATCACAAAAATGACCTTGAAGGTCATAATGACTGTTAATGATTTTTTATTTAATATTTTTCGTAATCACGACAAAAAGTTTTGACGATGTTTTTACAAACACTGTTTGGAGTATATAAATTTTATAAACATTGATTACTGCGTTTCGTAAATCAGGTTAAAAATTTATTGTTTATGAAAAAAACCTAATTTTTTGCACTTTTTTCCTTAAATTAAAAAGCGGCTTCAACAATTTTTTTCAAAATTTGATAGATCCACGAAAATGTTAATGCGCGTCGATTGACACCTAGACAATGCAAATCGTATGTTTGGTTCGCGAGATATAACGCATGACAGAAATGACCTTCAAAGGGGCGAAACAACAAACTCCCTCGACCGAAATGTTCCAAAAACTAATCAGCTCTTAAGATTGCAAAGACGCTTCGATTGACACCTTAACGAAGTCAATACGACTTTGTTTACGTGAGTTCTGCTCGTAGAAAAATCTGTCCACTAACGTACATACGTACATACACACACACACATACATCTCCCTTTCTAAAAACACTTAGACCTCAAAACGTAAAGAAATGTTGAAAATTTCAATTTCAATTTTCGAGGCGATTACTAGAACTTCCCATATACTGGGAAGTTAACAATAAGTCCTTATCATTATTATAGAGGATTATTATTTTCGTTTTTATTATTATAATTATTACATATTATTATTTTTGATATTTATGTAATATTGTTGGCAAGTTGTTCGTGTGGACCTCATGGATTGCACCTGGTGGCTTGCTTTTGTTCGGGATTAAAATTATAATTTTCTCAATGATATCACTACTAACTAATTGATTGTGGAAGTAGTAATGCGGCAAACGAAGGAAGTATTTCAGTATTAAAACGTAAAGTACTTTCTATGAAAAATTGGGCTAGATTTGCCACTAGTTATATAATTCATATACACCTTCCATATGCGGTTTTGATGATAACATTTTATTATTTGGTAACGTATCATTCCCTGCTCTCGTGATTATTTATTGTTTTCAAACATAAATATAATAACTCGAAAAATGATTGAAATAAAAACTTTTAAAAATACACTTCAATTTAAGTGATCATAAAATCTTTTGAAAAATTAGAAGGTGGTAGATCCTTGTTAATTAACGTCTCATAAGATTTATTGTTTATTATTGCTTCGCATATTATTACATTATTACTAATGGATTATTGCACTTTTTTGTTTCAGAATGTCGTCGTCTGGATTGATGTCATGCGTGCGAGAAAACTCTCCGCCTATAGAAATGGCTGGAAGTGAATCAGGCGCTTTTTCACTGCCAAACAATGGAACTACAGGTAAGTGTACTCCTTAAAAGTGCTTACTTTACACTATAGGCCTAGAAATTACACTCTAATTTTCTTAGACCAAACATTATTTCCGGGCAAAAATTACAATAGGAAAACCGAGTAAGGAACTTGCAAACTTTTTGCGGTTCCCTATCTCAAATCAAAACATTTGCCATAAATGCATCGCTATAGTCTACATCATTTTCCTAGAAAATACAAAGGGAAACTCCTCAAAAAGAGTTTGTTCAAACATTCATCTCAGCTGCAGTCTGCGACTCTTATCAGCTTCTGTAAATTCAATGACAAAAAATGGTATTTATATCTTAGTTCATGCCGCACAACTGTCATCCCTGCACGTTTCACAAAATTGAGATAACATCTTAATCCTGATCCTGAATAAATTATTCTGTCTTGAATATTCCCATTCTACGCACTCGAGTTTCCTTTGGCATATTCGCTCGTTTCTCAAGATTTTCATTTCACTTCACTGGTAGACATAACATGAATATTGCATTACCCTCGGCATCAATTTCAATAGTCAAGAAAGGGTTTCTGGGAATCTCTGCATTATTTATTCGACAGAAGATGGTTTCGAAGAATGAATCGTGTCATATGGGAAAATTCAATGAGTAAGTAAGTTCAACTTGAAAAGAAACGGTCGAAATCATTTGATGAAGGACTAGTAACTTTCGTTTATTTTCCTTTTTAGCTAGCTCAATTTATTTTTCAATTGGAAAACAGTTCTACGCATATGCAGTGCTGTGATGCTTGAATTCTAGGTTGGAAAACTTCAAAATGAATTTTCAAAGCCTTCAATAATTTTAAAGATGCGAGGGTTCTCCCATATAATTTTAAAGGAATTGAGCTGGAGGAAACTTTGGCACCGGCTGGTGGTGTAGGGTGTTTTTTAGAGATTTAAAACTTTTTAAAGAAATAAAATACAGATAATTTATTAAAATGGACAATTATCTGGCTTTATTAGCTTTCGAACTTCACGGCATTTAGCATTTCAAAATAATTTATGGCATATGATCACCGCGACTGAGTCTTGGGAAGGCCATTCTGTCTATAAAATTTTGGACCAGTTTTTCCAGCCTTATTTCGTCAATAACGCGTCGAATATTGGCTTCCAAATCATGAATAGTTGCTGGTTTATCAGCATAGACAAGTGACTTAGTGAACTCTCACCAAAATTATTCCAATGGAGTCAAATCACATGATCCGGATGGCCAGTTCACAGGTCCATATCTTCAGATGATTTGTTCCCCAAAAGTTCGACACAATAAAGAGATGGTTTCACGCACTGTATGGCATATTGTACCATCGTTTTTGGAACTATTTGTCCCTCAGACGATTGAGGTTGATGTTGAGAATCAAAAATAATACAAAGCATTTGTCAGTAGTGGTAAAATCGCAACATAAAGTGTCTTGAAAATGATTTGACGGTAAAAATGGGATTCAACTTCCAACTCATTCTCAACCTATTCACCGAATGTGCAGACAAACGATGGTCCAATGGCTTAAATTGCTGTACTGGTTGGATCTTACAGGGCTTAGATCTTTCCTCAAAATGTTCTATGTAGTGGACGGGCAGACGCCAAATTGTTGAGAACGACGTCGAATCGATAATTTTTTTTTGTCGTTGGGAGGTGGAAATCTTCAAAAGATACCGAGTTGCTCCTGCTTCTCGGCATGTCGGATTTCTACCGACTAAAACCACCTCCGTTTCCTCCAAAAAATCTTTACTCCATTATTCATTGCTTGCACTGTCCGTGTGCAGTTTATTTCCTGAAAGCTTGTTCATTTAAATAGTACTTCCCAGACGATGTATATCGGTATAAGGGATAGTACCAGTATCTCAAAAGTTTTATTCAGAGTTCAATATATCTAATTTCGTTTCATATTTGTAGCAGGAAAAAAGATATTAGCGTTCTTAAAAAAAAGATATATATATATAAAAAAAGAAAAGAAAAAAAAAAGAAAAATTACATTAAAAAATTAAAATTAAAATTAAAAAAAAAATTAAATTAAAATTAAAAAAAATGATAAAAAAAATATTACCGTTCTTAATTATTCAAATTGAATTTTCAGTAAATGTTTACGTAGCATGATTTTAAATGTCATTATGTTACGCGCTTCTTTTATTCTTTGAGGTAGCTTATTGTAAAAATTTGATGCGGCGTTAATCGGATCCATCCTCAGGCGCTCTGTCCTAGCAAATTTTATTAAAATTTCATTTGCGTTTCTCATATTGTAGTCGTTTTTTCTCCCATTTATGTCTAGTTTCGTTGTTTTTATTTGTTCAATGTGTAAAATTTAAAAAATTAATTTTCCTTTTTCCATGTGAATCAGTCCGTCTACATTAAGTTCTTGTGCTGTTTTATATACTTCAGATGTAGCGGTCATCCTTTGCAAGTTATATATGGTTTTGTATGCTTTAGTTAGTAGTCGTGACATGCTCATGAGGTTATTTTTGGTAGTTTGGCTCCAAATTATAATCCCGTATGTAATTCTTGAAATTATGTATGCATTTTTAATTTGTATTTTATTTTTAATTGAGAAATAGCTGAAACGATGTAGCAAACCAACGATAGCTGCTAGTTTTTTCCTCATATCATTTATATACGGTGTCCACGTTAGTTTTTCATCGATTGTAAGTCCAAGGTACTTCATATGTTCAACTCTCTGAAGAGTTTTATTTTCTATTTTTATCAGTGGCTCAATATCAGTTTTATTTTTTTGTTTAAAGATAATGTATTTGGTTTTGTTCGTGTTTAATGTCAATTTGTTCCGTATGAGCCATTGGGAATATTTGTCTAAGTCATTGTTTATCTTTTGTTCTAAGTCAGTTTCATTTTTACCTGAGTAAATCAGTATCGTATCGTCAGCGTACATCACAACTTTCCCGTCGATTCCTGAAGTCACCAAGTTGTTTGTATATAACAGGAAAAGAATCGGTCCTAGTATTGATCCCTGTGGTACGCCAATAGTAATCTGCGCTATTTCACTGTTAACGTTTCCAATTTTAGTCCTTTGAAGTCTTTCTGCCGGGTACGTACGCATAAGTTCTCTTGACATACCAACAATTCCCAAGTTCTCAAGTTTACTTATCAATATATCGTGCACTACCGTATCAAACGCCTTTTTTAGATCGATAAAAACTGCAGCAACGTAACTTCCCTGATCCAGTTGTATATTGATATGTCTCATCACTTCTACAATCGCGTCTGTTGTTCCTTTACCTTCCTGAAACCCAAACTGGTTTCTATCTATAATCCTATTCTGCATTAAGTATTCTTTAATTCGTAAAGCTAATATTTTTTCCTCAATCTCACTATACACGGTTGGCACTGTACGAGCTCGTGTTGGATGAACATTATCTAGTAGAGTATACGCGGATATAAATTTTTCCATCGTAGTGTGTATGAGTTGCTCAGATGGAGGATTATTAGCATCACAAATTGTAAGAAGTGCGCTTAAATATTGGCAGATAGAACGTTCGGATTTCGGAAATATTTTCCACTATTTCGAGACGTTCACAAAACAACACAAAAATCTTATTTTATTCGCCAGAATTGTATACGGTAATAATGTTTAGCGGTGAGCTTGAAGCATTCAAATTAATTGAAAATTTAATAGTAAGCAAAATCAACTGAAATAAATGAATGTTTGAAGGTCGAATTACTTGTATGGGAAAAGAGATTTAATCTCAATCTGGTGTCCTAAAACCTATTTACATCTTATATTCTTCCTGATCTTTCTAGCGCTACTCTATTTACAATGTCGAGAGCCATCTGGTGGCTATATTCAAATCTAAATTCTAAATTAAAATTAAAATCGCATCACAAAATGTAACATTGAATAATTAATAAAAATAAGGAAAAATCTTTTTAAAACAAATTAAGTGCACTCGTCCAGGATATCTCAAGTGTACGTTTTTATATATTAAATTGCTACAACATCCGCTATTGTGTTTCCACTGCACTGTTCACACATAGTTTACATCAAATAAAGCAGAAATTATTGATATTAAAAACGTAACAGGCAAGCGCCAAATCGTCTATCACCAAATTATTATTTTTTGCATACACCAATTTCAAAGAGATTATTTACGATCATGTAACGATTGTGTAAAATGTGAATTTCGATTTATTTCAATTGATGGTGTTTAGAAATATCACTTTGGGCTTTAAATATAGACCAGGAAGTTATTGTTTCGTGTAAAATTCCTGCAAAATATCTACACCTTTTTATCTCCGCAGTTTAGTTGGGAATGATTGCTACTATGATTATTTCACTGCTGGAGTACTTAGCACTTCGCAGGGTGTGCTGTAAGTAGTTCCTGCCAAAAAAGCAAAAAGCTGGTGTCGAATATAAACCAGCCATATTCGCTCAATATAAATTAATCGGTTGATTTGTGGAGGTGTCGAAACGAGGAAACCTATCAACTAAGTATCGTGAACTCATCGCTGGAGATTTCACGTGTTTCCAGCTGTTGCTTTTTGAAGGCATTTATATTACGAACTAAGAATGGCGCGAGTACTGGATGCAGATATCGGATGAAAATTTGGTTGGATGTCCAGTTCGTTTAAATCTTCTAATCGAAAATTCATTGCATCGTATCTCAGAAATTTGAGAAAACTCTTATTTTCAATATTTATACTGGATCTAAAATGAGGCCTGGAATCGTAAGGAACTGTTGTTGTTTTGAATTAATATTTTTTTAAATATTCACCAATAAATTACTTCGACGAAAATATTAATATGGAAATTATTCTAGTAACAACTGCGGTTCCACAGTGCACAGTGCAATCGCGACAATTTCATCTAATTAAAACGAAGGTGATTAAAATTAAAGCGGTTTTATGTCACTATTATTGAAATTTTCCTCAGCTAATATTTTATTTAAAAGATTGCGTATTGATTATATGGATTTAACTATGGCATTACTTTGGGTTTGAAGACATCATTTATTATTTATTTATCATCTTCAGAATCCAATTCCTTACTTGGATTGAATAGATGTTTCCGACATTTACTAAGTGACTAAATTCCAATTGTCTCCATCTCGTTCGCTGGAGACATTCGTTTTAGGTTTATTATTTTAATCGATTTCTCTAGACTGGAATATTTAGCGGGGACCAGCCGTTACCAACGCTCCCTCGTCACTTATTAAATCATTAAATTCATTTGCCCAGCACAGTAGGAGAAATAAAACCACAATATTTTCATCATATCCAGACTGTTATTTACTGGAGGGATGGAGCACCACCATCCTACAGATTCTATGGTTTAAGAAGTTTTTCAATTCTTTTTCAAAGCGTTTCAAAAACGTTTGACATAATCTCTGTGCTTTCTGTTATGAGTAACGTACATGTTAATTGTGGAATCCGTTTAAAACATAGGCTTTTTAGTCCTTCAAATTAAGCACAATTTTAAGTTGTGAAGTTGTAGTTGTAGTGAAATATCTGCTGAATTTTTAAAATAAATTGTATGAATTGTGTGTCACTGCAGGCTTAATTTTGTATATTGATATACTAATTAATCTTCTGTGGCAGAAAGTAACCCAACTTGAGCTAATCCTACCCAATTTCTCAAACTCCGCTAATCAAAACATAGTTACCGATAGTGAATTTTATCGCTAGGGTTTTATAAATAGCTAGAACAAGTGAATTGTTGAATGAGCAACAAAGTTGAAAATCGGTACCATTTTCGTCAATATAATTTTGATCCTGTGCCCTAAGTTTTATCTAGCTCTAATCAACACTTCATATGTATTTTGTAGCTCTCTCCGAACCTTTCTTTAATCTTGATCTACAAAGCTTCCCTAAAATCTATTTTGGAAAAGTTTATCGTTTCGTTATAGCTGAAAAGTGTTTGACATGTATGAAGAATTGGCAAGCTATAATCGCAGAATGGCTTGTTTCTAAGGTTATAGTAAAATCATTCGATATACGTTAGTTTTATATTCGCTTTTGCAAATTTGTTCGCCTTTTCTGTTTAACCCTTACTGCACGAAGATTCCACACTCTCGAAGTATCATTTCCACAGAAACAAATGCTTTGCTGCTAGGTGTTCTCCTATTTAGATACTTTTGTGAATACAATTTTCTTGTAATGCTACTTTTGTTTCCTGCTTCATCAAACGCAATGTGCATGTCAGCATATTTCTCATTGAAAAATATTGTAAATCTTGGTGACACTACTCCTAAAACAATTCACTTCAATTTTAACTGATTTTATTTTCTTCTCTTTGGCGGAAAAAATGTGTTTTAGACATCAAAATGAATGAATTATACCTTCTGTTCAAAAGTGAACCGGACTGATTCAATAAAGTTAGCCATGGTGAAGATATGACAACATTATGCTTCTACCAGGTTGGTAGGACTGTCTTGAGTTTATGTGCCAAATTTGAGCGCGACTGTCAAGTAGTTTTTTGTTATTGATGTGTAAACAAGTTTATCTCAAGTGCGTTCTGCTAATTGTATCATGGATATTAATGTTGAACAAAGAGTTTGCTTGAAAATTTGTTATTCCAACGGAATTTCGTGTGCTGATGTATTAAAAATGTTGCAGAAACCCTACGGCGAGTCTTCTCTATCGTGTACTCAAGCATTTGATTGGTACAAGTCGTTTAAAGAGGATCGGGCATCAGTCGTAAACCTGCCTCATGCAGCACGGGCTTTCACATCGATTCACGCCGAAAACATCGATAAAGTTGGAAAAAATTGTGCTTGAAGACCGTCATATGACTGTGAGAGACATAGCTGGTGAGCTTAAAATATCAAACGAATCGGCACACACTATTTTACATGATGATTTGGGCTTGAGACGAGTTGCAGTGCGGCTTGTGCCAAAATTTTGAAATTTTCTGCAAAAGGAGCAGCGTAGACATGTGGCTGACGAGATACTTCTAATGAATGATATCGAACTTTAGCACATCATAACTGGCGACGAGACGTAGGTTTATGAATATAATGTGCTAACCGCTCAACAATCAACTGAATGACGCTTTGCAGATGAGCCGAAACCCAAAAAACCACGTCAAAGTCAAAAAATCAAGGTCATGCTGACTGTTTTCTTTGATTCGCAAGGTGTGGTTCATTCGGAATTTTTTCCAGAAATAAATATATAATAAATCATAAATAATTAATCGTTTATGTTTTATTTGATCAGTCCGGTTCAATTTTGAACAGAACCATATATATCCAAAATTGTTAAAGTAGCTAAAATAGTTTGAAGAATCTTAATTGATTGCTGAGTTTAGGATGATTGGAGGCTCATAAATTACGGCAGTTATTTTACATTCACTGTGACTTGAAGCAAATTTCAAATTTACAACCATTCTATTTTTCTTACAAATTACACTTATTGATGAGCCTTTGATGACGAAATTAAACATCATTATTTCCATACAGTTGCAAATGTATCCATGATTCGCCTTTAAATAAAATTTCACCTTTTATTGGAACTATTGTTGGCCCAACTTTGTTTATTGATAGTTTTCCAATTGCTTGGTCTTAATAATTGTCGATTTTTTCCGATCGCAAAGGGTATCATGGGTTAAGATAGTCGAAATCCCCTTGTTCCTAAAAGTAGATCCTCAGTGTTATTATGAAAGTGATATAGTTCAACCTAATTCTCAAGTGGAAAATCTATCGTCATCTCAGTTTTTTACGCCATCTGAGGAGCAAGTAGGTAGTAGTCAGTTATCAGAATCTTCAGGCTCGACATATACAATTCTTGGAAAAATTCCAGTTGAATCTGTGTGCATGTCTTTTCCCAGAACTGTTGCTACTCATAGTTATTGCTTTTTATATAGATCAAAGGATAACATCCAAGATGTACCATTCGAGGCTCGGATTCAAGTTTTTATTAAAAAACGTGTTTTCGTGCCTAAAAAATTAATTAAAAACAGATTTTAAGCAAATGATTTATCGCTGATAAATGTACTTGAGAATGAATCCTTTATTGAGACAACCGAGCTAGGAAAGTTTTTAGATACTTTATCAAATGAAGCTGATAAAAATACGCATGATAAATTGAAAGACTTTACTATGTCTGAAGAACGTGTGAAAGCATTGACAGGTGTTACGTGGCAAAATATTACTGATTTGGTAGCTATGATGAATTCAATGAGAAATTCAGAAAACAGAAATATTTTACAGGTAGTCATGACATTTCTCATTGAATTAAAAACAGGTAATTCTAATAAATGCGTAGGAGCAATTCTTGAAATACAAGAGACTCAAGTTCAAGCAAGCATTGAATCGGTCTTGAAATCTTTCAAAAATATTTTACCAACACGTTTCGGATATGAAGCTTACTCTAGAGAATTTTTACTCACTCAAGTATATTCCGCTGCGAATAAATTTCATGTTTTAAAGGATCATTTAGCTTTGATATTTGACGGAACTTATTTGCGCCATCAAAAAAGTATCAATAATGCTTATCGGCGTAAATCGTATTCAGGCCAAAAAAAAAACTCACCTAACCAAACCATTTACTATGACTACAACGAATGGTTTCGTAGTTAATGTTGAAGGTCCATTTAATGCCACAAAAAATGTTGCTGATATTCTGGAAGAGATCTTAAAATCACCAAATGGACTTAGTAATCTTGTAAAAGAGGGTGATTGTTTTATTGTTGATAAAGGTTTCCGAGACGTTGTTCCCCTTTTAGATTCCAAAGGATTTATAGTGTTAATGCCAGCATTGGAAGGTAAAAGAAACCAACTTACTACAGAAGAGTCAAACGCTTTTCGATTTGTAACGAAACTACGCTGGGTAGTTGAATCAGTACATGGTATAATTGGACAAAAATGGAAACTTCTTCATAATCAGCTGCATAATCGGCTTTTACATAATGCTCAGGAATATTGTCAAATTGGTTGCTTTCTTTATAATCTTTTCGGAAAGCGTCTAAATTTCGATAAAAATAATTTAGATTTAATTATAGTTGTTTTTATCTATTTTAATTATTATATATTGAATTATTGTCAATTTTTACCTACCAGAACCATAAAAGCGCTTCACGCGCTCTATTTCAAACTCATATACATACATTTTATTTCAAACATCTCTTATCTTATTTTTAATCTCTTCTATCTTCTATATATAATCTAAATCCAACAACCAATCACAGAATATAATAAAAAAACAGCTAGAAAATCGTGAAAATAATTATTAAACGGGGTTTTTCGTATTTTATAAAATGGTGGAACATTTACACAAATATAAAAATACTCTTTAAGTGTGACTACCAACTAGACACACTATTTTAAATCAAAGTTAGGCTAGCTTTTGCCTTTAGCGCTCTTTGGATGACCGAAAAATCGCTAAAAATAGCCAAAAATAGGGTTTTTCGAGTTTTTGAAGGTGGCGCACCTCACGGAAAAATCTGAAAAAATTTACACAGATACTTTGCAATAAAATACATCATTTTCTGCTAAAATTGAACCTGCACCCGCTTATTTCGATAGTCGGAAAAATATTATAATGTTTTAATGATTTTTTTAGGTTATGTAGAATGCTCTAAAAATTCTGAAAAAAATCATGTGTATTTGTGATGCAAAGATACACCTCTCTGAATTTTTTCAGATTTTTCGATAAACTCAAATGAATTAAAAAAAATAAAATGTGAAAATTTGGTTTTTGGGGATTACGGGGCGGGGAGGGGGAGAAGGGGGTTAATACCATGACGTAGGTTATTTTTTTGAGACCCCAAAACTATTAATCAAGTGAAAAAACACTTTTGGAAACAAGGGGATTTCGACTATCTTAACCCATGATACCCTTTATGTTTCTCAGGAAAACTCCTGTAAATGTCTTCATATTTGAATTTTTTTTGACAGATTTTGTACCATCTTTCAACATTCAACATAGTTTAGGAATCCATTTTTTAATTGATTTATGGATAAATGAAAGTCACCTCTGGCGATAGTAATTAAAAACAAGCCGTCAGGTGCGACCCTTGAGGTCCACACGGTCAACTTTCCAGTAATATCTGCATAGGTATTAAAAATATTAAACACAATAATAATTATGGAAATAGTACTACTTTTAATAATAAATAAATAATTGGAATGACTTAATATTAATCGTAACATCTACGCGAGCGTCAATTGATTACGTGAAGATTTTCGTGAATTGGTTTGATTGAATATTCACGCGGATCAATCGGAGAGGGAACAGGTTACAAAGCCTTTTCTACATTATTTGTTATTTTCATATCGATGCTTCAAGGACAAAACAGCGCCAGCAAAAATGAATGCAGTTTTTGTTATTACGACCACTGAAGAGATTTTGTCACGTGATGGCCATTTTGAACATCATTAAAATGTTATACGTGTCGATTGACACCTTAATGATGCAAATATTATATCTAGTTCTCGAAATACAATGAATGACATAAATGACCATGAAGGTCATGATGACCTATAACGATTCTTTATTTTTAATTTGATTATTTTGTAATAATGAAAAGAAAATTTGGTAGATTTTTTTAATAAAAATGGTCGGAGTATCTAAATTATATAATCATTAATTACAGCGTCTTGAAAATCAGGTTAAAAATTGGATGTTTTTGAAAAAACCCCAATTTTTTGCACTTTATTACAAAAAATTAAAAAACGGCTGCAATGATTTTTTTAAAAATTTAATAGAATTACGCAAATGTTAATACGCGTCGATTGACACCTTGATGAAGCAAATCGTATGTTTGGTTCGCGAGATATAGCGCATAACAGGGTTGACCTTCAATGGGTGAAAACAGCAAACCCCGGATCGAAATTTCCCAAAAACTAATCAGCTCTTAAAATTGCAAAGACGCTTCGATTGACACCTTAACGAAGTCGATACGACTTTGTTTACATGAGTTATGCTCGTAGAAAAACTGTCCGCGAACGCACGTACGTACGTACACACACACACACACACATACTTCTTTCTAAAAACACTTAAAACATACTCGTAAGACCTGAAAACGTAAAGATATGTTGAAAATTTCAATTTCGATTTTCGAGGCGATTACAAGAACTTCCCATACACTGGGAAGTTAATTAACAAAAATCTAAAGTAATACCAACTAGAGATACTTTAATATCAGTAGACGATAAAAAAGGCAGTGAACCATGAGAATTTTTCAAAAATAAAGGCAAATATTCTATTCTATTCACCAACAAGTTTTGAATAAATTACGACACTTTTAAGCTCATACGATAGTAACATTCATCTTAATAGTATAAAACCGCTTGGTATCGATACTTCTGCGTGCCCTGACCACTGCTGTAAATACTACAATCTAGTGATTTCTTTATTGCTGCGTGTATCTATGGTTTTGTTACGTGCCACTTCCATTAGATATCTATCTACACAGCGCTGTCTTCCGCTGGTACCGGCGGTCAACGTGGAATGCCTTTATTTGGTCATAAACCGTAAAATCCGCCGAATCAGAAAATTTACTCGTGTCGATTGATTCGCGCTCTGCTGATTCCTTGATGATTAGTAGACCCAAATGAAGAGTCAACACCCTTTTCAGAGTAGTTTAAGTAAAGTCTTCTATGCTGGGGCTCCTATGGGATGAAAACGATAATGCATTTGCTATATCGCCCTCCCATATCTAAAGACGCCTGAGGTAGCTTTTGGGGTATTTGGCAGTGCACACTTTGATACGAACGCATCTTTTTTAAAATTCATTGTGTAGCTGATTGGAATTTATCAGCCCAATAAATAAAATAATTCAAATACCCTTGCCACCTCCGATGGCTTTATCGATGGTTTCTAGTCGCCGCGAATTAAAACGCAATATTTCTGGATCTAGTACAGACATTTGTGGGCTTCATTTATAGCAAATCTTGGCTGGGTAACCGTCGTTACCACCTACTGGAGTCAAGCTTTTTGCGTTGTAGCAGTTAAAGCGCCCCGGAATTAATGTACGTACATATACGGGTATGTCTGTTCTGTATGTCTGATAAAATATGTACACAGACGGGAATTTCATTGTTTCATTCAAATTTTATGAGACCGTGAGAACACAATCCGGTTAATTTCTTTGGATTCGTTCTATTTAAAACAGGGTATGATGATTCCTGTTATTTGAAGCAGCCGTGAAACAATAAATATTTCATAAAACGAGTTTTATCAACCGCCGATCCATCATTTATTTGAAACGTAATTTGATTAACATCACGTTTTGATAAATATTTTGCGCGAAATTTTTTAATTAGCAAATAATGGCCAGCAGATTACATATTTATTGATAAATTGTAATAAAGATAAATTTCTTAAGTCATGGGAAATTCACAAAGACTTATGAACAGGTTGAACGATTTACACTCAGTTAAAATATAGAACACTTGATAGATTGAAAATATTGATTATAATGTTGTCTCGTCGTCGGTGTTGTTTGACAACAATAATGTCACGATCTAAGGTAAAGAAATTAAATACAACATGTGTATGCTTTGCTGCATGCCGAGCTGTTGAAAATTCATTGGAAATTAATCTCTCATCACGAACAGATGCTTGAGTTATTCACTCCTTGGATGCATCGTTATGGTTCGAGAATATCTCCCTGGGCTGCTGAGCCATTCGTAATATTATAGGTTTCCTGTAACTGTACAAAATACCCAGCTCATTTAGTATAAATACTGCATGTCCTACTATGTATTGCAAGACAGATTCATGTTGAGCGTTTCGCACATATAACAAATCTATTTAATTAGTTCATTCAGCTAGTTGTTAAGTTACTGGAAATACTTTAAAAATACATAATTTTCCTATTTCTGTCTGCTTTTTTTTAACTTCCCAGTATATGGGAAGTTCTTGTAATCGCCTCGAAAATCGAAATTGAAATTTTCAACATTTCTTTACGTTTTGAGGTATATAGAGTATATATCAAGTGTTTTTAGAAATGGAGATGTGTGTGTGTGTGTATGTACGTACGTACGTATGTACGTTCGTGGACACTTTTTTCTACGAGCATAACTCACGTAAACAAAGTCGTATCGACTTCGTTAAGCTGTCCATCGAAGCGTCTTTGCAATCTTAAGAGCTGATTAGTTTTTGGGAAACTTCGGCCGGGGGGGGGGGGTTTGCTGTTTTGCCCGTTTGAAGGTCATTTCTGTCATGCGTTATATCTCGCGAACCAAACGTACGATTTCCTTGAACAAGGTGTCATCCGCGTATTAATATTTATGTGATTCTATCAAGTTTTCAAAAAATTTCTCTGAGCCGTTTTTTAATTTTTTTAAAAAAAGTGCAAAATATTACGTTTTTTTTCAAAAACAATAAATTTTTAACATTATTTTCAACTCGCAGTAATCAATGTTTATATAATTTATACACTCAAAACAGTTTTCCTAAAAATGTTATCAAAATTTTTCTCATGACTACAAAAAAAAATTAAATTAAAAAAAAATCATTAAAAATCATCATCATCTTCAAGGTCATATTTGTCATGCGTTATGTCTCGCGAACCAAACATACGATTTACATCGTTTAGGTGTCAATCAACGCATATTAACATTTTTGTGAGCATTCAAATTTTTTAAAAAATCGTTGGAGGCGTTTTTTAATTTAAGAAAAAAAGTGCAAAAATTATGTTTTTTCATAAACAATAAATTTTTAACCTGATTTACGGAAGACAGTAATCAATTTTTATAAAATTTATATACTCCAAGTAGTGCTTGTAAAAACATCATCGAACCTTTCTCTGATGATTTCGAAAAACATTAAATAAAACATAAAAAATCATTAACAGTCATCATGATCTTCAAGGTCATTTCTGTCATTCACTATATGTCACGAACTAGATATAATATTTGCATCATCAAGGTGTGAATCGACTTGTAATAATATTTTTGGTATTTTTTTAACATTATAAAAAATCGTTTCAGCTGTTTTTTGTTCAATTTAATAGAAGAAAATGCAAAAAATAGGGTTTTTTTCATAAAAAATATTTTTTTACCTGATTTGCACAGCATAGTAATAAATGTTTATAAAATTTATACATTCTTATCTGTTTTTGAAAAGAAACCGGCAAAACTTTTTTCCATGATTATGAAAAAAAAACTAAATGAAAAATAAAAAAATCATTCAAAGTTACCATGTAAAGCGAGTTTATACGAATGATATTGCTTTATATCTTTTATTCTAAATAAATTGTTGTGAATTCAATCAAAGTTTTAAAGTAATTGCATAATTTGAGCAGATTTTCAATAGTTTTTACAGTCTTTTAATAATTAAAAAACTGCTTAAATTTTCAAAATAATCAAAATTTCAATCTAATTTGCATTTGTGGTAATCAACGCTTTAAATGGTAAAATGTTTTATAGTCAATACTTTGCAAGATCATATGCTTTAAAAAGCTTTCATCAAATTAAAAATTGTAGTTTTTAGTAGATTCATTTTTTAGTAAGCGTAAGATTTCAATTACTTCCTCCATCATCATTTGTAAAACATTTTACTTTTTACATGCAATTGAACCTATTTTTGACTGCATATTCAAAAATTTTCAAGACCAATAGAAAATATAAAGTAATTATTAATCACATTGATGTAAAATCGTGAAAAAACATAAATTCAGTGATTATGCTGAAGTCATGGCAATTTTGAATGAATGATGATAATGATTTTTAGATTAACGAAAAGTTACTTTTCTGATAGAACTATTGAAGCTAGAAGAGTCTTAAACATATACAGAATATTATGTTGGTGCACACAGTGCACTCAGTCATTTCTTATAGATCAAAAGGTAATAAATTGATTTCCGTATAGGACAAAATGCTCCCAAAATTGGAAAGTTTAGTGTTTTGTATCTTATCTAATATAAGGTTACCTTAGGAAGTTTCTTTTAAAGAAATTATTTCCAAGTCAATCAGCTCAACCATTGGGTTTCCCAGAAAATTCTAGTAGGGTCATATTAACACTTTAAATACTAGTTATCCATTATTATTATTATTATATTCAATTATCATTGAAATAATGAACTCACGATCAAACGATCAAATTCAATTTAAACGAATACAATATACTCTGCCATTAAATATATAATGCTTAAAAATAATCCCAACTTTCCTACAGCGATTTCTTCGTTTTCTAAACATTTGTGGTTGATCATTTTAATGGTTTCACCTTTCATACATACACTTTAGCTCGAATAAGCCACACTGAAAATCAGTCAGTTAGATTATAAAAAACTCAGTTAATCATTCCTTAAAATTGAAGGCTTTTGTCTCCTCTCCTCAAAAAGTAATTGTATTGAAAATAATTAATTTTGACTCTTTCAAGGTTTAGAACCGTGATTGTGCAAAATGAAGCTACCGCATTAGTGATAGAATGTTTCGTAATTCTCCTTCAAAATAAGATAATACAAGCTTATTTGAACATATAAAAAATTACGGAAGCATAGATGGACTCAACGTTTATTCCACCTCGTCCTTAGTCATCTTTGCTTGTTGACCATCTCAAATGGTTGAAATTTTAATTTTCTATGCATATTTGTATTCAAACTTATCTACTAATTGTATCTACATCCACTTATATCATTATTTTCAATTGGATTTTTGATTCAAAATACATGCATATTTCATAAAGATTGAATCAGATGATATCTAATTCTTCCGTCGTTTCTCTCAGCTCCAACATCAAAAATAAATAACTATTTTATTATACTTATTTCACACATAAACACTCTTCCTAAAAGTTTTAAATCACTTTCATTCGCCTTTTATTTGAAGCTTTGAGCGATTGAAATCAGAATCTGTTCTGGCTAAGTCATTAGCATAAAATTAAACAGTCTACCGAGAAGTGATAAATTGCCTCGACTTTCTTTCTGAAGCCAAAAAGCGAAAATATGGTTTTCATCAATATTCATGAATTAACGTTTGTAGTTTCCAATGGTGATAAATATCAAAAAGTGAGATTTCGATCGATTAAATATTCATAATGTCTGACATAGATTTGTTTGAATTTACATCTGTGGATGCACTGCAGTTTTTTACTGTTTTGGAAAAAATTGCATTTTTGATAATAGATGTTAACACTGGGCATCTTTCTAGACTACTCTAAAGCTTTGACTCTATAAGTCACACCAAACTATTACGTACTCTATACCAAATAGGCATTAGAAATAAACCCTTGCAGCTACTCACAAATTATTTACAAAATAGATCTCAAATGGTAAAATTGAGAGGACTCGTTAGTGACGTGGTCATAAACAAGAGCTACGGTATCCCACAAGGTTCAGTTCTTTCTCCAGTTATTTACACCATATATGTAGCTTCTCTGTTTAAATTTTCTGAAGATAACATTAAATTTATAGGATTTGCAGATGATACGGCCATTGTCGTGACAGGAATCAACTGGTCAGATACCTACCAAAGAGCTAATTGCATTTTAAATCAAACGATAAATTGGTCAAACAACCACTCCTTAAAGCTTAACATTGATAAAACGAAAATTTTACCATTCGCTATAAATAAAAAGTCTCTCCCAATCCAATCCCATATGATTAGAATAGCGGTAAGACATGATGGAAAACATCACAGCCTAGAACTTTGAAATGAAAGAGTTACTAAGTACTTGGGAGTGACCATAGATTGTCAAACTTAGAAGTCTAATCTATATATTTTATAGCCTTAGGAATATACTTAAAATGGAGGATCTGATAGTGGTGTACAAGTCGCTATTTCAATCAATCTTGACTTACGGAAGACTTGCATGGGGTGGTACTTACGATTCATACATAAAATGTATACAAGTAACCCAAAAACGAGCATTGAAAGTCCTTGCCAAAGTACCCATGGTATATCCTTCTAGACAAATATACTGCGTGACGAATACTCTGGACATAAAAAACCTTCACACCCTGAAAATTTTAACGTATATGACTAAAAACAATAGACTCACTCCATACCAACACAATTACAATACTAGGACAGTAAATAAAAATGTAACAACAATATGTGCAAATAAAACAATAGAGCAAAAACACTTCACATACATTGCCCCTAAATCCTTTAATGAATTGCCCCAATATTTGAAAAATATGTCAAATAGTGCAGAACATTTTAAGTATCATTTGAAAATTCATTTAAAAAACTGCCAGTTTGGGAATAACTAATCAAAGCGGAATACAAATAAAATTATACTATACCATTCGAGATTATATAAAAGTTTATTAGGGATGTTTGCAAATTCATTCTTGTAATTTGTGAATCGCAATTTTGTTTTTCTGCTATTCCCTTATTATATTAAATTATAGTATAATTTTTAATGATCTCACTTTTCTACTTTTGTCTTTTCTTTCTATACTTAGTTCCTTACCTATTATATTTATATATATATATATATATATATATATATATATATATATATATATATATATATATATATATATATATATATATGAAATGTAGACCTGTAAGATTAGAAATGTAAAAGGTTTGTACTATTACTCCTCCCTCCATGACACAAGCCACTTACTTTGGAGGGAGTAAAGAAATAAAGAAATAAAGAAATAAATAAAAATAAATAAATAAATGTTTATGTTTTCGTCTAAATTCAACAGTTAACTAATACCTAAATTTTTTACAAGGAATATGGTGAGCCTTTGCAACAGCATCACTGATGTATTTTTTTATTCGGTCTGTTCCGACTTTGATGTACCTATAATCTACAGTTAATACAACTTTCTCCTCTTATTTTCTTATATGTATTAATCTAACTTAATGACTAAATTCAAACCTGTTTTATAAAACCGAGTTATGCTATACTTTAACTTTAATTATATTTATGTGCATTAAGTTTGCTTAATTGCATCATTTTTCACCGCAACCATTCGCAAACAGTTCTGCAATTATAGGATGATGTGGAGGTGAAGCTCTTCTAGGTTTCATGTTTCATTCAATGTGAGAGATACATTCCATCCTTAATTCATTATTGTAGAAAAGCTAACAACATCGTAGGTATAGATAATGGTGCCATATTCATCACTTCTAGAAGTTCTTTGGTGGTTGCCAGTCAAACCAAAAGAGAAGATATATTTATTTTAAATAGTTAATGAGGCAATAATGAGGTCTAATCAATCCAAAAATAAATTCAAACAAGACATTCTGTTTTTAGATATTGTCTCGCAGAAGAAATTTTTCGCTGTTTAATTCTCAGATTCATCCATTGGACAATTTTTTTAAAATAGCGCATACATTCCTCAATGATAAAAGTATTTTTAAAAGACTGCTTTATATATCTTAATGCGTTCATTATTATCTTTTAAAAAATATTCAAAAGCGCATCCACTTCTTGGCGTGTCTTCCTTTTTAACTTCCCAGTATATGGGAAGTTCTTGTAATCGCCTCGAAAATCGTAATTGAAATTTTCAACTTTTCTTTACGTTTTGAGGTCTGTAGAGTATATATAAAGTGTTTTTAGAAAGAAGTATGTGTGTGTGTGTATGTATGTACGTACGTACGTGCGTTCGCGGGCAGTTTTTCTACGAGCATAACTCACGTAAACAAAGTCCGATCGACTTCGTTAAGGTGTCAATCGAAGCGGCTTTGTAATCTTAAGAGCTGATTAGTTTTTGGGAAACTTCGGTCGGGGGGGTTTGCTGTTTTCACCCCTGGAAGGTCAACCATGTTATGAGCTATATCTCACTAACCAAACATGCGATTTTCATCATTAAGGTGTCAATCGACGGGTATTAACATTTTTATGAATCTATCAAATTTTTAAAAAATCGTTGGATCCGTTTTTTAATTTTTTTAAAAAACGTGCAAAAAATTAGGATTTTTTTCAAAAACACAAAATTTTTAACCTTATTTACAAACCTAAGTAATTAATGGTTATATTATTTATATACTCCACATAGTTCTTGTAAAAAACTCAGCAAATTTTTTTTTCATGTTTACAAAAAAAAATTAAATAAAAAATAAAAAATCATTAAACGTTCAAGGTCATTTACGTCATTCATTATATCTCGAGAACCAAATATAATCTTTCCATCATTAAGGTGTCAATCGACGCGTATCAACATTTTTATGATGTTTTTATATTTTAAAAAAATTGTTAAAGCGTTTTTTACGATTTATTAAATTTTTTTTTCAGAAAAGTAGTGTTTTTTTCATAAAAAATTCCATTTTAACCAGATTTGCACATCGTAATAATAAATGTTTATAGAATTTATAAACTTTTATCAATTTTCGTAGAGAAACCAGCAAAAACTTTTCTCATGATTACAAACAAATTAAATTAAAAATAAAAAATCATTCAAAGTCACCATGTTAAAAGGGTTTATTCGAATCATTATACCTTAAATCTCTTATTCTAAAGACATTGTTGTATAGTCAATCAAAGTTTATTAATATTTGCAAAATTTGAGCAGATTTTCAATAGTCTTCACAGCACCATGTTTAACTTTGATGAAAAAACTGCATTGTAACCTGTCCCCCCTCCGATTGATCCACGTGAATAATCAATCAAACCAATGCACCAAAATCCTTACGTAATCAATTGACGCTCGCGTAGATGTTACGATTAATATTAAATCATTCCAATAACTTTTATGAGAGGTACATTTTTCTTATTTGAAGTAGTATTATTTCCATAACTTTTATTTTGTTTAATATTTTTAATATCTGTGTAGATATTACTGGGAAGTTGACCGTGTAGACCTCACGGCTTGACCGTCGCACCACACGGCTTGTTTTCTTTAAAAACTGTATTTGTACCTTTCGGTTTCAAGTTGGGAACAATTTCAACTAATTTTTGTGTGGAATTTATACACACAGAATACCACAATTTTAAATTCGGTGCGTTTTTATAATCTCGCATACATTTTTGATGGAGCTATCAGCTGGAATCGGGAAGATTAAATCTACGACCGTGAAATCGTTTTGCTTTTTCCAATAATTCGCGACATAAACTTGTTGTAAGACACAGTTTTTGTGTTTCTGTGGAACCATCTCTACCGTCGATTTCAAAGTTCGTGTTCATAAATTTTAACCATTCTGTTTTTATTTTAATTTTCGATCAAGAGTTTCAAATGACTAAAACTGAGTTCAAAAAAGCATCCCCAAACTCAGATGTTTCAAGCAGTCTGCTGGATAACATGTGTACTACCGTTTTTTTTATCTAATGTCCGTAGATTGAATTTAATTAAGAAATTTATTTAAGGGAATATTTGCAACTACAGGGTGGCGCAAACGTTTCTGACCATAGTATTTCTTGTATAAAATTTGAAAGCAGAGAGATTGATTTGAAATCATAATTTTATTATAAACTAGGTAAAGGTAAATTTTATTATAAACTAGGTAAAGGTAATATAGTAAATAATTAGTATGAATTATGTCCTCCTTCGTTTTCTATACACTCTAAAAGTCGTTTTCTGAAACTTTCACATATATTTTTTAGGTAGTTTGCAGAAATTGCGTCCCACTCAACTTGTACACGTCGAATCAGCAGCTGCCTATTTTTTGGTCTAGGATCTCTAACGACACTCTTTTTGATGGAGTTTAAATCAGGGGAATTACCAGGCCAATCAATCCACACATTCGAAATATACTCATAAACCGCCTCATCAGTTTTCAGAGCAGTATGCGGCTTGGCGCCATCTTGTATCAAAATCACTTCCTTTCGGTCCCTGAATTGTTGGCAATTAGTAAGGCATTGCACATAAACAGGAAGAATGTTTTCTCTGTAATATTCTTCATTAACAGACATTCCTTGCTGAACAAAGTGAAGTTGGCTTTTTCGGCGACAGCTCACTCCGCCAGCTACCATAATTTTTAAGTCGAATTTTTGAGTTTGTATTACGAGAATATTTGCGGGATTGCTGTGTCTCACTGTTCTATTCTGTCAATTGGGTATTGGATGCAGTTGTATCCACGACTCGTCCGTAGAAAGGATGTTGGCATGCAGCCTTTCACCGCGAGCCTTGTCATCAGCAAATCCGAGGTTTTTGAGATATTAGCAGAAATTCAGCCGGTCTCGAATGTTCTTCTTGGAAATGAGAGGTTTCTTGCGTTGCTATAGGTCCCAGTTGGTGGACCGAATGTGTCGCTGAACGGTCTCCTCGACACGTTTTTAATGTCCGCCGGAGAGCTGTTAAGCCGTTTCGTCATTGTTCGCGTCCCCACTCCTGGTCTATTTTCAGCCATTGTTCGAATTTTTCTTTTTGGTTCTGCTGAAAGTACCGACGGTCGATCACTTCTTTTCATATCCTCCACGTTTCCTTCTTCGGCATTGAAGCATTTTTTGACGGTGTTGTTTCTGATCCTAAGTATTCTGCATATGTCGCTGTAGTTGTACACCAATCGATGCATGCATTGAATTGCAATACGTTTTTGGATTCGACCACTTACTTAATTTGTTGAAGATTCACGAAATGTTTAGGGTTTGTACAAAAGAGCGTTTAAATTAAGGTCTTTCGATAAATTTCACTTCAAGTAGCCAAGTCTGAATGGATAATTTATATTTTCAAACGTATTTTTACTGTACAAGAGTTAACATCTAAGGCTAATAAAAAATACCCAAGTTCTTATGTGTCTGCATATTTTACTTGCAATTAGGCCTACCTACAAATTCTCTTCGAATTTTCGTACCTGTTAATAAAAGTTATTATTTTTGAAATATCGTTTACATTTCTGTTGTCACTCTTTATGGAAATTAATTAAAGATATGTAGCTATAAGAAAATTTGAAGTCAGTGTCAAAATTTTTGCCGACAAATTTATTCGGGTTGATTTTTCATGTTCAAGGTCAGAAATTTTTGCGCCACTCTGTAGTAGAATTATAAACACCATAACTGAAATTTTCGCTTACCTCTCTGTCTGTGCACGTATCAAATGGAAACTTCAGATAAATTTTGAGAAAACTAACTTAATTAATAGCTCATGTGCTAAGTCAAAATTTAGAATAGTTTTCATCTCGGATAATGAAAGGGTACAATAGTAAAAAACTGTATCTTCAAGGTTGAACTTTACGCGCTATACTGAACACAATCTGAGAAGGTAGCAGTAGCAACATCTATCGTTGAATGGCATGAAATAAACTTTTCTAGACTTAAAGAGTCAAGGATATAAAAGTGGATGGACACTGGCATTTCGCGCGAGTTTTTAAAAGCGAACAAGGAAGATATCAGAAAAAAATTGTGGATAACCTAGAATTCACACTAATGAAATTGCGGACACAAGTAGTTTAACCTTATGGATATTTACCATCACCTTTGGTGTCCTTTGTACTGTAAATTCTTTTCGTGGCTGCGACTTTGTTTCTTAGTGTTTCATGTTTTGCCATTAACATTCCATCTCTCAGATGTTGTCTGGTAGTTCGACTATTTGTATTCTGGAGGGCAAATTCAGGTGCTATGTAACGGTTTTTTATTTTCTTTATATTTCTGATCCCCACCTACGTTGACGTTGGAATATGACCCACAAACGATTCTTGGAACTTGGTTGGTTAGGAACTTGCAAACAAAATTCCCTGTGGAAAACAATCTCAATGATAGCTCATCTTTTAGAAAAATGCAGTAGTCACTCCTTATGCTCCAACATTTTTCATCGGTAGGATTGGATATATCCAGCTTGCGAAATTTTGAGCTCGAAGCACACGTATTGTGATAGTGTTCTCAACTGACTACATACAAAACTACAGAGAATTTGTAATTTGTAATAAACAACTCGCATTTTATTCCTTCAACTTCTAGACTTTTCACTTTGCTGTGAGTTGGTAGTCACGAGCTGTACTGATGTGAATTGGCAAATCATGGAGCTAAGTGGCAGTAAAAATTTCCCTATGCTATTATATTAATAAAACTAACAATGCCCTCGTCCTTTCAGATCGGGATGAAATTTGGCATATAAGTCTCCTACGTGAAGGATATTCAATTTCTAAAATATTACACCGTAACACTCCCCGATTTTAAGAAGAAGAAAATTTAAATTTTTTTGTGTTTATTAGTTTTTAGTTAGTTTTCGCTCCTAACAGAAGCAGTGCAATATAGGGAGCAGAGTGCCTAACCCGCAATCATATGGTCGTTTGCTCGATTCCGGCTTGTCGTAATTTTCTTTGATTGGAATCTTTAAAGTTATTAGTTTTATGGTAAATCTATAACCGAAATAAGCTACAGAAGTAAGCTAGCTAGTTCGTTAGTATTGATCATATAAAAAACAAACTTCGTTAATATTAGAAAAGTTGTCTTTCATAAGAAAGTTCGCAAGCGTACCATGCAAATTGGATCATTTTGTCAAAAGAAGTCAGTGATAATTAGTGATGAACTGTTGATTATATCTTAATACAATCTTCTGGTGGATTGATTTCTAGATCATGTTCAATTAATGGACTGGCTCTTTTATGTATTTCCACATGTATCCTTTTGTTCAGTCTCAACCTCCTAGTACCAGTTACTAAAAATTCGTAAATTTATGACGAAAGGTGTCAAAATGGGGTCTCCTACTTATTGCCGAATTTCATCCCGATCTAAATAGTCCAGGTCATGCCTTCTCCATATAAAAGTTCTTCTTGACCGATTGATCCGACTTTCATTCATCAAATATTATTATTTTAGTGAAAAGTCTCATTGTTTTTGCTTACGATAACGATATGAGTTTATATATGAAATATTGTTCTTGCTAGTTTTTTTTCTATCTGCATTTTATCCGCTTCCACTCATATTGACTGCTTATTGAATTCAACTGATAAAACATAACTCTTCCAAGTCTTCCTGTCGGTCAGTAAGAGCATCAAGCATTGCTTATGTTACTTTACATTAGTCTCAAATGTTGCACCAAAATCTTGTAAGCGGTAGTTATTTTCCATTCCACGCATTTTCGTGTCGAACTTTTTCATACAATGGAGTAAATAACTTTGATTCGGATGTGTACATCCAAAGCACTACAATTCGCATCTATGTATCTTCAATTTGAGCTACACGCTGCCTACCTTCAGGCGTTATTATGATTGGATAACGTTTACAATAGAGAGAAAATATTTTTGTTATTTTACATTTTATATAGGCGTATGAAATTAATTTCAAATACAGAATATGCGTTGAATAATATAGATAATATATACAATAATAGTTGAATTAGAAACAATGTTTGCGCACCTACTTTAAAAGTGAAATATTCTGTATTTTTTGAATCTTTGTTAAAATTTACAGTTAAGTGACCGCCCCTTTCAGCATAGCAAAATCTTGTAAATAAAAAACACTTAAACCATTCATATCTAGTATAAGTTGAATTAGCTAACAGTTAATTTGATCCATTAATTAAACTTTAAGCGATTCTCGACACACAAGTTTAGATTTGTTCAATTTATAACTACAAAACCCTAATATATGTCGAAATATTAGAATCAAAGTATGAATTGAACAATTATCGACTTTAGATTTATGTACACATTCCTGTGCCATCATAATTTTTTTTTGTTCATGTGATCTTTTCCCTCGATGGCGAAAAATAAATTTAATAAGTGTTGATGTAGGTAGTAGCGCTACTAGCTGGCGATCTACGGGTCGTGTGTTCGATCCCCGGCCGCGGTATTGTTTTTCTTTTTGAATAATTGTCGTCGTCGCGTGTTCGATCACCGGTGAGTATTGTTTTTTTTTGAATAATTGTGGATGTAATTAGTTTAAGGTAAATCAGCAATGTTCAACTACGTATACATTTATTTGTAGAAATCAGCAAATTATTCGATCATTTATATATGTAAATTATACTAGAAACTCGTTGTTGAACGGTTGGATAATGAAAAACGCGAAGAGGACGCAGGATTGATTCTAGAAACAAGGGAAGATCCTACCATTAGCTATGATATTGCTGGATTACAACCGTTTTTCATTATCCATTATCATTTGTATGTGCATAGAAGTCGTTACAAATTCGTCTACGGTAGACAGTCGCTCAAGTATCAGAAGTTAGCGATTGAGGAAGAGAAGAATAAGAGCATCTTGTATGCCTTTTGTGTCAGAACTTCCTAGAAGTGACGGATAAACCGCTTCATCAAAACGCATATCCTATTTTATTGAGGATGAAACATCAGCCTATTGTATAGTTCTTAACTTTTTCAAGCTAAATCGTTGTACAAAATGCTGCAAATTGAATTGATTGTTATACAAAACATTTTTGTGGACGTTGCCATTCTCAGGATATAAAGGCGAGGCAGTCATTTTTTTCACAAGTTTGTAATGGAAACTTGAAAATATTGATGTATGTCTGTTTTGTCATATTTTTGATGGGGCTCGCCTTCTTGGACAGTATTTCTTTGCCGCAAATGTAACGAAACTTATTTGAATCTGAAGCTGGAAGACATTTAAATTGAAAAATAGTTTCATTGCATTATTTACTTTCCGAATTATTTAGCAACGGTTTCGTGGAAGCTACAGTGGCTCTCACATAGAATGGTTCACCTTGTTCACAGAACTTAAACAAGTCGGTTCCATCACTAAAACCCATACTGCATTCAAAAACCTTATAGAAAGAATTTGCACAGTCTTACTCGATAATGAAAATCGGAACGAAGAAGAATGGAAAATAATAGCATATGAAAAGCGCTCGAATTTTAACCTCACAGTCAAATGGGTACAGTTGGCGTTTGTTCAGTCGGTTTTCGATCAGTCTGTGAGTCAGCAACTGTACTTGCTCAGCTGTAGTCGTCGCTTTTTTTGTTAACCTTAGTATGAAGCCATGGTATAAAGACGACAAGGTAGTCTCTTCCGAAGCTGCGGTGACGTCATGTGTTCAGACAATCATGACATTTTGCCCAGTAGAAATTTCAGCAACACTTTGCGGCACACAAGATGTGATTTTCCTGCTGGGTGGAGTGACACGTTTTCGAAGAAAAAGATAAATAATGTGCCATTTGAATATTCTATAGAGAATATTTGTTTGTTTCCTAAGCTATAATATTGATTACAGTAAACATTCGTTTTTGTTACCTGACGATTTGCTAAATTTTAATATGTGGCGTTTTTGTAACGCCTGATTCAAGTGTGAAATGTCGTTATATTTTGGGCTGCCATACGCGCCGTCTCCGATTTTTCACTTTGGTAGCCCTAATTTCAGTGAATACGTGACGCAATGTGAGTCAGATGTGCGAGCGAAATAGGATGACGATTTTTTATCGGGTTTACCTCCTGTAGTTTTTATACCATGGTATGAAGCCAATTAGTGTTTCTTTGGTGGCCTACCAAGAATTTGCGCGTCAACAATCGAAAATGGGGTCCCATACGACAATAGAAGTAAGGAACTTTGTTATTTACCACTATAAAAATGAAAAATCGTTCCGGGAAATTGGCGAAATTGTTCCACGGTTAAAAATGTTGTCAATAGGTTCGAAAACGAAAATCAAGTAGCTGATGAAAAATAAACACCATGAGAAAAGTACGTTCTGCTGCAGATGAGAGGTGGATACTACGATTTATCCAGAAAAATCCAAATTGAGTGCACCAAGTGCTAAAACCATCCAACGTGTTCTCCGAAGCAAGGAATATAAAGGATAGGTAGCTAGAAAAAAGCCATTTGCCAGCGAAAATACCAGAAAGAAAGAAGGACCCTTATTTTTGGAATACGGTATTATTTAGTAATGAAAGTAGATTTAACATCTTTGGATCAGATGGCCACTTGTATGTGTTGAGAAAACCAGGGAAAGAATATTCGAAGAAAATTTTCAGCCCTAACGTGTAACATGAAAGTGATGGAATAATGGTTTGGGTTTTTTGTGTGTGCATAAATTGTGCATTGTGTAATAAACTGATAGCTAAGTTTACAGTGTGTGAAATTACAAAAACGGTGAACGATTGCTTCTCTCTATTAAATTGTAAACGATTTCATCAACAACAATCCTAGCAAGGCTGACTTTGAGGAGGCGCTCCTTATCGCGGGAAGAATCATGCGTAAACTTCATCTTGGATTTTGTTTAATTGTCAAGTGAAAAAAGTGTCATCAATAATGAATCCTGATCTTGTTTTAAGTGTTCTCCATTGTGACATATTCGCCGAGGTAGCTCTACAAGTCCTGCTGATAACACCGCGGAATCAATTGATTTGACACCGTTCATAGAATTTCGATTTTAGCATGTTGGCGACGTTTCATAGCAAACGCACGATAAAGCAGTTATCACGGACGTTTTGTTTTGACAAAAAGCATGGAAGTAAACTATGTATTTCGACTATTTCAAAATCTCAGGAGAAGTCAATTTTTTGTAGTGATTTTTATAGATTACAATTAAGATCAAATAAAAATAATGCTTGATTTCATTGTGAAATGGAATAGTGAATAATATTTTTATGATCTTCTCGACAATTTGACAACATGCTGCGTGTGTGGTTTTCTTTTCTTTCGTCTCACTCACGATTCGACGGTTTTTTCGTTTTCTTAAAAGTCGACGTTGAGCCATTCACCGCCAGATGCACCATTTCATAAACTTCCAAGTGAAGTGAGCTCAAAATAATGAGGCCTTTCACTGGTCGTTTGCGAGTTGGGCACGCCTTCGCACAAGACGAAATAAGATATTGTGTTGTCGTTTCGCTTATAATAAAAATTCTTGGTGTGATAAAAAAATGTTGATATGGTTCATCTTTTAGCACATTTGCTTGTAAAAAGTATCATTTTCACAGTTACTGAAGTGAAGTGCTATAGAGTCCAATCGATTTATTTTTGAAATTGGTCACGAATATAATAAATAATAAAAAATAGTGCTAGTTGTCTTAAAGTCATTCCAAAGAGATAAATATATTAGGCCTTGTCAATAAATACTGCTTCAATGCTATGAATTATCAAAATTATTATGATACCTTCAAAATAAAATAGATGATAAATGAGTTTATAAATCTAAAAGTAAAGAAGTGGCGGTGACTTTACAGTTGGACTGTTATACTACATATAATGCAGAACGTCGGTGGTTCCAGATTAACTGAGCTGGAAGTGAATACCTGATCATTGATTGGTGGAGTAATTGCGCGGCGTGAGGTAATCCTGATCACATCGTTCTGCCAGTGGACCGAATTGATTTAGAAAGTAGTTCTCTTAGAAACTTCACTCCTAGGAGCAAATTGGAATGTTAATAAACTTACTTATAAACTTACGCAAAATAGCAATTCAAAATATGGGACAATTCCAAAATCGAAATAATCACAGGATAAGTTACAAGCACCTTATTTACAAAGAGAAGGTAGTAAAAATTCAATGAAGTTTTTTAAATGTACAAGTATGAAAGAAGTGCTTTTACAGTGTGTTTTCATGAAATTAATCGTAAATGGAATAACCAACTATTTTCAAGATGGGTGTTTCAAATATGAAGCTGATTATTCTTTTACTTATATAAAAGAAAAGGATTCGGCAGAAGTGTATTTGAATTAATTTTTGATTAGACAATAAGGTCAAAAAAACAATTTGAATAAAAAAGCTTTAGCTAAGAAAAAAGCGAAACTAACGCACAGTTTCTTCATAATTCGCTCGCACTGTCTCCATTGAATTTTCGTAAAATTATCTGAATCTCGTGAAAATATGCAAATACATATGACCATTTGCATATCTTCCCATCAGTCCGTTTTTAGACAATTTACCAGGTGGCAAATATCTCATATACAGTTTGTCGCAAAGAAAGTGCGAAAACTTCTGAGACATTAGTGAAAGGCTATTCAAATAGTGGTGCATATTTAAAAGGCCTAATTTTTTCGATTAGATTCGTCTGACATGGCTTGGAATAATGGATCAGAATAGTATTTATCATAGAAAAGAAATAAAATTATCATGAAAAAATTTCGATGAGAAGTTTCATATGCGCTTTCATAAAATTTGTGGTAAATAAGTCTAAGGTGGTGGAATGGTAGTATTTCTTATCATATAAAATCGAAATTTAGAGACGTCAGGCTTAATTGGAAATTAATGCAGTTATTGTGAAATTTTTAATAACGGACGCTGATTCAGAATGACAAGCTTAAATTTTGTTTTTGCACCTTCTCAATAGTTGAGAACCTTTGAATATGCTAAATTTATCTTACCGTATCATGTTATCATTTTGGTACCATTAACCAATTTCTATTGGAAACTCGTTGCCAAGCAACTGGAATATTATTGACTATAGCAGTGACTAACTTCCTTGTTCTCTGGGTGGTATTCGCATATCATCATTTGAAATCACATCTTTAAAAAAAATCTTTTTATTTGGAACAACAATATCTCACTTAGACTTAAATGGTGCAAAAACCGTCGTCAGCACAATGAAAATTTCCATTAAATAACTTGGAAGTACCTTTTCATAACCACAACAAAGCTTTCTTCATTAATTTTTTTATTACGAAAACACTCATTGTGCGAATAGAAATGTTCTATGATAATTCTTTCAATAAAATTTATATATCGTATTTGGGAATTCATTTACGTGATAACACTCGAAAGCGTTTCGTAAATATTATGAAAAATTATTAACTAGTATAGCATGTCACGAATTGTACCGAAAGGCATGAAAAAACTCACTTTTTAAGGTTTTCACGGAGCGCTCATAACTTCTAAAAAATTCTAGATAAATCAATGTACCTACGAGTTTGTTCACAGAACAAACGATTTCCTTCAACAGTAGCCCGAATACATTTCTTTGTATCTGTTACTGTGGTCGTAGCGTAAGCGGTTGGTTGGTTGTAGTGGCAGCCCCTTTTTATCCAAAGGTAGCTCACTTAGGCCACGAGAGGCCCATTGTGATACCACAGAATTTAAGGGCGGCACTAGAACCTGCGGGATGACGAGAACCATCCAGATTCTCGAATAAAGCCAGCTATGCAGCCAATGTCCAGATTAGCTACTTCCGTGAGGTTGTCTAGGAAAGGCGTGCCCAAGGTTTGCATGCGCTTCCTGGACAGCGCCGGACATTCGCACAGAAAGTGTTTAATGGTTTCTTTCTCTTCCTCCGATCTGCAACTTCGGCAGAAATCATTGAAAGGGACACCCAATCTTTCTGCGTGTCTGCCGATCAGACAGTGTCCCGTAAGTACGGAAACGACGGAACTCAGAGTTTCGCGGCTTATATTGAGGAGCCGCTTGGTGCGTTTGGAGCACAGTGCGTGCCAAGTTTGCCTGGTTGTGCTACAGGTTTCTTCGAGCAGCCAGGCCCTATTCGCAGCCTCCACGTAGTGCTACTTAAATCCTAGCTTTATGGAAGCTAGAGGTTGGCCGACTTCGGGGTCAAGCGTATATTCCTGGAGCTCGGTGCCAGCTCTCGCTAGGGCATCTGCTTCGCAGTTTCCAGGTATATCACTATGCCCCGGTACCCAACAAAGAATTACTTCGCAGTGAAGCGACATCACGTTCAGTTGTGAGCGGCATTCCATAGCTATTTTAGATAAAGTATGCACGCTGGATAATGATTGGATAGCAGCTTGACTGTCAGGAAAGATGTTTAAATTTCTTATGGAAATTTTCTGACTTCTCAGCGAGCCAACTGCCTTATAAATCGCAATGACCTCTGCCTGAAAGACACTGCAGTGGTCTGGTAATCGGAAGGATAGTTTCAGGCCTAGCTGTTCTGAGAACACGCCACAGCCAACTCTTTCCTCCATTTTTGATCCATCAGTGTAGATGTCGACCGATTCTCTGTATCCCCTCTCTTTCTATGGTCCAGTCCTCCCTACTCGGGATGACTGACCTGAAACCATGGTGAAAACAGGGAATCGGAGATGCAAGGTCCACCTTCCTCTGGCGTTGGTCCATCTCTCCGTAGTATTGTGGAGTGGCCAAAGTTCTCCTCACCCCAGAGTCGCAGGGCTTTCAATCGAACAGCAGTGCACTTGGCCTGCTGTCTCGTAAGTAGCTCTGTCGGAAGCCAGTTTAATAGCATGAATAATGCCTTTGTCGGGGTAGTCCGTAGAGCCCCGGTAATTGCAATAGCCGCACTCCTTCTGACCTTGTTTAGCAGGTTTACGTTTGATGCTTTCGCCATAGCAGGCTACCAAATAACTGCGCCATACAGAAGGATTGGTTCCACTATCGCCGTATAGAGTCATGATACAGCGTAAGCGGTAAAAAGCGGAAAATTGACGGTCAAAAGCTTCAAAACTTTTTAAAAAATGTTGATAGTTTAGCAAAAAAAAATGTGACCAAACAAAGGTAATCGATAAAAATCAAACACTGGTTTTTCGAACCACTAAATCTTTCTTGCGACCAATTTTGAGATATAGACGAAGGCAGATCTGTAAAAAACTACTACATTTGGCCGTTCAGAGGGGGCACACTGATTTTTGCGGGAAAAGTTGTGGAATAGCTCGTATAACAATAATTGACTTATGCTCCCTCTCAAAAAAGTCGGGAACATTAAAAAAACCGAAATGTTGAAAAAAATTTAAAAAAATACTTTTTTTCCTACTTTTCTCACTCCTAACTTTAAAACGGTTCATTTTATTTATTTATTTGTTTATTTATTTCGCCAAAACAAGGCAATCACATGTCAAAGTTGTGTGGCAATAAAAGTTGCATAATAAATTTTTCTATAAGATAGGATTGGTTAAAAGTCTTAAAACGTTTAACCTTTGGCGCAAAATTGCGAAAAATATAAAAAACGGAGAAAAAAGCCTTTTTTTTAGTTTTTTTAGTTTTTTTTTTACCATTTAAGATGCTCTCAAGACTTTTATATTTCGCCTGAAATTTTTTTACAATATTATAAAATAGTGAACAAATTTTCATCAAAATCGATGTAGTAGATTGCCCAAAATAATTGTGCAATCTAAACTTATTTTTAAAAAATCAAAAATTTTGCAAGCTTGCAAGTCAGAAACTTAAGCATATAGAAGTTTGAAATTTTGTTCACATATAAAAGAGCACTTCACCTATCAAATGCACTTAACGAAATTAAAAACGAATTGTTAGGGCAGTCTCAGCAATTTTTGTTAAACTTGGTAATGGACTCTAAAACAATGCTGGGCGGCTGCGGATTCAGTCGTAGAAACCTTGCTTCCATCAACAGAATCCGCAGCCGCCTAGCACTGTTTTAAAGTTTGGAACAGTGTTAAAAACGGAATATTCTGTCCAGATCTTTAAATTATTAACTTCCCAGTATATGGGAAGTTCTTGTAATCGCCTCGAAAATCGAAATTGAAATTTTCAACATTTCTTTACGTTTTGAGGTCTATAGAGTATATATAAAGTGTTTTTAGAAAGGGAGATGTATGTGTGTGTGTGTACGTACGTACGTTCGTGGACACTTTTTTCGACGAGCATAACTCACGTAAACAAAGTCGTATCGACTTTGTTAAGGTGTCAATCAAAGCGTCTTTGCAATCTTAAGAGCTGATTAGTTTTTGGGATACTTCGGTCGGGGGGTTTGCTGTTTTGACCCTTTGAAGGTCATTTCTGTCATGCATTATATCTCGCGAATTGAACATACGATTTGCATGGTTAAGGTGCCAATCAACGCGTATTAGCATTTGCGTGAATCTATCAAATTTAAAAAAAAACGTTGGAGCCGTTTTCTAATTTAAGAAAAAAAGTGCAAAAAATAAGGTTTATTTTTTATAAACAATAAATTTTTAACCTGATTTACGAAAGACAGTATTCAATTTTTATAAAATTTATACATTTAAAACAATGTTTGTAAAAACAACATCAAAACTTTTCCTCGTGATTACGTAAAAAATTAAATAAAAAATCAATAACAGGCATCATGATTTTCAAGGTCATTTCTGTCGTGTGTTATACATATCTAGCGAACCAAACGTACGATTTGCATGGTTAAGGTGTCAATAGTGTGAATCCATCAAATTTTGAAAAAAATCGTTTTAGCCGTTTTTTAATTTAAAAAAAAGTGCAAAAATTTATGATTTTTTTCAAAAACAATAAATTTTTAACCTTATTGTCAAGTCCAAGTAATCAATCTTTACATGATTTATATATTCCAAACATTTGTTTTGAAAATGCCGTCAAATTTTTTTCTCATGATTACAAAAAAAAAATCAAATAAAAATTAAAAAACCATTAACAGTCATCATGATCTTCAAGGTCATTTCTGTCATGGGTTATATCTCGCGAACTAAACATAGGATTTGCATTATTCAGGTGTCAATGAACGCGTATTAATATTTTTGTAAATCTTTCCATTTTTAAAAAAATCGTTGCAGTCGTTTTTTAATTTAAGGAAAAAAAGTGCAAAAAATTAGATTTTTTTCATAAACAATAAATTTTTAACCTGATTTGCGAAATGTACTAGACAATGTTTATAAAATTTACATACTTCAAAATTTTTTTGTAAAAACACCATCAAATATTTTTCTCATGATTACGTAAAAAATTAAATTAAAAATAAAAAATCATTAAAAGTCACCATGATTTTCAAGGTCATTTTTATCATTCACTATATCTCACGAACCAGATATAATATTTGCATCATTAAGGTGTCAGTTGACGTATATTAACATCTTTGTGAAGTTTATAACATTATAAAAATTCGTTTCAGCCTTTTTTCAATTTAATAGAAAAAAAATGCAAAAAATTAGGGTTTTTTCATAAAATATTTTTTTAACCTGATTTGCACAACTCAGTAATAAATGTTTATAAAATTTATACATTCTTATCTGGTTTTGAAGAGAAACCGGCAAAACTTTTCTCCATGATCATGAAAAAAAAACTAAATTAAAAATAAAAAATCATTCAAAGTTACCATTTAAAGAGGGTTCATACGAATGCTTTTACTTTATATCTTTTATTCTAAAAAAATGTAAATTCAATCAAAGTTTTAAAATACTTGCATAATTTGAGCAGATATTTAATAGTTTTCAGAGTCTTTTAATTAAAAAAAATGATGAAATTTTGAAAACCAACAAAAATTTTCAATACCAAATAGGCCCGCTACCGATTGATCCGCGTGAATATTCAATCTGTCCTCATCGACCAAAAACCTTACGTAATCAATGGACCCTCCCGTAGACGATATTATTCATATTAACTCATTCCTGCTACTGCTATGAAAACCTTTCATTGTTATTACTTAAAGTAGTATTATTTTCAAAATTATTATTGTGTTTAATGTTGTTGATGTTTATGTAGATATTACTGGGAAGTTGACCGTGTGGACCTCAAGGGTCGCATCTCGCGGCTTGTTTGACTTGGCTTTGAAACGTTTCTAGATACGACTCATTTTCCGATTTCGCTTTGATTTGGAAAATGTTATCGACGCAAGTGCACGTTAGTAGCTCTTCTTCACAGTAGCCTTCAAAACGATTTGCGATAGGAATCACAAAAAGTGTCCATGTCCTCTCCACCGATGACTTTAGGACCGGTATTTGAAAGAGTCAAGCAATCGCCTGACTATACGCCCTGCTCATTGAGTTCATCGGTTTCTAAAATCACATTGGGAGCTACTCCTAGAATGAGTCTCTTATCAAATTCTGTTCTTCTGGTAAAATGAGAAACTTCTTCAATTTTAGCACATATTTACTTATTTATACTTGACTATACTCCAAGGACTTGAACGCTTTACTGCCGCTGCGGAGAAGATAATAATCATCAAATATACCTTCCCGTTTTTACATTGAAGGTGTGAACATGTATCACGCTATCTGCAAACAGTAAAAAGTGCATCAGCATGACATACCAGAGAACGTTATACAGATCTTCACTATTTTTTAAGATCCTTGAATTGGAAATGGTTTCGACCTATTTTGGAACAAACTTATTCTGATTCAAGGCAAGTTTAAAAATAAATGATGAATTGAGTACCTTTTTCGAGAGTTTTCGGCGGGCAGAGAATACTGCAGAGGAGAGCATATTGTGATTGGATTTCTTGATGAATATTCAGCCATCTTTAGCCCTATAAAGTATTAATACCTTCCACTGAAAATGTTCTAGAGCTTCTATGGCCTCTAACATTTTCTGGATGGAGCAATGCAAACCACTCTATTATAAGCCCTGTTGAAGAAAACCATTATCTACTGCGCGTTAGTATTGCGATTATGTTCATTTTCTCGTCGATAGCTGTAATCCAGTCGGTGAGACCATAAATATAGTCTGGCAAATAGCGATCTAATCAAATTTAAACGGAGCTCTTTGTCGCTTTGGAACCACCCCCACTTCACTGCTCCACTCTAAGAAAAGATGACGCCAAGAAAGTCCAAAATTTGTTCCAAGACAAATGTTTGCTAAGTGGTGCAACTCAGCGGTATCAGCCAATACTTGCTTTCGCCATTACTATTATTGCCCCATTGTATTAGATGGATTGGCAAGGTTGCGGAGACGTGTTATCAGTAACGACGGGCAGCAGTGTAATAAAAGATAGTATTTTTGATTAAATTCTCGAAAAGCGACGAGGGTCGAGCTTGGCGTGTACTCTCCAGGTTGGCAGTGGTAATTGAATGGCTGCTGCTGCCTCACCGCGAGCTCACAAATTTTTTTAACACCTAATCAAGTCGGATGAGCCGCGATTATCGTGTATCTATCGATTTTGTTCGCAATCAGTTGATGAATAGTTATCGGACTGGATTTTAATAAAGCTTACATCTGAATCGGACGGAAAATTGTCAATCGTCCGATGTCGTTTTGAAAAAGACTAATTGGTGAACCCTATTCTTCATCGAAATTTGAATCTGTAAAAAGTGCAGACCCCTACGGATTCTATTTGGAAGATTGTGTAAAAATGGGGCGCTGCTACTTTCATCCGAACAAGAGCTTCAAATTATTTCTGCGTTCTCATTCCGGCAAGAGTTTCGTTAAGTGGGTATAATTGAGCTGGATTCAAGTCGTATAACGTAGATTAACAACGGTAGCGAGCCTCATCTTCTTTCGCTACTTCACACTAACCGGCAGTACATTTGCAGAAGTTAGCGCACGCCGCTAGCTCTTAAAGTGGGCCACGAAAAAGTTTAGTTCCGCTTAAACCGTCATCGGCGAACACCTCCTGATCCGGGTACCCTTAAGCCTTCACTCTTTTCAGACCCGGAGTTTCTTAGACCATCGGCTCGATTAGCATACAGTCGATCGCGGCGCAATCGACCTCAAGACAAGACACCTGTTCCGCAGTGGTGCCTACCGTGGCGGCTTTGTTTACCTGCCACGCTGGGAACGACTTGAGGAGCACAGCCGTGGTTTTAGTGCGTGCAGTCTTACCTGGACCGCCAAATTACTTCGTCGGAGAACTGTTTGCGGGCTCTGAAGAGCCTACGAAAACGACTCATTGTTGTTCACTTTTCCGTTCGGCTTCTGCGATTTTCCTGGTTTCCTCTGATCGTCGGGTAGTGAAGTTCGCATGCGCTATTACAGTGGAAAAGTGAAGAATAGTTACGATTTTCTTTGAGCTCCTCAATCGCAATGCAGACATTGTTTCAGGTAATCCGCGGCGGGACACCAAGAGTGTTGTTCTCAAATTCTTGGGTGGCAACGTATACCGCGCTCTTCCTTACACTTATCCTGAGCTGCGCCTGGAAAATACCAATAGTTCCTCGAATCCGGACCCAGAGTGTCTACCTTCGCGATTATAGTCAACCGAGCAGTGATTCAGTGGTCTTCTCGCGATAGTGCTTCCCTAAGTTAGTGCAATCTTTCACAGTAGGGGTAGTTTGTAGCGGACACTCATTATCCGCAATCACAGAACAGTGCATGTGTGTGAATCGATTGTGCTTAGCTTCACGCTTGAATTGATTCCGCGGAATGGCAAAAGTGATATCATTTTGACTAGCGAACAGTACTTCCACAGTCTACATTGTGTACATTGAACCACGGAGAAGAACTGCAACCGACCAATCAATCCGATTGATACAATCTATAATCAATCACATTCGGCGGCTTCGCCTGCTACGCAACCCGGAGCCAGTCTTCGCAATCGGAAATGGATTAGAACGGTAAATCTGAATTGAATAATTGTTCGAACCATGCGCGATCTTCAATCCGCTGGAAATCCGTTCTTAAGGCGCGTAATATCCGCCGCTTTGTGTTGCTTCGCACTTAACACTTCGCACACATCAGCTATTTTCGCATATCCAAAATAAAAAAATGTGGTATAAGTGCGACCCATGAGGCCCACACGACTAACTTCCCAGTAGGGTGAATAAAAATCTATAATTTGTTTTTATTATTAATTGCTATTATTAATAATTACTATTATTAAGCATTATTTTTCTAAATTACTATTATTACTTTTATTATTTTTATCAATTTTTCATCTAACCATAAAAGCTTTGGGAGAGGAAGACGTCTCCACCACCTGGTCATTTTCTACCAAAGCCTCGGCAACCTCGTCCTCGTCTTCCTTCTTGTCCTCCTTTTCGTCCTCAACCTCGTTCTCCATCTCGGCCTCGGAATCCACAACTATTATTGAGGGTATTTAATTATTATTTACAATAATCATTTGTTATTAAGAATGTTTGACCGTTACTGAATAATTATAATTGACTTTATATATACAATATCAAATTATAACTAATATTATTTGATTGTTAATTAACAATATTAAATTGTTTATAACAATATCCAATTATTAACTGCATTAGCGTCTCTACTCCCATTCACCCAAACCTGATAGTTTGAAATTTTATAAATTAATCTTGATTTTTTTTTGAAATAACATATTTTACAAATTTGATCACAATTTTGCTAAAACGCACAATAATAACAACATTGCTATGAAGGTATTTGTTATCTGCAAGAATTAATAGTGCATATCAACAGTTTAAAAAATAAGCAGTTTCTAGTCGTTTTTTCAGTTTTTTTCATCCTAAATAAAAAATGGCTCAACCGACTTTGCTGAAAAGTCATTCAGTTCTAAGTTACGTAATTACGCGTCAAATGAAACCAGTCCCACGTCAATGCGACCTTTGGTTCTCGAGATAATCGAGACGAAAAATAATTCCGAACGCACATACGCACATACGTACATCTGCACATACGTACATACACACACACACACAGACATCTCTCTAAAAACGATGGATTTGGATTCTAGAGACCTTAAAACGTGGAGATATGTCAAAATTTGGGATTCGCAAAATCGACCCCATTACAATAACTTCCCATAGGGAACTGGCAAGTTAATAAACTGTAATTAACTGTGAAGCTAATATTTGTAAAGTTACTGGCATCACACTCATATGACATATGAGTTCCTATACATGACCTAGATACAACTTATGAGTTAAACGAATTGCTTCGGAAAAACAAGGTTCACTTTTGGGAGGTCGCTTTATGTACCTAAAAAACGGAAGTGACTCATCTCTTCCGACCAAAATTATTTCAAACGTTTCAAAATTTACCTTCAATTTTCTTCTTGCACTTGAAGACTACCATTTCATCACGTAAAATAACGTACGATATTCATTCTCATCCAACTGACGAATGTTAACGAAATCCCGATATTGCATCGAATATCTAGTTTATTATCGTAAATGAAACTTGCTTCAATTCGCATACAACGAAAAGTGTTTTTATTCGATTTGAAGCTATTTTTGATACTATCCATTAAGTATTTTCATTGGCTGCAATGCTAATTAACCTTGCAAATATTTCAATTTTGCTAAGATGAGTTTCCTCTAGTCGAAATGTGTAAAGCAACATTATACTTTTACCGAAAGAAACCAACCGAGAATGGCAACATTAATGTTCAAAAGAAAATTGTTGGCCACAACTCTACAAACAATAGAAAACTGCAACACGAAGACATCGTGAGAAAAGATAATAGAGGTTAAATTTTATTGTTTTTATATTTAAAACATATTTATCGCGTCAAAAAGTTGAGTCGGAAGTAGTTTATAAAGGGTTTGATTTCCTTTGACCTTTTAAATTGAAACAGAAAGGTCTCAATTTCACTGAAGCAAATTGGCAATGAATATAACACGTAGAGAACATTTTGAAATAGTCTTGAAAGTCCGCTACTTTTCATAAATAGTTGCATTGTTGACTGATAATTCAATTTAAACCCATTGACGAGTTTGATATTACTATTGCCATTAATACAAGTTGTTCAACGGAAAGTACAGGCTTACATAACACTGGAAAACAGCATGTCTGTTGCATGAGATTTTTTAAATTGAATCTGAATAATTTTTCCACGCTGATTTAAAAAATATATGTCGTTTTTATGTAGGAGCTCTAGTTTTGGAGTTACAAAGTGACAGGGTTTTTCATTGAAAATGCACATAGTTTAAGTTTAAAAAAATTTATTAAATATATTTATTCTGAATAAAATTTCCTTTTTTTGGATTTTCTAGAGTGAGATGTATTATGAGTACTATTTTGAATGCTCCAACAATAATCAGCCATCATATGTTCATTCCAGTACCCCTGATACCTCTCCTCCATAGTGCGAATATCCTGGTGAAAGCGCTCTCCTTGTTCCTCGCTCAGGTCACCGAGATTTTCAGGAAAATAGTCTAAATGGCTGTGAAGGTAGTGAAGCTTAATACTCATGTTGCATCCAAGCCGCTGGAAGTGTATCAGCAACTGTTCAACGTGCTGAATGTAGCCGTCAGACTTCCCATTGCCCAAAAAATTTCTCACTACCCAAACAAACTCTCCTGCACATTTCTCGACAGCTGTCATATGGTTGATGAAATTTTTATCATCTATCAACTTCCTGATTTGTGGGCCACAGAAAATACCACCTTTGATTTTCTCACTACTCAATTTTGGAAACACTTTTTCAATGTATTTGCAACATTCGCCATCTTTGTTAAGAGCTTTTACGAACTGTTTTATCAACCCCAGTTTTATATGCAAAGGAGGCAATATAATTCGGTCTCTGGATACTAGTGGAGCATTAATTACATTTTGCTTACCGGAAATCAAAGCCTCCCTGGAAGGCCAGTCTCTTTTTGTCCAGTGCTCAGCTTTAGCTCGGTTGTCCCATAAGCATAAGAAACAGGGATATTTTGTGTAGCCACTTTGTTGGCCCAGGAGAAAATTTACCATTTTCAAATCAACACATACAACCCAGTTATATTCCTTGTACTTGATTTTGTCGAGAACTAAAGATATTGTAGGATATTCTTCATTAACCTTTGTAGAATGAGCAATAGGTAAGGAACCAAGTTTGTTACCATTATGTAAAAGTACACATTTCAAACTTCGTTTTGACGAATCAATGAACAACCGCCACTGATTTGGATTATATTCTTTTAATCCCATAATATTAGTACAAAACACAAAATTATCTTGTTTAGTAAGGAAAGGAAGTAAATCCTTTTCCCTGTTACGGTAGTACGATATCTTCGTTTCTCTAGTCAACAAATTTCTTTCTTTCAATCGGGAAGCTAAAATTTCTGATGCCGTTTTAGACAGTCCAAGGTCCCTGATCAAGTCATTTAGATCATCTTGATTTAGTGGTCGGGGACTACCGTAGCAATCAAAATCACTGTCGCCACCACTGCCGTTGTTTTCGGTTTGTCCGCTGCACTGGAATGGATTTTCCGAAGATGTACATGGCTGCTGTGGTGTTGATGTGTCACTAATACTAAGTTTGGATATATCCACTTAGAGCAATTTTTGTGGTTTATTCCTATGATTTTCGTTACACAGAAATAACAGTCGTCATGATGGTTGGATGGTTCACGCCAAATCATAGGAGCTTTGTACTTAAAAGTGGGTCTTTTTTGTTTGCCCACAGTCGCAAAGATTCAACACAACTTTTGCATACCAAACTATGCATCCAAGGTTTAGCGTTTGACGGCAACGGAAACCCAAAGTAGTCAAAGTATGCCTTTTTCACAAAGTCCGATACATATAAACGAAATTTTTGGAACATATATTCTCCACAAATAACACAAATACAATCAGGATTATTTAAACACGGCCTTCTTGAGGAAGACATAATGAAATTTATAAAGGAACTGGTTAAGTTACACCGCTATTGATAGAAACTACCGACTACTTATGTAAGTTCAAGACGGTACCTGTATCTCACTAACTAGAGCTGCTACAAAACATCTGAGAGTAGATTTGAAATCAGCGCACGCAAATTAGTAAGCAACAGTAGAAAAACTTCATGCAACTAAAAAAAAGTTGATTTTGTTTTTCTGTGTAATTAATAAATAAAGTTTTGGCAAATCGCTGATAACTCTTGAATACCAGGGCGAGGCCAAAATTGATTGCATTTGAATTCAATTTCTTTCGATGGAAATATCCGCAAATCGGCAACACTTTTCTTTGAAAGAATTCAATCATTAGATAAGCGCTTTCTGTCAGACTAGTCACTTCTTTAGGTAAGAACTTTATTTTGGCCTGGAGAAAGTCAAAATTCCCAAAATTTTCTGGAAGTTTTACGTTCTGGACATTCTGCGTTCTGAGGACACATGATCTTACATTCATTGGTTCTTCATTGTTTGGATTCACTAACAACGAAACAGTCATCTTTGATATGTCAGAAAAGCGCGCATTTTAATAGTGTCCGATTTCTAATATGCATCATAATGGCCACTTTACAATGCAACAAAATTAAATTTCTTTGATCTAAATACTTTTGCTACATAGCGGGAGAAGGACTTGATGGTGGTCTCAAGCGATATGGTTACCGATTTTGAATATTGCTGGAGGAAATTCAAATGTAACGATCAATAGTGTATGTGAAAGCTTGGTAATGGAAAGAGGGTCTTTTCTAATTTCTTTAGCTCGAATCCTCTCAGGAACACGTACAATGCAAAAGAGGAGCACGTAAAATGCAGAGAGTCACGCAGTACTATTACATTATTTCAGCTACATCAGAACAACCTATAAAGTCAGTAGAAGATCATGGTGCAAGGAGTACGAAAAGTGGAGGGTAAAAATGTCACCCTTATTCAAAAAATCAGACATAGAATAACAGTTATGCGTAAAATTGGCTAAAAATTACCAAATTTTTATTCTAAGTAAAAGTAGGTTAGCGGAAACTGGATGAAGTTTCGACTAGAATGCTACATGAAGTGTATCCGTTATGTCATTTAAAAAAGCTTCCCAACTGTTTTTTCAAAGAAAGTAAATATTTTCCTTTGAGCCTTCAATGATAATCAGCCAAAGCTTGCTATGAAATTGGATTTTTTAGAATTTATTTAAGAACTCGATGTCTTTTTTTGCTATCCATTTCAACTGATTTTGTTGCCTTATTTGATTTCTTCAAAAGACTTTTAAAGCAGCATCTAAATTTAAGCTACATTTAAAATGTTTTTAAAAAATCAACACCATGAGGGAAAAACAGTAGAAAAACATAAACAAAAAACACACGGAAAGTAAAACACGTCATTGTGATTGCAATTTTTGCCATAATAGTAAGGAGAAAAATTGACCGAAAATTCACAAATTTTAATTCTGGGAAAACTATAAAGTTTCGACTAGAATCTAATCTTAACTTAGGGTATAAACGATAGGGTAGCATGCGCCAGTCAACTTGTTTTGCAAATTAGAAGAAACCAAGGTACACGTTCTCGATTATATAAATAATTTTCTTGTTTAATATAAGGAGGCATCGATATATTACGTAACACTCCCGGGGGGGGGGGCGTATTTGAAAATGTTATTAAGTGTTACCTAGAGGGAGGAGAGCTCTTGCAAATTTTTGCGTAACAAAATTTAAAATTAGTTAAAATAATTTTTTTTAACACTAAACCATAAAGTGGGATTTTAAATTTATTTGCTGCGCCACGAGGTGTCAGCAAACGCTAGGCACGATAAATTTTTTTTATAGATGCATTGTTAATAGTTGTGATTGAAATATTTTAAAGTCTGAGGAGGGTACAATGAATTTGTTTCGTATCAAAGGGGGGTCTTTGGAAATGTTACTAATTATCGCATAAGCGAGTTGGGAGGGAGTTGAAATACCCTAAAAATTGCGTAGCGCAATATATAGATGGCCCCTAAGTGAAAATATAATGATTTTTACATTAATTTGTTTAATTCTTGTCTGAGAATATATTGTGAAAACTGAAAAACAGGAGAAACATATTGTGGCGCTTTCATTGCAAACAAATTTTCGTGGTCTTTATGTGAGTTTATTTGTTTATTGCATTAGCTGGAAGATTTTGCATGTTTTTGTAGGGTAAATGAAAAGTTAGACATATATTGTAATCATTGTTAAAATCTTAGGTTGTCCATATTGTTATTATTAGTAATGATTAACATGTAATTAATTAGCGACAGACTTAACTAAATTTGAGCTTTGGACACACCTGCAAACAAGCCGCGAGGTGCGACCCTTGAGGTCCACACGGTCAACTTCCCAGTAATATCTACATAAACATCAACAACATTACAACAATGAGAGGTATTCAAAGCAGTAACAGGAATGAGTTAATATGAATCATATCGTCTACGGGAGGGTCCATTGATTACGTAAGGTTTTTGGTCGATGAGGACAGATTGAATATTCACGCGGATCAATCGGTGGGAGCCTTTTTGGTGTTGAAAAATTTTGTTGGTTTTCAAAATTTAAGCAATTTTTTTTAATTAAAAGACTGTAAAAACTATTAAAAATCTGCTCAAATTATGCAAATATCTTAAAACTTTGATTGAATTTACAACAATTTTTTTTGAATAAAAGATATAAAGTAATAGCACTCGTATGAACCCTCTTTACATGGTAACTTTGAATGGTTTTTTTATTTTTTATTTAGTTTTTTCATAATCATGTAATAAAATTTTGCCGGTTTCTCTCCAAAAACTGATAAGAATGTATAAATTTTATAAACTGGATCACTGTGCTGTGCAAATCAAGTTAAAAAATATTTTCTATGAAAAAAAAACCATAATTTTTCGCATTTTCTTCTATTAAATTAAAAAAACGGCTAAAACGAATTTTTATAATGTTAAAACCTTCACAAAGATGTTAATACACGTGAACTGACACCTTAATGATGCAAATATTATATCTGGTTCGTGAGATATAGTGAATGATAAAAATGACCTTGAAAATCATGATGACTTTTAATGCTTTTTTATTGTTAATTTATTTTTTTACGTAATCATGAGAAAAAGTTTTGATGAAGTTTTTGCGAACATTGTTAGGAATACATAAATTTTATAAACATTAATTACTAAGACTTGACAATAAGGTTAAAAATTTATTGTTTTTGAAAAAAAACCTAATTTTTTGCACTTTTTTTTTAAAAAATTTGAAAACCGCTCCAAGAATTTTTTTAAAAATTTGATAGAATCACAAAAACGTCAATACGCGTCGATTGACACCTTGTTAAAAAAAATCGTATGTTTGGTTCGCGAGATATAGCGCATGACAGAAATGACCTTCAAACGGGAAAAACAGCAACCCCCCAACCGAAGTTTTCCAAAAACTAATCAGCTCTTAAGATTGCAAAGACGCTTCGATTGTCGATATGACTTTGTTTACGTGAGTTATGCTCGTAGAAAAAAGTGTCCACGAACGTACAGACGTACGTACGTACACACACACACATACGTCTCCCTTTCTAAAAACACTTCATATATACTCTATAGACCTCAAAACGTAAAGAAAAGTTGAAAATTTCAATTTCGATTTTCGAGGCGATTACAAGAACTTCCCATATACTGGGAAGTTAAAAATGTATTTTAACTAACTTAAAAAAAGGATAAGAATGAAGATAAACAGTTGTAACAGTATATGATGATATTTTGATGAATCTCTGTTTCTATATAACCTCAAATCATCTGAAAGTTTTATCACTACAGTGGGATTTAAGCAATACAGAAATATAGCAATAAATACAATCGATTTACACAAAAAACTCCGCCAAACAATTGAACGGAAACATTTACAATTATTAGCCACAATTCTGTGGTCAAGGAAACGCCAGAATCACTTAAAGTAAGGTATAAATAAGATGAAAATGCCTGTTGGATTATTTGTCATCCGGCTTTACGCATGGTGGAGAATTACTTAAATTGCGACGTTGCGAGGGGCGGATTAAGCAATCTAGTAAAAATCGGTCCAGGATAAATATGATTAAGTTAAAAAAATTGGTACAAAAATGTTGACTTTTTAGACTAACTCAGTAATGTTCTTTGACTTCAAAATTGTTAGTGATGTATTTCAAAAATAAAATCATGATAAAAATTTTCTTGTTTGCTATACAAGGTATCCACTTTTTCGGAAAATGCGAGACGTTAGATTATGTTCTAAATAAAACACTTCTATTACGAGATAATCGATGTAAGATCATTGTAATGGTCACCAATGAGGAAAGAAACTAATTGCGCAAAAACTTGTGCCTTTCCCCTATTTCACAACGAAGCGATTGCGGAAAAAAAGGCACAATGGTTCAAACTATCCCATCAAAAAAGTCATTTGAATTGTTGTCTAGACACTCTTTTATGTTTGAAACGATTTGCTTGATTCAGCAAATCAATTGAATTGTTTGGTACAGATGTATGGCAGCTCCGCAGTTTCAGATATTTAAATCACCCTCTTCTTAAGGGAGGAAGTACCTTTAGAGGCCGAAAAAAAGGTCTTTTTTGCAACTGATTTGTGGGGAAATGAAGACAGTTCTTATTAAATCAGTATAATATTTATTTTAGGCGATGTTTGAGGTTGAAATAAAACATATTCTACAAAAGTGAAAGTTGAAAACTAACAAATTTTTCAAGGATCTTGAAAGCCATGTCGTCGCTGACGTCGTAAATTGCGTAAGCGATGCTGGCTGCAATTTTCATCTGAAATCAACAAAACTAACATTTTCTTACTCGAGAGGTTTTTTTTAGTAGATAGACTAAAATATTTGCGAAATTCGAAAATTAACCCTTCAAAACAGGCTCAAAAAAAATTACGATTTTGACGAAAAAATTTCGTTGTACTTCCAGTCAAAAAAAGTCCCAAAATATTTTTATTTAATCTTTAGTCTATATAGAACAGTTTTTTATGGTCTTTAAAATGAATGCTAGATGATGAAAATCGATTCACTAGTTTTTTTATTATCACTTACGCAATTTTAAAAAACATGGTTTCGAGAAAAGGCCGTTTAAAGTTTGTGGTCAAGAGGAAAAAGCTCGGCGCCAGGCACTTCCGGGATGCATCTCTTCCACAATTTTGAGAATTAGCTTTTGAAACTTTGACATGATATTCTTAGGCGATATATCTATCGAATAAAACAATTAAAAAAATCGATTTTTTCAAGTGTCTAAAGGTACCTCCCCCTTAAGATTTTTTCACCTTCCTACAACAGAGCAAAGTATAGGGTCTCGGACGATATAACCGAGTCTAGTAGTTGAGGTTTGATAGTCTACTTTTTACTTTGAAATAACGTATAAGCTATGGTGTGGACACATTTCTCGGGCTCTCGTAGTGTTCTCCGCTCGATGCCGGCGCCACTAAACAAAAAGTTTGTGGCAAGAACTGCGAAGAACGTTGTCACAGTTTTCGATAAATTCACATCGGCTCTCAAATTGGGCGTCCAAGAAAGTTGGGCACCCATAAGTGATCTCCTGAACTCATGTTCTCTACAAACTTTTTATGGAGTATTCTCAGCCAGAGGGTAGTTGAGCCGTTATATTTATTCTTGCAGATTTTTGTGAAGCCAGGATGGCTGCTCGTGGAATTTTCTCCATTTCCGCCAGGTTTTTCTCACTTCGCCGGGCATAGATCAGTGTATGGAAGACAATTCTTTGAAGGAAAGATTAGGTTCGTAGTAGATTCTCTTGACAAATACTTACGAAACACATGCAACGGGAGACGAAATGGAAGATTTCCTCTCATTAAATTTATTTATTTTTAGTAAAAAAAATAAAGGTCGGAATAACTATATGAGGGACATCCAAAAGAAAAATAAGGAACGACGGATATTACTTTCGGCAACTGAACAGCGACTCCTACTTAACAAAAAATGGGAGAAACTTTGACACGCGGACAAATACATCCATTCTGGATTTACAAAAGTTTTTCACCGTCGAGTTAGCCACGCCTTCTACGATTGATGGCCAAATTCATGGGATCATCATTCAGTACTTCACCAACGATATCATATTCTATCTTTACAAAAGTTCATGCATATGAAGTTATATCACGCTACATAAATTATGTTTAGACCAGGGCGGATCTGTTTTCGGATGGACGTTGCGGGGGTGGGGGGCATGCTGATTTTTGCAGGAAAAGTTGGGGAATAACTCGTATAACAATAATTGATTTATGCTCCCTCTCAAAAAAGTCGGGAACATTAAAAAAATCGAAATGTTTAAAAATTTGAAAAAAAATTGTGTTTTTTCTGCTTGTCTCACTCCTCACTTTAAAACGGTTCATTTTAGGTCAAAGTTGTGTGACAATAAAAGTTGCGTAATAAAATTTTCTATAAGATAGGATTAGTTAAAAATCTTGAAACATTTAACTTAACCCCTTATAGCCTTATAGTTTCCATTTTTTTCTCGGTTTCCTATTTTCTCCGTCGGTCGAAATTGTCTTTTCGCCATACCAAATCTTGCAGCTTGTGCGAATCAACATTCAATTATCCCAGATATAAGGGTTATTGTATTGCCAAAGTTATTATATGCTCGTAGAAAAGTAGTTCCAGTGCAAAGAGTGTCGCTTATTTTGAATATATACACGCGAATCTGAAGAAAATAAAAAAAACACATCCATGAAGAAAAAGTATATTTTGGCGCTCGATCTGTGATTTTCTAGCAGGCACTTTTTCCTAACGTAACGCAAGCATATTTTTTTCCATGATAAAACAATTCAAAGATGAGTTATCAAACCTTCACAAGCTCTAAAACTATTGCACCCACCGAAGTGAATTTCTTCTAGTGTGCCAATTATTAATTTAGCAAGCTAACAGCCTGAATAAATGATATGCCAATGCAATAAGCTTTTCACAATATGCGTTTCGCGCCGTTAAAGTAATCGCGATTAAAAGATACTTACAAAAATGATAAGTGGCTGGCCAAGCCCAATTAACACATTGGGACACATGCTTGTGTTTGAAAATAAATGTATGTACATGCGCTTATTAACTATGCAAGCAGCATATTTATGGATTATTGCAACTTAATTTTCCCAATTCCATTCTTTTAATAGTTGCTTATGCTGCGATTACACTTGGTGCTGTTATGATTGCATGTAAACTGCAAAAATTTAAAACGTTTTTCTGCACTAAGTCCTTGCTGAGGTTGGTATCGTTCAAAAGTACAAGCATCTGGCTGTGATTTTCGGGAAGATGGAACTTGCAATATACAATGGAATTGCATTGTTGCTTGATTTTGACCGAAAGGGACTAAAGAGAAACTACCCTATTTCATTTATTATTGCGTGCAGTTATATTTACCTATGAGTTTCGTCGGCGTTGGATGGAAAACTGCATGATGCGATTGAGTAAACCGCCAAAAATAGTTTGACTCATTGTCTCAATTTCCATTCTTAATGTTCATCATTTGTAAACATGTTCCAACTTCCTTTTCCGAAGCAACGAATGTGAAAATTGGCCAATGTCATGGTCTAAAAATTCAATTTTCTTACCTTCAACATTAAAATATTGTGTTATATCTCTTATTTTGGTGTGCACAACAGAAAAAATTCGGTGATCATTATAATCGCAAGTAACTTGTGCCAAGTAGCGTAAAATTAGTTCAACAGGGGCATATGAGCAGTGGATTTCAAAGAGAACGCATGCCTTTCATGGTAATTAATATGAAAATTTTGCTGTTTCGACTTTCAGCTTCTTTTATTCTTGAAACTGCTTTAAAGCTGAAAATGCAGACATGCTAATGAGGTTTCGGTTTCCAAATATTTGATTGTTATGATCATGACATTGATGATCATACCCAAATATTTTGTCGAAAACCTTGTGTCATCCAAGAACATGTAGCTTTTTCCTTTTATCTTTGCAATCGATACCAAACTTCTTTGGTTATGCTTGAAATATACAGTGGCGGCCAGTAAAATATAGACACATGTTAAAATTTGGTTTTTTGTTTTTAGACAGTTTTTTCCACCGAGTTAATGCACAAGGGCATACTCAGGATAGCGGATTAATGTGTTTCAAATGTTTTACCCAAATTTAGGAAAATTAACTTTTTCTTATTAAATTTTATTTCAAACAATGTTATAGAGCTATGAGTACATGTTAACTTAAAAATACTAATGCTTATTTAAGAATAACTTTCGATTTTAAAATTTAGTTGAACGCCCTCAGGCTTTTATGATCGCTATAATTCGGCATGGCATGGATGTTAAACCAAATATTTCAAAACTTGGCGTGATATTTCTTCGTATCAGATCTTTTCGATTATTCCGTCTAATTCTTGTAAATTTTGTATCGCTTCCTAGACTTTCATTATGTGCCGTAGGTTCTCATAAGGGTTCCGGCAGAGACTGTTCCCATACCAAGCCAAGGAAACAACGCCGAGTTCGTTTAAGTAATTCTTAACATGTTAAAAAAAGTAGCAAATAGAGGAAAAATTAAATCGCTGATTTTGGTTGGGTATCTACTAATAATTAAAAAAATTAATACTTACCAATTGACTTCGATGACAAGGCAAAGAATCGTCCTTAAAAATGGCTATATCTTCATTGAAAAAATGCTTTTCAAGAGAAAGTATCCAATTTTTTCCAAGGATACCAGTCGACTGCTTCAACAGGTCCTTCAGGCACCGCCAGTAGTCCAATTCAGTAATACGACAACCATCTTCAGATCATTTTGTTTACCGGTTGCCGTAAGGTTTTTTGGTGCACTCATCCCTTTAACGTTCTTCGGTTCTTCGACGCACATATCGCATTCCATCGGAGTTGGATATGCTGAAAAGAAAAAATAACATTCTTTCAATCATCTTCAGTTCATATTTCATGCTGTTTCACCTACTCGAGACGTTTCCTTTTCATTTCAATAGTCAAAGATGACTTTTTTGCAGTTGGTGTCCTAATCGATCACAATTTAAAATTTAATTCTATTTTACTGCAGCAATTTTTGGTAATAAATTGAATTTTCGGGTGACATGTTCATCATTTTCGAATAAAAGTTCCAAAATACATACATCTTTTGGTGATATAATTTACCTCATTGAGTGGTAATTGAACGTATTTCCTAGTTATTTTACATTTATTTGAATGGAATCATTTTGGCATTGTTTGATGACTTCATTTTATTGACGGATTTTGTTTTAAAGAATTGTCTTGTAAAGAATTTTTCACAACTACAGACCCAAGCTAAGCTACAGTGGTGGAAATTTACATAAAAACACTAGTGTTTTTTGATTTTTTCAACTAAACCTTCATTAAACTTAGATTTTTTATATTTATATCTATATTTCTTAAGAAATAAATATTAGAAAATAAATCTTCCCTTCTGTTGAATGCACAAAAAATGCAAATAATTTAAACAAAGGTTAAAATAAGGTGGAAATTTACATAAAAACAACATAAGTATCTTCTTTAGAAATGTATAATAGATACCATAAAAATAGTTTTTAATTTTTAATAACTAGTAGATGCTCCCTTCTCTTTGATTAACTGGAACAAGCGTCGAGACATTGACTGAGTCAGATTTTCTAATTCACTTTGTGGAATTGACGACCATGTTTCTTTTATTGCAATTTTCAATTCCTGAATGTTGTCAAATTGGCGTCCATTGGCATAAACCCGCCTTGCAATAATCCCCCAGAGGTTCTCAATTGGATTAAGATCTGGACTCCTTGAAGGCCAATCGAGTTTTTTGATTTTCAGTTTTTCAGCTAGCCACAGGCTAAATTTCTTCGCAGTGTGAATAGCCGCATTGTCCTGCTGGAAAATGAAGTCCGTGCCGCAGATTTCGATCAAATAGTCCACAATCCTTATAAGCGATTATTGCGGCTCGTTCTTCCTCGCTTAAAACTTTACCCCGCGGCATGTCTGTATCTTTCACAAAATTAAAAAATTATATAACTAAATATAATCAAATGTAATATTACTGCCTTTTAAAAGTAATTCCAGGATTTTTTTCGCTGCTACCAACCAAGAAAATACTTTAAACTACACTGTTTTTATATAAATTTTCACCAAAATGATGCAAACATTCAATAGAGCACTCAAATAATAAATGTGGATATGAGCAATGATATCAGAGAGACAAAAAGTCATAACGGGATTCTTGGTAAGAGTCTGATGGATGATCTATGTAAATAAGCGAAAAACCTACGGTGTTGCCAAATATCAAATTATTAACGACACGTCATGTTGTTTTTATGTAAATTTCCACCACTGTACATCTTTTTTAATAAATGATGCTTTCAAATCCTATAAAGCTGGGAAGCATGATCGAATCAACATGAGCTCATACTGCTTCTTATAAAATATCAAAACCAAATGATGTAAGCGTCTTCCCAACTTCGTTCACATCGTTTTTTGCTGTTCTACGATTCCAAAGCTGTGCAGGGTCTTCATTACTAATTTGAAATGCTTGTTCCTGCATCGGCGAAATCCACTCCGGCATAAAAGGTTGACGTACATTTATTGCCAATTAGGCGTGAAATTCTACCGCAACTTCGCTAACCTTTTGACGAGTGGGTTTCCAATTTGGCGGATGCACTTTTCTCAAAAGCAACACATTATGCAAATCGGTTTATGTAAAACAGCTTCCTTGGTTTCGCTACCACGACTCGGGGAAAGTATTATTGAAATATGATATGCAAATACCGATGGGAAATTGATAGGTCGCTCGTTAGCTTTCGATCTCTGATCGCTGAAAGTGCTGTACCGCTGCTTGCGGCTGCATGCAACACAACTCCGTGAATTCAATTGTGCGCGTGTTCGATCGATAAAAGAACAAGAGCCATTAATTAATTATCTTGCAGGCCGAAGATATTCGCTGGCAGATAAGACGCAGCGCTGATAACGCTCACGGCGAACGAAAACAGAGCTACGTAGCACATATGTTCAAACGTTTGGCTGCCTTTGCAACCGTTATTGCGCTGTAGCAATAAAAGGTTTAAGATTGCATATCTGCCAGGTACACTTTTATATTACACTGCCGTCGATTCCAATCGATAGTATTATCAATTAATGGTTGCGGTTGTGACAATGCTGAATTTCAGAATTGTGAAAAACAGACATACCATCATCATGCAATGTATCATATTGGCAGACAACATTTCGCTACTTTTCTGCGAGACTATCTTACGTCCAAGTTGAAAATTTTACAAGACAGCAAATTTAAATTTGATTATTACTATAATATATGTTGACATACATTTTTTTTATAAGTGTGTTTATTGAATCTTCTTAAAAAGAAATAACAAAAATGGATAAGATGTGGGTATAGATAAACCTATTTCAATTCTTAAAATCTAAAGGTTGCTTTGAGGTGTGCGGAGGCACTCCCTGCTTAAATTATAACGTTAATTTTTCTTTTAAGTCTATTTGAAACAATTTTTGTACCCAGCTGAGATACTAATTGGGTACAATGTGGTCTCAATTTAAGACTATACTTAGTTCTTGTTCTCAGAATTTGTTCAGAAACCGATGGTATCTGGAGATCGTGTTTCTAATGTACCACGCCGCACAAGACATTAGCCGCAGTATTTTGTTCTGTGATCGCTCTATAATTTCAATTAGGGATGAGGAAGCCGTTTGCCATAACTGGCAATCGTAGAACCATATGGGTTTTATCATAGAATTATATAACAAAACTTTGTACTCTAAAGCTAGCTTAGATTTATAGCCTATAAGCCAGTACAGTTTAGAAACCTTCAGATCAATCTCCTTCTTCTTTGCTCTTATATGTTTTTCCCAAGTCATGCGTCGGTCTAGGTGGACTCCCAGGTATTTGTAGTGGTCCTTGTGCACTACATCTCTTCCATTGGGTTTGATAGCTGGACAGTTTCCTTTATTTAGCGTAAAGGTGACTTGAACACTTTTTCACTCATTAACTTGAATTCTCCATATATTGAGCCACTGTTCGACATCAGTAACGTGCTCTTGCAAGTTCTTGGAGGCAAGTTTTGCTGATTTTCTTGCACACAAGAATGCGGTGTCATCTGCGAACGTGGTGGTTACGGTTCCTCGACTCGTTGGTAGATCGGCGGTGAAGTGTAAATAAAGAATGGGTCCAAGAACACTTCCTTGTGGGACACCGGCTAGAATTGGACGTTTAGTTGATAGAGAATCTTTAAATCTGACTTGGAATCGCCTTCCGGTTAAATAGGATTTAAGGATCTCGTAAACATAGGGCAGCGTTCGATTGATTTTGTAGAGTAGTCCTTCATGCCACACCTTATCGAATGCTTGGGCTACATCAAGGAATAACGCCGAGCAGTAGCTGCGCTCCTGGTACGTCTGTTGGATTGTTTCCATTATGCGGTGCACTTGCTCAATCGTTCCGTGCTTTGATCTGAATCCAAATTGATGCGTTGGAATGGCTTTATTGAGGTCGTCTGCAATTATTGCTGCAATAATCTTTTCAAAGACTTTTGAGAAGATGCTTAGGAGGCTGATAGGTCGGTAGGAGCCTGGAAGGTGGTGATCCTTGCCTGGTTTCGGTATTGTTATTATAGTTGTAAGCTTCCATTGCTCAGGAAAATATCCTATTCTCAGCATAGCGTTAAATAGTTGGGTCAACCACCTTGTTGCAATAATCGGCAGCTCTGTAACCATCTTTCCGTTTATCTGGTCGTGGCCAGGGGCCTTTTTAACATTAATTTGGTTTTTAATAACATATGTAACTTGCCGATGTTTAATTTTGAGTTTTTTATTAGTTTTTTCCATTTGGTGATCCAGGGCTGTTCTCTCTTTCTCTGAATTTGGTTGAAAGACACTTTCTAAGTGATCAGCAAATGTTTCTGCCTTTTCACTGTCACTTTTTGCCCATTGTCCATTGTGTTTACGAATAGGTGGGGTGCTGATTTGGGGTCTTTTGAGATGCTTGGTGGCTTTCCATAAGCTGTAATCAGTTTCCGCTCTGGGTGATAGACCTTCGAGGTATTTTGCGAACTTCTCTTGCTTTTCTTCGCTAAGTAACAGATGCAAGTCTCTTTCAGCCCTTTTGTAATCTTTCTTTGCTGTTATTCCTCTCGATGTTTGCCATACTCGACGCAGCCTTCTCTTTTTAGCAACAGCCTCCTTGATGTGCGCTGCAGTCAGAATTTCCCTTTTCGTAGTGGACCTCGGGGGTGGTGTAGCGTATCTGGCTGCTTCCGTAATGATCCTAACAAATTCGTCAACAGCTTCTGCGATCTCCATCGGGTTACTCGGTGATGTTGGTACCATGTGGAGAGAGATGTAATATTTGTAATTCAGCCAGGTTAAACTAGATGACGGTTTACTTACCTCCTTTTCGAATTGGAACTCGAGGAGAACTGGTGAGTGGTCCGATGAGAGGTCCAGCAGAAGTTGTGATGATATACTTGTGTGTGAGACGTTTCTGGTAACGGCAAAGTCGATTAAATCCGGAGTTTTTTTTGGTGTCCTCTGGCCAATGGGTTGGTTCTCCGCAGGAAGATATGTCGTAGCCTTTGTCCTTGATGACTTTGTAGAGAACTTTTCCCCTCGTGCTGATTAGACGGGATCCCCAGAATGTGTGTTTGGAGTTGTAGTCACCTGCGATGATAAACCGATGTCCTTGTTCGTCGAAAAATGTCTTGTAGTCTTCTTCTGTAAGATTGTGACATAAAAATGTTGTTCACTGTTTAGGTTAGTCAATGTCACATTTATTGAGTACTCAACAATTGTGATAATCTAATTCAAATTTGCTGTCTTGTGTAGTTTTCCGTTTTGACATACATATGAGGGGCGTTTGGAAAGTCCGTGCAAAGTCCGAGAGATGGCACCACCGGCGCCGGGTATGGAGATCATGTTTAGTTAGTAGCATCTCTTGAATGAACGCATATCAAGTTTCAGCCATATTGGTCCATTTCTTTGTGTTTGGCATTCCTGTGAATCAAGGAAGTCGAGTGATTTTCAAGAAATGGACGAAAAAGAATTTCGTGAGGTGAGAGGAGACTAAAGAGAAGCTTGATAAACATTATGGTGACTCTGCACCTTCGATTAGAACAGTTTATAAATGGCGTCAAAATTTTCGGACTGGACATATGGGCACAAGTGACGCTGAACGTTCTGGACGGCCTGTGGAGGTTATGACTCCAGAAATCATTGATCAATTCCATGACATGGTGATGGATGACAGAATAGTTAAGGTGCGTGAAATTGCTAGTGCTGTGGGCATCTCGACTGAACGGGTACATAATATTTTGCATAAACATTTGGACATGAGAAAGGTATCCGCAAGTTGGGTGCCGCGATTGCCCACGCTTGACCAAAAACAGAATCGTGTGAGGTGTTGCAAGGATGGTTTGCAGCTGTTCCAGAAGAATCCGAAGGACTTTAAGCGTCGTTTCGTCATTGTGAATGAAACATGGATACATTACAATACTCCTGAGACCAAACAACAATCTAAACAATGGGTTACTCGTTTCACATCCCCCCTATTCTCCAGACGTGGCTCTCTCGGACTACTATTTGTTCCCCAATTAAAAGAAATGGCTGGCAGGACAAAGATTCTATTCAAACGAAGAGGTGATTGCAGACACTAATGGATATTTTGCAGACTTGGACAAATCCTATTATTCGGAAGGGATCAACAAACTAAAACATCGTTGGACGAAGTTTATAAGCCTAAAAGGAGACTATGTCGAAAAATAAAAAAGGTTTACCCCAAACACGTAGCAGTTTTTATTTTTGCACGGACTTTTCAAACGCCCCTCGTATGTACGTAAATAGTCTTGAACTATTGTAGCGATTTGTTTTCAGGTATCTTGAGATTGGGTGGACGCCCATACATACGTAAGGGCTTACTACTAATTGCGCTATAATAAATATCAGAATATGCTTCGTTGTGCAAATGTACTCTTCCATTCTAAAGCTTTATATGATGTTTTCGAAGCGAAGAGCTAAAAAATAAACATTGTTTTCGCACACGAACTATGTGGGCGTTTTCATGCATTGCTGTAAACTCTTACTGATAATACAAAATAGAATGAATTTTTCAAAGTATAGAAATTTCGATAGAGATGTATGTCAGTGTAGCTGTCAAATTTTGCTGTCATTTTAAAATTATGTTTAATTTACTTTGGCAAATTACCATGCAAAGACTTATACAAGAACAACGTTTTGGAATAGTGAAAATTTATTTCCAAAATTTGCGTTTTGTGCGCCAAACTTCATCCATATGGTGCTCATAAACGTCCATCTGAACAACTCATACACAATACGATGGGAATATTTATGTCCACGTATAATCTAGCTGACAATGTTCATCCAACATGGACTCGCACAGTGCGTACCGAGGCAGCTATCGTTGTTTTGAAGCGTAGTGTGACTGAGGATCCAAATTTATTGATTCGACGCCATTCTCAACAATTTGGCCCCTGTCCGTCTACTTCATGGAAAATTTTGAGGAAAGATCTTCGACTTGGACTAAAGCCCATAAGATCCAACTAGTGCACCAATTGAAGCTATTGGATTATCGTTTGCATTGTACGTTCGCTGAATTGGCTGGAAATGAGTTGGAAGTTGAACTGCATTTTTAACGTGAAATCATTTTCAGCCATGAGGCTCATTTCTGGCTTAATGCAATCGTAAATAAATAAAATTGTCATTTTTGATATGAAGATAATCCTCTAGACATTTTGGATGCCCCATAACATCCCGAAAGTCACTGTCTGATGTAATTTGTCTGCCGGCGGCATAATTGGTCTTTTTTTTTAAAACGGAACCAACGTTATCGTTAAGGGCGACCGCTACCGATAAATGATTCGTATTTTTTTGATTTCCAACATCAATGCTAATCGTCTGAAGGTCAAATGGTTCCAACAGAATGGCTTGACTTGCCATAAAGTACATAAAACCATTTATTTATTGGGCCAACCTCTGAACAATTTACATCAAGAAATGGGCCTTTGAACTGGCTGCCCAAATTATGTGATTCAATTCCATTGGACGTCTTGTTGTGAAAGTACGAGGGGTGATCAAAAAGTAATGATAATCACAATAAAAGACGGTGATGACAGTTACAAAAATAATTTATTTTTCTACATAGTCTCCTAACAAGGCAATACATTTAGTCCATCTTTTTTCTAAACCCAGGATTCCCTGAGAAAATTTTTTTTTGTCTTGACCCTCCCAAAACGTCTCTACAGCGGCCATCACTTCACTATTGTCTTCAAATTTCTTGCCTCGGAGGTGTTGCTTGAGACTAGGAAAGAGATAGAAGTCACTGGGAGTTAGATCTGGCGAATAGGGTGGGTGTTCCAGCAGTTCGAATCCCGTTTCTTGAATGGCAGCCATCGCAACTGTGGCTTTGTGAGCCGGAGCGTTGTCTTGGTGAAACAGCACTCCAGCTCGCAGTTTGCCGCGTCTTTTTGCCTTTATGACTTCCCGCAATCTTCGTATTTGGTCCGCGTAGTAATAGCCCGAAATAGTGGCTCCCTTTTCCAAATATTCCACCATAATTATTCCTTCGGCGTCCCAAAAAACGGACGCCATAACCTTCCCGCCGAACTTGACACTTTGAACTTCTTCGGTGTTGGTGAGGAGGCTCGCTTCCAAATCATCGATTGTTGTTTGGTTTCAGGATCAAAATGGTGGATCCAGGTCTCGTCTATGGTCACGAAACGTGACAGAAATTTTTTCCGATCTGCTTGGAACTTTTGGAGATTCACCCTTGAACTATCGACTCGTTTTTTCTTGTGCTCGTCGGTTAACATTCGCGGTACCCAACTCGCAGAGACCTTTTTCATCTGCAATTCGTCCACAAGGATTGTTCGAACGCTACCGTATGAGATCCCCGTGACGTCAGCTACATGTCTGACGGTCACTCTTCGATCTGCCAACACAACATCTTCGACCTTTTTCACGTTATCTTCAGTGTGGGACGTAGATGGGCGTCCTTCGCGGTGTTCATCTTCAGTGGATGTCCTTCCCAGCTTAAACTCCCTGGCCCAGCGTGCAACTGTGGAATACGGAGGAGCAGAGTTCCCCAATGTTTCCTCTAAGTCGCTGTGTATGTCTTTGGTAGACAATTTTTTTTCAAACGGAGGTACTTAATGGCTGCTCTTATTTCGTTTTTCTCCATTTTGATGTTGTCTCTTCGCCGGTTCGTATTCAACTGAATGTCCCTCCCGTGAATCGTAGTCTATTTATATGATTTTTTCATGCTGACCTAGTGAGTGTTTATGCAAGCGAAAAAAAATTTTGTTGGATTTTTATGCGGACTGGAAGTAACCGTTTATCATTACTTTTTGATCACCCCTCGTAAGTCAAGTCAAAACCAGCAACTATTCATAACTCGGAAGCTAAAATTTGACACGTTTATAGCGAAATAAAGTAGGTTACGCTGGAAAAGAAGTGCACAATTGGACTGACAGGATGGTCTTTCTAAGACGCAGTCGCAATGGTCATATGCCAAAAATAACTTTTAAACACTAAATGCCATGAAATTTCAAATCTAATAATACCAAAAAATTAGTATTTTCAATAATTTATCTGTATTTTATTTGTTTGGAAAGGTCTTTGCCTCTAAAACAACGCCCTATACAAAGAAATGATATCCACAGTTGTTGCAACCACGGTGTGTTGGCCCTGCAATTGCGAAAATTAACATTTTCCTAGCCCTTGGTTCCTGGAACGGTGCAAGCTTTGCTGGCTAGACACAGTTGCTGGTTATTTGGTTATTTGAAGGAAAAGGACTAGACTCGTGAATATGATACATTAACCTAAATAGAACTACACCCAGGGAATGGAACAGCTTAGCTTGGAAAAAAATCCTTTCGTTTTTAATCCATTACGGAAGACTTCTAGTAAAACGTAGCCCCATTAAAAGTATATTTTCCCAAAGTAAGGATTAATGGTAAATGAAATAATCATAAATCGTGAATTTGAATCAAATAGAAAAAATAAATATCAAAACATAAAGTAAGTAAAATATAAAAGAAAAGATTCAACAACTTAAACCTGAATGGGTCCAACAAAATAAATTTACTACTAACTAAGATGAAGAGGAGCGACCTCCGTCGGGTTGTGTTATATCAACATATTTCTGAAAAATTTTAACGCTGAATTTTTTTCCTCTCCTATGCAACAAAAGAATACGAATGATCTATGCAATTTTTCGATTTGTTTACAGAAATCACAATCAATATATAAATATCGAATTTTTCAATTGAACATAGCCTACCCCGGTTTTAAAAACAATCTATAAAGCAAAAAACATCGATTTTGTCTAGTGCCATGCTAAAATATGAGCAATCATTAAAAACGTTAAATAAGTAAAAGTGATTGAAAAGCAAAAAATCGTACATAACTTAATTTGCTAGTATATGTTCTTTAGCGAAAAAATTCATTAGTTTTCAATTTGGTAAAAATCCACCCCTCCTATATGTAAAAATTCTTATGTGGCTTTACGTTTTAGATTTCACATCCTTAAACTACCGATCCTTAAATCAAGAAGACGCCTTTTTCTCCAATGCGGTTTTTAGTTTTTCCGTTTAGATCAGCATCACAGCGAAGTAGAATGTTGTAAAAATGTGTTCATTTGTTTCTTTGAAAAGATCCAAAATAATCAGGATGGATATTGTATCCATGCTGAAAAATAATCAATTTGTCTTGACAAGATTTACGATTTGAGTGAGTAATTTCGATTTTCAACTCAAGTATGAGTGGCTATTCGCAAAGAACATAGAAAGTTACTAGCTCCATTCGTCAAATTTGAAACTGTTTAATCTACTTTCACTTTTAATATTTTTTTAGCAAACTAACTAATAATTTAACTAATATTGTTCTCACCTTCCGGATTCGGAGCGTAACTCAAATCTTAATAAGGTGTAAGTAAATTCTTCACCAATAAGTTATTGATCTGGCTGGATTAATTCGGGCTTGTTTCGAGGACAGTACAGACAACTCGATTAATTCAACAATAGATTTACAACGCCGTGCAATCATTCGATCCGTTGTTTTGTTACGAACTTATGTGGCTGCTGGTCAATGCCACAATTTTTTGTGTCCCCACAAATATATTGAACATATTCAGAGAATAGATACAAGTCCGTGTTGTAATTGGCTTTGTGCGATACAACGCGGGAAATTTTACTAATCCGATTTACCCGCATTCTAACTTGAACTTTCTTTCTTTGCAGACTCTCAGAAGCGTCGACGGTTTCACCCCCTGCGAAATCTTCGACGGATATTCCGTCGACGAACGTTATCGGGAGCGGATACCCTTGGCTGTGCAGTGTCCTCGACACCTTCGTCTCCCCTATCGCAGGCGTCACAAACGTCCGTCACGTCATCGCGTTCCGCCGCCTCTCCGCACACTGTGATTGCATCGGTGCTTGCGCACAACGTCTCATGTTGCACCCGCGAAGGAAGCGTCGTGTCACCTGTTGACGTCACCACCATGTCGTCGGTAGCCACAGGAGCCGTGTTTCCGCCATCGCAATCGCATCCCATCAGTTTGATCGCGAGCCGCGACGCGGGTAGCTGCGGGTTAACTGCCGTAGCCCCGGGGCACTTTAAAATTGCGCCATCGGCGTCAGGCGGGTTTTTAGTGAAAAACGCGAGTGAAAACACTTTCAGTAGAAGTCGCGAGCCTACGTCATCAGCCCTTGCGAGCGCCCAAGACATTGAAGGGGGACGAGACATAATGGATTACCAGCGGAGCCTCAGCGAAGGACGCCTAGTGGACAGGTAAGAGAATAAAAGCGAAGCTCTGCAACTGCATCCTCCTTTCACTTTATCAATATGTAGCTCACCATCCGCTCAACATAGTGCACGAAAGCGGATCTCCTTGGCATCCGGATGACCCACTAACCCAATCCTGGGGGGCTTGTTAGGTGTTGTGATACCTGTCCTTTCGTTTGTTGGTGGACTCAAAACAAAATTTGTTGCCATGACGATGCGAGCTTCTAATTACCGGAATGAATGTTTACTAACCGTTACTAGGCTACACTAACAGTGCAGGACATCCATAGGATGTAGTTCGTTGAGCCCCGGCGAAGCAATTCACACGAGAATAAAGTAATCCTAATAGCAGCCGAGATTTTTTAAGGATAGCTGTCGTAGTGTGTTAACATCGAGTGTGTGGAAAGTATCCTTAAAGGATTTTTGAGTTTGAGTGTAGTTTGTATAAAACTCTGCTTTTATTGTGGATGCAGTTGTGTTTGGAAGTTTTTAATGCAGCTCTGATCGAAAGCCATTTCAACCAAAATTTCATGAATTTGGCATTTTTTTGTTTCTTGTTGAAATGTTATTCTTGCGATTATGAAGTGGAGGGATTTTCATTATTTATTTGCAACTCTTTTATTATGAGACTTTGATTTTATTCATAAGAGAACAAGATTTCGTGCCTTTCGCAAATCGAATTAAATATTTTTTTTAAACTTCGACGCACTTCCTTGCCATTATTAGTTACTAAATACACTGCAACTATTTGATGAAGTTGTTGGTTTGTTTTCAAAGTGCGTGCGGTTTCAAAGTTGACAAAAGTGAATTGTTTGACATGTTGATAAATATGTAATACCAATCGAAATTAATTCTTTTACGCTTGGAAACGCTAGAACATGAGGTGGAAAACAATGCCGATTTTGATCGTTAAATAATCTTTTTGAATGAACCTCATTTTGATCTTTGGGGCTATGTCAATACCATAACTTTAGGGTGTGGATTCGCTAAAGTTGTCGTAGCGGTCTAAGTGAATGCAAGAAAGTACAGTGGCGAGCAAAACTGGATAAATGATTTTCGAAATCTATTATATCCACCTATATACTTCTTATTACAAATAATTGTAGAATGAAATCTTTATAGTTATTAGCAATTGCAGTTTACCAATATAATTTAACATAAATATCAGAAGTATTTAGATGAGGTAACACAATAGCCGTCGATATAATTCCACTTTTCAATGTATCCAGTTTTGCACGTGCTTGTAATTTTTTGTTTAATGTTATTTTTAACTTCCCAGTATATGGGAAGTTCTTGTAATCGCCTCGAAAATCGAAATTGAAATTTTCAACTTTTCTTTACGTTTTGAGGTCTATAGAGTATATATAACGTGTTTTTAGAAAGAAGTATGTATGTGTGTGTGTGTGTGTATGTACGTACGTACGTACGTACGTATGTGCGTTCGCGGGCAGTTTTTCTACGAGCATAACTCACGTAAACAAAGTCGTATCGACTTCGTTAAGGTGTCAATCGAAGCGTCTTTGTAATCTTAAGAGCTGATTAGTTTTTGGGAAACTTCGGTCGGGGGGGTTTGCTGTTTTCACCCCTTGAAGGTCAACCATGTTATGCGCTATATCTCACGAACCAAACATGCGATTTTCATCATTAAGGTGTCATCCGACGGGTATTAACATTTTTATGAATCTATCAAAGTTTTAAAAAAATCGTAGGAGCCGTTTTTTTAATTTTTTTAAAAAAAGTGCAAAAAATTAGGTTTTTTTTCAAAAACACAAAATTTTCAACCTGATTTTCAATCCTAAATAATCAATGTTTATATTATTTATATACTCCAAATAGTTCTTGTGTAAAAATCAGCAATTTTTTTTCATGTTTACAAAAAAAAATTAAATAAAAAATAAAAAATCATTAAACGTTCAAGGTCATTTACGTCATTCATTATATCTCGAGAACCAAATATAATCTTTCCGTCATTAAGGTGTCAATCGACGCGTATCAACATCTTTATGATGTTTTTATATATTAAAAAAATTGTTAAAGCGTTTTTTACGATTTATCAATTTTTTTAAAAAAAAAAGTAGTGTTTTTTTCATAAAAATTTCATTTTTCACCTGATTTGCGCATCATAATAATAAATGTTTATAGAATTTATAAACTTTTATCAATTTTCGTAGAGGAACCAGCAAAAACTTTTCTCATGATTACAAACAAATTAAATTAAAAATAAAAAATCATTCAAAGTCACCATGTAAAAAGGGTTTATTCGAATCATTATACCTTAACTCTCTTATTCTAAAGACATTGTTGTATAGTCAATCAAAGTTTATTAATATTTGCAAAATTTGAGCAGATTTTCAATAGTCTTCACAGCACCATGTTTTAACTTTAATGAAAAAACTGCTTTCTAACCTGTCCCCCCTCCGATTGATCCGCGTGAATAATCAATCAAACCAATGCACCAAAATCCTTACGTAATCAATTGACGCTCGCGTAGATGCTACGATTAATATTAAATCATTCCAATAATTTTTATGAGAGGTACATTTTTATTATTTGAAGTAGTATTATTTCCATAACTTTTATTGTGTTTAATATTTTTAATATCTATGTAGATATTACTGGGAAGTTGACCGTGTGGACCTCATGGGTCGCACCTCACGGCTTGTTTTTTGTGTTTTCGCTTGAATTTCACATTTTCACAGTTTTAGTTTGTTAGTTTCATCAGATCTGCTAGATGGTAAGTGAAGGTTGGTCAGATTATTCTATTATTTACCTATTTTGAATATATAATCAAAATGAGGAAAATTTTACCGGATTTGGAAAACATAAAATCGTTTCTTTGACTCGAAGTGGGTACTCTTCGAGAGAAATTGCTGGGAAGTTAAAAATCTGCCACAGAACGGTGCTTTTAGTAAGAAAAAGGAAGAATATTTCATCCGCAAGAAATCTTGGAGGGCGACCAAAACTTTTATCGGATGCCGACGCACGAGTAATGAGCAGACTACTAAGGAGTGAAGATTCCAAGGAAGCAAGGACACCAAAAACAGCAGCGCAACTTATAAACAAGACTGTTAGTGAGTGGACTGCCAGGAGAGCGCTCAAAAGAGTTGGCTTTGTAGCATCTATCAAGCCTAAAAACCATTGCTATCTAAGAAAAACATCAAAGGGGGGCTAAAATTTGCCAAATACCATAAAGACTGGACAGTGGAAGATTGGAAAAGAGTAATTTGGTCAGATGAATACAAGATTAATCGATTCTAGTCGGATGGCAAAGAATATTATTGGCATCGACCACATGAGAGCCTTCAGAAACATCAAGTGAAGCAAACATTAAAACATGGAGGTGGAAGTTTAATGGTGTGGGGCTGCTTCACATGGTGGCATCTGGGTCCATTGGTAAAAATAAATGGGATAATGAAAGAAGGACATTTTCTTGATATTTTGAAAACAAACTTACCAGATTTCATCGATCTATCGCCTATCCCATTGAAGAGATCGTTTTTCAACAGGGTGGTGACCCGATGCACACCGCTAAAATTGTGCAAAATTGGGTTGGTGAGCAACAATTCTTGAAAATAAAATGGCCAGCGCAAAGTCCGGATTTAAATCCGATTGAAAATTTGTGGGCCATTTTAAAAAGATGGCTGGCACAATATGCTAATTCTCCAAAAAATGTGGTGGAACTCTGGAGTCGAGTGCAAGCTGAATGGGAAAAAATTCCACATAACACCATTCAGAGGCTAGTTAAAAGCATGCCAACATGCATGCGGAGTGTTTGAAAAAACAAGGGACTATCGACACAGTATTGAAAAGCTCCTGAAAATCTCTTTAATTGAAAACGTGCAAAACTGGATAAATGAAAAAAAATATTGTTTTATTTTTATTATTATTTGTAGAAAGCATATGTGATTTTATGTTTCGGTACTAAAGTGGATTGTTCTTTTATTATGATATAATGTCAATGTTAATTCAAAATTACTGAAATTTAGCAAAATAGCAGCCTTTCATTAGAATTTTTAAATCATGTATCCACTTTTGCTCGCCACTGTACATTGTTTCAACGACATTTACCTATACAAAAGTTTTGAGGTATGGTTGGCCGGCCAATAGGAAAGTACGATTGTTTTTCATTTAATAATGTCATAATTTCTCCATGAATGCCTCTTGAATAGTCGTGATCTTAAAATGAAGCTGGTTCAAATTTTTGCAGTTTAAAACGAAATAAGTATTTTGAAATCGTTAACTTCCCAGTTCCCAGTGGGAAGTTATTGTAATGGAGTCGATTTTGCGAACCCAAATTTTAACATATTTCCACGTTTTAAGGTCCTAGAATCCAAATCCATCGTTTTGAGAGAGATTGCTGTGTGTGTATGTATGAACGTATGTATGTGCGTTCGGAATTATTTTTCGTCTCGATTATCTCAAGAACGAAAGATCGCATTGATGTGGGACTGGTCTCATTCGACGCGTAATTACGTAACTTAAAACTGAATGAGTTTTCAGCAAAATCGGTTCAGCCATTTTTTATTGATGATGAAAAAACCGTAAAAGACAAAAAATTGCTTAATTTTGAATCTGATGAAACGCACTATTAATTCATGCAGATACCAAATACCTTCATAGTAATATTTTTTTATTGTAAGTTTTAGCAAAATTTTGATCAATGTTGTAAAAAATGTTATTTAAAAAAACAAGATTAATTTATAGCATTCCAAACTTATATTATCAGGTTTGAGAGAATGGGAGCAGTGACGCTAATGCAGTTAATTATCGGATATTTTTATAAATAATTTAATATTGTTAATAACAATCAAATATTATTAGTTGTAATTTGATATTGTAAATAAAAAACTCTATCATAATTATTCAGTAACTATCAAACATTCATAATAGCGAGTGAGGATTATTAATAATAATGAAATACCCTCAATAATGGTTGTGGACTCCGGAACCGAGATGGAGAACGAGGTTGACGGCGAGGAGGATTATTTTTTTCTGTTTATGTTTCTGCGTCCTCTTAGCTGGAAACCACAACATCGATTTGCTATCAACCTGCGTCTACTGACAGCCGTCTCAATGTTTGCGGATGTCCAGTTGCTTAGCCTTTCATGACGCACCTGAGAGTTTTCCCATCATCCATTCGCTCCACACGGCCAGGCTATTGAAGTTTGCGCAGGTTTGTCAGGATAGAACAAGTTGGCCCATCAAAAACTGTATGCAACTCATGATTTTAAGAAATTCGCCTTTGGGATCCGTTCCAAACGAGCGAATTTGTTCAAATGATGAAACATTTTCCAACTGCTAATTAGTGTCCACCGTATTATTCCGGCTGAAAGCCGTGTTTGTTTTTGTTTGAATCGTGTATTTGGTCTTGCTTTCAATGGCCTCCAACCAGACTTCTTTAGTCGTTGAATTAAGGCCTCATCGCCGTAAAGAATTGATAGTTTCATGGCTTAAATATCATCAGCATACGCTTTTAGTTGTGTAGCCTTCACATCTTCTGTGCGTACGTAGATTAGGAAGCACGCTAAGGTTTCTAGCAGCCCAGCTCGCAACCCTGAAAAGTTTTATTGAGGTTTACTATTTTTCCTCCGTTCTTAGAATGGAAACTACAGAGTTTAGAGTCTATAGATATTTGAGCATTTACATCCACGGGAAAGTATCACCGTTCTGCACATCCTTCGATTTGCTAACCGCCAAAGCCAGTCTCAACAAGTTGGAGTTTCATCTCCTGATCGAGACAACAATTGCAACAATGGAGAATATCACAATTTAACTTTAAAGCTAATTATCTAAAATCGCACCTTACTTATCCAGTTATGTGTTTCGATGAGTACAAATTAGTTTTGAAGGAAATCTGTATAAACATTGTTCACCGTTTAGAACAATTCTAAAGTGGCTCAGTGCAATACGTACTCATTTTGTTCATTAAAGAAAAAAGTGCTCCTTTGAAGCAATGTTGACATTCACATTTACATTACACCAATTTCAAATCTCCTGCTATGTTTGACGGTTGTGTACTTTCTTGTTGCCATTAGTTAAATCACAAAGTGTTCTGTGCTTATAGAAAAGCAAAATCGAAATACTCAAAAAAAAATTGAAATTTATTTTTTCTACCTACAATGAATCATGCCTTATATAAATTAAAAATTCCAAATTAATCTTATAAAACCAAAAATAAACAAGCCGCGAGGTGTGACCCATGAGGTCCACACGGTCAACTTCCCAGTAATATCTAAAAAGATATTAAAAATATTAAACACAATAATAATTATGGAAATAATACTACTTCAAATAATAAAAATGTACTTCTCGTAAAAGTTATTCGAATGACTTAATATTAATCATAACATCTGCGCGAGTGTCAATTGATAACGTAAGGATTTTGGTGCATTGGTTTGATTGATTATTCACGCGGATCAATCGGTGGGGTGGGGAGGCTACAAAGCAGTTTTTTCATTAAAGGTAAAACATGGTGCTGTGAAGACTATTGAAAATCTGCTCAAATTTTGCAAATATTAATAAACTTTGATTGACTTTACAACAATGTCTTTAGAATAAGAGATTTAAGGTATTATGATTCGAATGAACCCTGTTTACATGGTGACTTTGACTGATTTTTTATTTTTAATTTTTTTTTGTAATCATGAGAAAAGTTTTTGCTGGTTTCTCTACGAAAATTGATAAAATTTCATAAATTCTACAAACATTTATTATTACGATGTGCAAATCAGGTTAAAAATGAATTTTTTTATGAAAAAACACAACTTTTCCAATTTTTTTTTAATAAATTAAAAAAAACGCTTTGACGATTTTTTAAAAATATAAAAGCATCATAAAAATGATAATACGCGTCGATTGACACCTTAATGATGGAAATATTATATTTAGTTCTCGAGATATAATGAATGACGTAAATGACCTTGAACGTTTAATGATTTTTTATTTTTTATTTTATTTTTTTTGGAATCATGAACAAAACTTTTGCCGGTTTTTTCACAAGAACTGTTTGGAGTATGTAAATTGTATAAATATTGATTACTTAGGTTTAAAAATCAGTTTAAAAATTTTGAGTTTTTGAAAGAAAACCTAATTTTTTGCATTTTTTTTTAAATTAAAAAACGGCTCCAAGAATTTTTTTATAAATTTGATAGAATCACATAAATGTCAATACGCGTCGATTGACACCTTGTTCAAAAAAATCGTACGTTTGGTTCGCGAGGTATAACGCATGACAGAAATGACCTTCAAACGGGCAAAACAGCGAACCCCCCGACCGAAGTTTCCCAAAAACTAATCAGCTCTTAAGATTGCAAAGACGCTTCGATTGACCCCTTAAGTCGATACGACTTTTTTTACGTGAGTTATGCTCGTAGAAAAAAGTGTCCACGACCGTACGTACGTACGTACACACACACATACATACATACATACATCTCCCTTTCTAAAAACACTTTATATATACTCTATAGGTACCAAAACGTAAAGAAATGTTGAAAATTTCAATTTCGATTTTCGAGGCGATTACAAGAACTTCCCATATACTGGGAAGTTAATTATGAATATACTAATTGCTCTTTGTCAGTAGTATGTTAGAGGTCGCAAGAAAGCTTTCATCAATTACTTCAAATTCTTTTCTTCTTGTCGTCCACGATTCAATGTGCTAATCGGATTAAAAAAAATAATCCAGACCACCACTATGCGGTAAACTTTGTTACATTCTTCGTTGTGTTGGCAACATTGAGAATATTAATCGCTCCCCGATTATATTCCGTCTTGGTGCGCTCAAATTAGTGAAGCCTTAGAATGAGCATGATTTGGTGGGTCATCTTGCAAGTAGCGGTCTCAATGGCGTAAGACCTATGACTGGTTGCCAACAGCAAATGCAACACAATCAGTTTTGAACGTGTTAAACTACAGCATTCCCACTGACCGTCACATCTTAAAGCATCCCTATTATTAGAATCAACTACAGTAGCGAGCAGAGAAATCCGGTCAGGTAGAAAAACGAGCATTTCGGGTGCATTATTTGCAGGTAACGGGCAACAATGGGGTTGGGTACTTTTCCAGGTATGGGACCTTTATGATCATTATCAGTTGCAGCTAGTTTTTCAAACAGTGAAGAAATATATAAAAATGGCAAATAATAGGAAAATGACCGAAATTAAAAAAACGGAAATAGTGACGTTGTGGAAGGAGAACATGACCACCCGAGCTATAGCCACAAGGGTAGGATACAGTCAGTCTTATGTAGCAGAATTTTTAAAAAAAATTAAAACCACTGGATCCACACGGCGGAAAAGAGGCACAGGGGCTAAGAAAATAACAACACCGGCTGAAGATCGCCTGTTAAAAAGAATTTGCCTAAAAGATCGGTTCAAAACTGCGGTAGAAATATGCAAAGAGTTTTTAGAAGAAACTCAAAAGCAGATAAGTGTCCATACAGTGCGCAAACAGCTTGTTGAGGAACATTTAACTGCAAGAATTCCTGCTGAAAAGCCTTTTTTAACGAGAAACATGCGGAAAAAACGCCTAGAATGGGCTAAAAACTATGAGCATTGGACTAATCTGGATTGGCGAAAGGTTATATTTTCTGATGAAAGTAAGTTTAATTTGTTTGGATCCGATGGCTTGCAGTACGTTAGGCGTAGACCCGGAGAGCGTTTAAGTGCCCAATGTATCAAACCAACAGTCAAACACCCACCTGGTAAATTGGTCTGGGGATGTTTTTCCTATTATGGAGTTGGAAAACTGGCCTTTATTGATGGAACAGTGAATGCGACAGTCTATAAAAATATTTTATATGAGCATTTTTTGCCTTCGATGGAGAATCATTTTTCTATGTGTTCTGAGTGCATTTTTCAAGACGATTCTGCACCGTCTCACCGTGCCAAAGTGGTCAGTTTTGTATTAATTTTATTGCATGATGTTTAACATATATATATATATATATATATATATATATATATATATATATATATATATATATATATATATGTATTTAACCACATTTTTCTTTTTCCACAATTTAAGATTAAAGAATTTCATGCCGAAAACCAAATATCTGTTATGATATGGCCAGGAAATAGCCCGGATCTTAATCCGATAGAACATTTGTGGCACATTATGAAAGCAAAAGTTAATAAGGAACATCCTAACACAATAAATAAGCTAGTTGTATTATTAGAAAAAATTTGGTATGACGAATTAAAAGATGAACTACTGCAAGCTTTCATATATTCAATGCCATCAAGAATTAAAGCAGTTATTAAAAATAACGGAGGGGTCACAAAATATTGAATTTAGTTTTAATTATATGTAAGGTTAATTTCTTTAAAAAAACGAAAATGGAAAATGCAAATATTATTTAAGAATATCAAAAAACAAAATTAAATTGTGATAACGAATTATTTTCAATAAATACCAAAATTGTAATAAATCCATTTTATTTACTTTTTTTAAACATTTCAACAAGCACATTATAAATTTTTAAACAGTAAATATAATAAGTTAACAGGAAAAAATTACTTTGCGACCCTTCATTTAGATTTCTCCAAAAAAATTGAGAATTATTAATATTTTCTACCTGATCGGATTTCTCTGCTCGCTACTGTATATATTTGCACACTCAACGAGTACGAACTGAAGTCGTTTTTTCATCATTATAATTATTAATGTACAATGTATAGTTGCTTGAAGGGATGTTCTTTAACTTTGAATATTTTACGGTTTTGTCAAAATTAAATTGCTGGCTCACATAATTAGATGTTTTGCATTAAAAATTGGGGATCACTGGTTCTTGAGAGTATTGCATCAGGGATAATTTCCTAACCAACAGTTCTTAAATTCGATTAAATCTACTTACTCATATCTGCTTTCTTGGGTCATGTATGATGCTTAATCCGGCAAAGATTATATCAAATTATACGTCTGGCTGACGTGGAGGTCTAAAATAATTGTCATATCGTTAATAAAATAGTTTAGGAATTTTTAAGATAATTGTGAACACATTTGCTATGTTAAGGTTTGAAACGACGAGTAAGTAGGGTTCGACGTGATGTATAAAGCAGAAGGCGCTAATATTTTCTTCGCGTCGTGCGTTTTGCAGACGTAGAATATTTTTCGGTTAACACGCGGGAGTAAAGTGAATGACTTTTAATTTATCTAGACCCTTCATTAAATTATATTTTCTTGTGATTCAACAATCCTTCTCTGCACAATATACAACGACTTGTCATAGTTGATGTTTTTGGAAGCAATGAATTTGTTTATTATAAATTTCCCATTGCCAATTATAGTAAAAGTCGTTATAGTTAGACAAAATGATAGTGCGACACAATGGCGGCGCGCCACTGAAATTGGAGGCTGCAAGTAAATTTTGGTAAATTCGTTTCAATATTAATAATGGATGTCAACAAAATTTAATTGAAGGACAAAATTTAATTCACATAATCTACAAACAATGACATGCTTGGAACAAGAAATGTTAAGAACAGTTGAATTAAAAGCGAAATAACATTCCGAGATTTTGTCATAGTTGGCTTAGGCCTTCACTGCCAGTAAAATAATGGTCCAGTACAATCATTCTCAACCATCATGATGGTGGTATTTTCCACAAATATGAATCTTAGTCTATCCATGGGTTAATCCACTCACCGTTTCAATTTCCGACCGTAAAAGTTTAAACTTTTTTGAGGGCAAAATGGTACTCGCTCTCATTACATCTAAGAGTCTGGTGATTTCAGAAAAATAAACAAGTTCGTGTATTACACATAGAAAGACCAACTGCTATGTCCTTGTGTATCTGCTTTCATCAAATGCATCAAAATGTCTTTGAAATGAGTGCAAAATTTGATAATTTTGTACATACTCGCCTTTGATCCAAAGCAAAAATCTTTTGAAAAAAAAACGTACTTTCGTTGCTTTGAAAGATATTTAAAGGTTTGTTACATTCCAATTCGACAAAGGCTGCATAACATATGTATATATACTTACATATATGTTAGTTTCATATAACGTTTTCCAATTGATTTGCATATTTTTCAAATTGTTTCCTAGATGGTTTCGTCCTTTTCGAAAATGATTCGTACTTTTACCCACAATATTTAAACTTTTTCACATAAGGTTTAAGTTTCCGGTTCATCTCCTACGTGTTTGAGAAGTTGATTATTTCGTTATAATTTGACCTTTCAACCAGCACAGTTCGAGTGCCAATATTCTTATTGTACAACGTTTCTCGTCAAAAACTGATAAGAATTTATAAGTTTCATAAACCTTTATTACTGTGCTGTGCAAATCAGGTTAAAAATTTATTTTTTATATAAATACCCTATTTTTGCAATTCTTATTAAATTCAAAAACGGCTTCAACGTTTGTTTTCTAAACTTGAAAATATCACATAAATGTTAAGACGCGTCGATTGACACTTTAATGATGCAAATGCTACATTTGGTTCGCGAGATATAGATCAGAAATGACTCTTAAAGGGTCAAAAAATCAAACCCCCTCCCCCCTCCCCGAAGTGTCATAAAAAATAATCAGCTCTTAAGATTGCAAAAGCGCTTCGATTGACACCTTAACGAAGTCGATACGATTTTGTTTCCGTGAGTTATGTTCGTAGAAAAACTGTCCACGAACGCACGTACGTACGTATATATATACACACACACATACTTCTTTCTAAAAACACTTTAAATAAGACCTCAAAACGTGAAGATATGCTGAAAATTTCAATTTCGATTTCCGAGGCGATTACAAGAACTTCGCATAAACAGGGAAGTTAATAACTATTTTCAAAGGTATTTATCAATATTTTTCTGCAGTACGTCGTAGCTTTCTTTCATGTAAATTCTATTGGTTACGTTGTACAATATAGGCGTTGCCACTAGGTTGGTTGGTTGGTTGTAGTGGCAGCCTCCTTTATCCAAAGATGGCTCACTTAGGCCACTATAGGCCCATTATGATACCACAAAAGATTGAGATGGCACTAGAATCTACAGGATGACGAGAACCATTAAGATTCTCGTATGAAGTTGGCTATGCAGCTAATATTTAAATCAGCTTTTTCCGTGAGGCTGTCCAGGAAGGGCGAGCCTAAGGTTTGCATGCGTTTCCTGGATAGTGCCAGGCATTCACACAGAAAATGTTGGATTGTCTCTTCCTCGTCTTTTGATCTGCAACTTCGGCAGAAATCGTCGAAAGGAACACCCAATCTTTCTGCGTGTCTGCCAATCAAGCAGTGCTCAAGGTTTCGCGGCTCGTGTTAAGAAACCGCTTGGTGCGTTTGGAACACAGTGCGTGCCAAGTTTGCCTGGTTGTCCTACAGGTTTCTTCAAGTAGCTAGGCCCTATTTGCAGCTTCCATGTAGTATTGCTTGAATCCTAGCTTTATGGAAGCTAGAGATTGGCCGACTTCGGGTGTAAGTGTATACTCTTGGAGCTCAGTGCCAGCTCGTGCTTGGGCATCTGCTTCGCAATTTTCGAGGAAGCGAGGTCTACCTTCACTGGCGTTGGTGCATCCCTCCGTAGTATTGTGGAGTGGCCATTGTTCCCTTCATGACAGAGACGTAGAGCTTTCAACCGAACCGCAGAGCACTTGGCCTACTGTCGCGTGAGTAGCTCACTCGGGAGCCAATTTAATAGCATGAACAATGCCTTTGTCGGGGTGGTGCGTAGAGCCCCGGTAATAGCAATATCTGCAATTCTTCTGATCTTGTTTAGCAGGTTTACATTTGATGACCTCGCCATAGCTGGCCACTAAATAACTGCGCCATACAGAAGGATTGGTTCCACTATTGCCGTATAGAGTCATGATACAATTTTGGGTTTCAATCCCCACCTTTTTCCAATGGCTCTTTTGCTGTAGTAGATTGCGCATGTCGCTTTGCGCGCTTTTTCTTCTATATTCGGTTTCCACGCGAGCTTTAAGTCCAGAATTAGACCTAACTATTTAAAATGCTGAGACGGGATGAGGCTTATCTCATCGAGTTTGGGTGGGAGAAATCGTGGAATTTTATACCTTCTTGTGAAGAGCATAAATTTCGTTTTCTGCGGATTAATCTTTAGACCGCACTTTTAGCCCCACTGGGTAAGAATACCTAGGGCAAAGTTTAGTCTTTCCGATAGGGTGTTAACAAATTTTCCCGATATTGCTATTGCAACATCGTCGGCATAAGCTACGACTTTGCAGCCAGTCGCTTCTATTGTTGACAGGAGTTTGTCCACCACTAGGTTCCATAGAAGTGGTGATAGCACCCCACCTTGTGGTGTGCCTCTGCAAACCCTCCTTCTTAAGGTACTGTTTCCTAGCGTGGAGTTGATGTTCCTGCTGCTAAGCAGTTGACCGATGAACCCTATCAGGTTGTCATCTACATTGCTTTCCCCAAGTGCTTTCCCAATAGACTTATAGCTGACATTATTGAAAGCCTCTTCGATGTTTAGAAAAACCGCTTGAGTATATTCTTTGACGCTTAGTGATTTTTCGATGTAGCTGGTGAGCGAGTGAAGAACTGTTTCAACCGATCTCCCTTTTGTGTATGCGTGCTGCACATAAGAGAGTAGTTTCAGAGTATCTCTCAAATGAGAGAGTTTTCAGCAGAAAAAAGGTTAGGCTGATATATCTATAGTCCTTAGGTGAGGAGTGGGATGCCTTGCCCGCTTTAGGTATGAAGACTACTTTACCTTCTTTCCATCGTTGTGGAATGTAAGCCATCCGTAGGCATGCATTGAAAATGGCATTAAACCATGGGAGTGCCGTATTGATTCCCTGCTGGATCTCAACAGGTTACTATTACTATGTTTATTCTATTTTATTGCCGATTCCTGAAGCAGTAAAGAACCATATCTTTTAATTATTCATCATTTTGGCAAGGAAATTGAATCTTTTAGGGAAAAGTGGAAAAGTTTCGGGAAAACTTTCAAAATTTTTGAAAAAAAAACGGTCTAAAACATTTGAAACACATATTTGGATTCAGTTGTGAGAATATTTTTATAAGACAATTTTTTCGGATTCCCCATATTTTAACCAATTTTTTAAAATTAAATTCGCTTTTAATCATACCAAAAACTCTTATCAACTTTCAATGCTCATCTATATTTATTCTGCAAACTGATTTTTCTACATTTTATCGTTTTCCAGGACCTTTTTAACTTCCCAGTATATGGGAAGTTCTTGTAATCGCCTCGAAAATCGAAATTAAAATTTTCAACATTTCTTTACGTTTTGTGGTCTATAGAGCATATATAAAGTGTTTTTAGAAAGGGAGATGTATGTGTGTGTATATACGTACGTACGTTCGTGGACAATTTTTTCTACGAGCATAACTCACGTAAACTAAGTTGTATTGACTTCCTTACGGTGTCAATCGAAGCGTCGTTGCAATTTTAAGAGCTGATTAGTTTTTGGGAAACTTCAGTCGGGGGGGTTTGCTGTTTTGCCCGTTTGAAGGTCATTTCTGTCATGCGTTATATCTCGCGAACCCAACGTACGATGTCTTTGAACAAGGTGTCAATCGACGCGTATCGACATTTATATGATTCTTTCAAGTTTCTAAAAAAATTCTTGCAGCCGTTTTTTTATTTAAGAAAAAAAAGTGCAAAAAATTAGGTTTTTTTAAATAAACAATAGATTTTTAACCTGATTCACGGAAGACAGTACTCAATTTTTATAAAACTTAGATACTTTATGCAGTGATTGTAGAAACAACATCAAAACTTTTTCTAGTGATAACGTAAAAAATTAAATAAAAAATAAAAAATCATTAACAGGCATCATGAACTTCAAGGTCATTTCTGTCCTGCGTTATACATATCTCGCGAACCAAACATACGATTTGCATGATTAAAATGTCAATCGACACGTATTAATATTTCTGTAAATCTATCAAATTGTGAAAAAAAATCGTTGGAGCCATTTTTTAATTTAAGAAAAAAAAGTGCTAAAAATTAGGGTTTTTTTATAAACAATAAATTTTGAAACTGATCCACGGAAGACAGTATTCAATTTTTATAAAATTTATATACTTCAAGCAGTGGTTGTGAAAACAGTCAAAACTTTTTCTCATGATAACGTAAAAAATTAAATAAAAAATAAAAAATCATTAACAGGCATCATGAACTTCAAGGTCATTTCTGTCCTGCGTTATATCTCGCGAGCCAAACATACGATTTACATTATCAAGGTATCAATCAAAGCGTCTTAAGATTTTTGTGAATCTGTCGAATTTTAAAAAAAATCGTTCTAGTAATTTTTTGATTTAAGAAAAAAAAGTGCAAAAAATTAGTTTTTTTAATAAACAATAAATTTTTAACCTGATTTACGGAAGACCGTATTCAATTTTTATAAAATTTGTATACTTCAAGGAATGCTTAAAAAACTTCATCAAAACTTTTTCTCATGATAACAAGAAACATTAAATAAAAAATCATTAACAGTCACCATGATATTCAAGGGCATTTCTTCCATTCACTATATCTCACGCACCAGATATAATATTTGCATCATTAAGTGTCAGTCGACGTGTTTTAAAATCTCTTTGATTATTTTAACATTATAAAAACCGTTTCAGTGGTTTTTTAATTTAATAGAAGAAAATGCGAAAACTTAGAGTTTTTTTCATAAAAAATATTTTTTTAACCTGATTTGCACAACACAGTAATAAATGTTTATAAAATTTATACATTTTATAAAATAAACAACCATTCAAAGTTACCATATAAAAAGGGTTCTTCCGAACCTTATATCTTTTATTCTAAAGACTTTGTTGTGAAGTCAATCAAAGTTTTAAAATGTTTGGATAATTTGAGCAGATTTTTAATAGTTTTTGCAGTCTTTTAATTAAAATAAACGGCTTAAATTTTGAAAACCATCAAAATTTCAATCAAATTTGCATTTGTGGTAATCGATCATCATCACCCATCCACCAAAAGCCTTGCGTAATCAATAGATGCTCCCGTAGATGATACGATTAATATTAACTCATTCCTGTTACTGCTATGAATACCTTTCATTATTATTATTTAAAGTAGTACTATTTTCAAAATTATTATTGTGTTTAATATTTTTAATGTTTATCTAGATATTACTGGGAAGTTGACCGTGTGGACCTCAAGGGTCGCACTTCGCGGCTTGTTTAGAAATTGCGACTATTAGATATTGTGACTAAAAGCGACACATTTATTCAAAAATAACTACTCAGCAGGATTCTGTTTTTCTTTTACGCATTTTTGTAATCACGGAAGTCATTTTCCACACGCGATTTGCTTATTCTTTAGCGTATGCATTTGCATATAGTCATAAATTCCCTGACCTTGAACGAAAATGAACCAAACTGAATTCCAGACTGAAGGTTTCAGTTCAAGGTCTATAATGCTCAAAAAGGACTTCTTACTGTTTTTTAGCATGCGTGTTAGGTTGCAATTCCGATTTCAATGTCACCTTTTGAACTCGTTCTTTCCGAATCGCGAAAGTTTATTTGGTTTTGAAAAACTCCATTCTAATCCAGGTGTTGAGGTATTTCGTTTATTAACTTCCCATTATATGGGAATCGATCCTTAAATGCAAATTGTAATTTTTAACACATCGTTACTTTTCAAGATCTAAATGCGATACCATATTCGTAGGTACTCGTCGAAGGATATATAAATATTCCTTTAATTCCTATGAGTGTGGATGGACGGTCAGCTTTCACATTTTTACGCCAATTTGATGTCAGATTTTTTTGTGCGTTCGTACTTTGACCATTTGTAGTTCAATCTTATATGGAAAAATAACTTCTAGTTGTACCGAAATGCGACACTTTTTACCTTATTATTATGGAATGTTAATTCGCAATATTTTTGATTAAACCCAGTTATTTTTGAGCAACAATTTTTCCCTACAATAGTATTTACAAGTACCACAGGAATGCTTGACGGTAATAACTTTGTTCTTTTTTTTTATTTTTTTTCTTCTGGAATTTACCAAAAGCTCTTAACATTTTATCTAAACATACTTTAATTTTTTTATTTAAGGACTTGTCTTTTAAAAAAAATTGGACTAATCAATCCACTTTATTATTATTTGCAGCGATTACAGCAGGGATACGCTATCGCAGTCACGAGACAGTGTTTTCTCAGAATCTGCCACGGCCAGCAGTCTATCACTTGGACTTAAGGTAAGGATTGTCGTTACATAGATAATGAAGCCATGCTCATTATTTTTTCATTTATATATCTTGGTTAAGTCAGCATTTTTGGACACATTTCCATGCCTTTAAATTAAAAGTGAGTCCAACCAAATGTTTACATATACCTTTCTTTGAAATTTTCTGTTTGTGTTTCGGGTCAAAAAATGCACTTTCTTACATGTTATGTAAATACAACATATAAACTCGCATACAAAAAGTCACTTTGCAAAATTTTCAATACATATTCTAAAATGAACCATGTTTATTTGATATTTTGGAAACATTTAATAGTAGATTAATTTTTGCGAGATTTATTTGTTATATAATTTTCACAATGTAGAAACAAATTTATTCAACCATTTAGAACAATGTGGGGTGTGAACATTTCGCGTTGATTTTTAGCAACATTGTGATGTATTTAATTTAAAAAAAATATTCTCTCACATTGTTTCAAGACGATATTCAGATACCAATTTAAGAGCTGCAATTTCTTAACTTAGCGCAGTTATTATCTGCAAACAGTTATGCTTACATGATGGAAATCAAAGTTTCTTCGTGCCAGTCAACGTCGCCTTTACTTTATTTTATTTTAGAGGAATAAATTTATAACTAGCAGAATTCACCACTCGAAATTCGAGTGCAATGATGATTTTATTATAACTGACTCTAGAAATTCGATCGAATAATCATCAATCTCAGTTAGAACCCTTATTTTCACGCTTTCACAAATTTAAGTTAATTGAAAAACCTTTTTCCAAAATTTCCTAAAAAACGTGTATTTAAACTATTGAAGCAGATGTACATTTCTTCTGGCACTCGCAGACTTCTTCAGTGTATAACTAATTCCCTAAGTTCTGTGTTTCTATTTTAATCCCTAACGTTTTACATTTTCATCGCAAAATTTAATCAGCTTAATTGCTCCATTCCTTAAGTTAATATTCATTCTAATCCCTACGGGTACTCTACTCTATCTACTATATCTACTCTCTCTATATTTTCCCTTATGTAACCTGGTATATCCCATTTTTTCTCCTCCTTCCAGTTTGTCTTTTTGCGTCGATATGCTATTTTTTAGTTCAATACCGCTCTTTGGTACCACTTCGGTGTTGTATTTTTTAACATGCGTTTCAAGTCCCTGTGCATATCCGAGAATGTTATGAAAAAGTCTGGGTGTGGTAGACGAAATGGTTTTTGAATTTAACTTACATCATCATTCAATATAATGAAACGGCAAGCTAAATTTGTTTTTCTATTGTGATTAAATAATGTTTATGAATTTTAATAATATTTAAAAATCATTATTCAATTATTGGCGCTTCAATGCGTCTCGAACGTATAACAATGCTAAGCGTTTTGCGCATGTCATCATTTGATTTTCACATTCTTGAGATCTACCAAACCGGTTGTTGTAAATAATGTTAGGAAAATCAAACATCGTTTTTAAATCTTGAAAGTTTTCTTCAACTGAAAATGCTTTTTTGTGGAATGTTAGACGACCTTCAGCAAAACAAACTAAAAAAATATGACCAAATATTGATGAAATGTACGTATACATTTGCATAATGAACGGCGACGCTATACACACGAATGATCCTCAGAGAGAAAGCTATCACATAACACCCAACCAGTGAACGCACAATCCACATGAACGGTATAAAGTGTGAATGAAAATATTCCTAAATGAGGTGAAATTTGATGATTAGCTTCCAAAAAAGAAACTAAAACACTTGCAACAGTCCTAGATATGAACCTGGGACTCCCGCGTGCAAGGGCAAATTGCCACCGCATGCACTGCACAGCCTATAAAAGGTTTCTGGCTTGGTAGTCAAGGCTACTATACCATTCGTATTTATCGCTGTTTGAACGTTCAACGTTGTGTATGTATTAGTAAGAAAATCTATTTTCCTTTTTTTCTCTATATTTTCCAAACAGATTTTCACAAAAAATACAATTCTGCACATCTACAGGATATTCTCTTTCCATTGATGTATTTTTTATGAAAATCGGTCCAGAAACAACGGATAAAATGGTACCACAAAATTCATGTTAGCCGTTTAATTATATAGATTTTCTAAAGTTCCCGAAATTTCATTTTCTTTGCACAAATTTGATTTCTCAAGGCGTTGTCTCGCCACTACTTTTCGCGGTGCTTCGTCTTGCTATACGGAAGCGCCCGGCCGAGTTAATAGTCCCCGACGCAATTATCATTCCGATGTGACCTTTTATCGAGGATACTAATAAAAGGATGGACATTATGATCATTTGATTTTCTCCAAGAGGACATCGAGTTTAAATGTCGAATGTTACTTAGCTCACATCTGAACTATGGGAAGACAAAACAAATATTGTTTCCAGTAATTTACCTAAGCTTCCAACTAAGATTGCGATTTTACTTGTTTAGTAATTTGGAAGTGCACAGGAACTTGGAAACGATAGAATGTCAGTGAAATAGAATAGAAGATCCGACATCAAACCCCCACTGGCAGTGCACTGAAAACAAGCTGATCATGAATGAGAGCCATCTTCGCTGAATTTTTGAAAGGAGTTCTTGAATAAAATACTAATCCTTCGTCATTGGTTACCAAGCCATTGACATAAACATCAGTAATGGAGAAAAGTACAAAAGTTTTGGGCTGAATTTTTTTTAGCTCGTTGTTTTAGTTATATGTGATACCAATCCTTCTATAATGAAGTGATCATCGTAAGGTGGGTTGCTGGTCTGATGACAACAACTTTTGTGTAGGCAGAAGTTAAGATTCGATCCTAACCAGTTTCATAGTCCTAATGCACATTGAAGCACATTGACCACACATCAGGAACCCCGATAACCTTCACCATTATCGACACATGTGTATCATTTTCATGTTTTGCCATTCGGAATATAAGAATATAATACAATGAAACAGCTCCCCAAAATACAGTAAAATGATGATGATTTTTTTTGTTGATCTTGCCTTTCAAATCAGGAGCAGGTACAATTTCCATAACAAAACTGTGCAAAACCTTCCCATTTTAAATCCGGACACTATCATTAATAGATCCAAGAGTACCATGTTTCCTTTAATAGAAGATCTTCCAAACCCGCTAGCAAAATCCGAATCTTTCAAAACCCTTGAGGTTCACACAGTAGTAGATAATACTAGGAACTATTAGAACTATTAAAAGCGATAATAGAAATAATAACACTTTAAATAATAATAACGATAACGAGACATTACTGTTAATGGAATGAGTTAATATTAATGGTATCATCTTCTTATTCATTATATACACCTAGCCACAAAAAAGTACGAATCGGTGTTTCGTAACACATTTCGAGAATGACTGCTGCATTTCTTCTGCTACGTTCAAATTCGAGGAAAGTTACGGCTAAGCTTCGGAAAAGGACACATTATGGAGCACGTTGAATATAGGTGTACGTCAAATTGTCGTGGTATTGTTGTGTAAACAAAAAAAGAATTAGGTGCTAACTTTTTAAAAATGGTGTTGCGTAAGCAAATGCCAATTGAAGTTGTGTGCTAAAAATTTCTAAAGTGAAATTGCGAGACGAATGAAGTATTCTGAAGCTGTTATAAGAAATATTTTCAAAAAATATGCAAGTTGTGGTGCAACATCTCGAAAAATGAGAATCGGTAGGCCAAGGAAGACAACAAAACGGGAACTGTTGAAAGAAGATTAAAGGAATAAGTTTTTTGTACGAAGGCTTGCAAAAAACCAACATATTACCGAAAAGATGTGAAGAACCCAACTTGATTTTGGAAAAAGGTTTGAAAATTGAACTTCGAAACCCCGGTTTGAAATTCATATTTTCTGACGAGTCTAAATTCAATGTGTGTGGACAATGTGGGAAGAATAGTGTTAAGCGTAGATCAAGAGAAAGATTTAAGCAATTATGCACTTTGTCCACAGTCAAACAGTCTCCCTACGTAATGGTATAGGGATCAATAATAGCTCAAGTGGTAGGTTACATGAAGTTCCTAGAAAAATGCCTGAATGTTGATGGTTGCAAGAAAATCATCCAAGATTATGTAATTTCTACTATAGAGGAGTTATTTGTACACACCGGATCCCATTTTACAGGTCGATTCTGCTCCCTACCACAAAGCGAATCTGGTAGGTGGAGCGCTGGCAAGGAATGTAATATTCCTTATCAGCGGGGTCTTTTACTTCTAGGTTAAAGAATTGAAAAAAAATATTTAGGGATAAAGTTCCTCCTGTGGCCAGCAAACCCGTTCTTAATTCAATTTAGAATTTTTGGGCTGTGATGCCAACAAGAATGAAAACAATCATCCTTCTTTACTCCAACATCTGGAAAATATAATTTCAAAGAAATGGTTTGGCGGAGCATATAATAAAGCCATAATAATATCTTACGAATCAATATCTAGGAGAATGAAAGCAGTTATACAACCCAAAAGAGGTACTACAAAATATTAAAAACAAGAAAACAAAGATTCTAATTCAATGAAAAAATTTGTTTATTCCAAAATAATAACTGAAATGATTTCACACTTTATTTCCTATACAATTTTAGTGCTCTAGAATTTAGTCCACTACTTACGACATTTCTCTCAAATTACCCATTCCTTTATATGTATTTCCCATTAAAAATCTGGCTTATAGCATGATAATATCCTTTAATAGTTATGAAATGTATGTACTACTATTAAATGCTTATACAAAGTACAATAATATTCGTCACCGTTATGCAAAAGAAATTTTGGATGCTCCGAAAAAACTCTACTCGTCCTATTTTTTGTCGTTAGATGTAATTATTATTTATATTTTATATGTATTTATATTTTTTGCATTTCCAAAAAACTCTCTAAAATACTTATAAATCACTCCTACGACCTTAAACCGTGAGAATATGTTGAAAATTTTGATTTCGACTTTCGGGCCAATTACAATAACTTCTAATAACGTACAGGAAAGTAAAGAAATATTAATCAAAACCAAGATTATTTTTATAATACACTTTTGGTTGGACATTTGGACGGGAATTTGTTTGGAGTAAGAACGTTGTCCCTGATAGTTACAATCGGTAACTAGGTAATGTATAAACTAGGAATTCTGTGAAAATGCAAGGAACCAAGCCAATTTTTTTTAAAGTGAGGAAATTTGTAACATTTGCATCATTTTCAAAAAAAGATTACACATATCTACCTTTAAAATTGAATTATTTCTTTCACAACCAAACATTTTGCTTATTTTTTCTGAAAATTATGAATTATGTACCCATTTTTTAATTTAAACTAATTTTCCCGCTCATATGTTGGTACACACCAAAATCCATCCCAGCGGTTCGAACATGGGAATTCACGTTGTAATATGCTAGAAATGTTCCACACATGCAAACAGAGCTTGAATCCAGTTCCGCCTAGGCTAGTGCATATCTATTTAATGTTAACCTTTAGCTTAACTGCAGTTATTTATTCGCCCAGACAATCGTGTTGACTTTCACTTTTATATTCGCGAACTAGCCGTGACGCGGTGACAATCGCGAGCGCCTAAGAAAAAGTAAACTGGTTGCAACGTAGGTACTGTCGCATAAAGAATCTTTAGAGAAGTTGAAGTAGATACTTCAGAATATACTGAACTTTGGATAAGTATATCTACATTGTTCAAGGCCGCGGCGCCGCAAAAATTTACTTTTTTGAATGAACAGCTATGAAAAACAGAATGGAAGCACTTTTCCTTCGGTTGAAGTGGAGCGACAGCCGATTTCCTTAATTCTAGCTACAGCTGCTTGTTCAAAAGAAAGGTGTTCATCCAATTTTTCAGATGAAACTTTTTCACAATCGCCTGAGAACCCTTTGATCGAATTGAAAATTTGCTTGGACGAGTAGTAGAAATTCATTCCACTATTTGAAATATGTACGCCAGTGTTGTCAGGAAATCCATGCGCGAACCTCACATTAATTTCTTTTTCTCCAAAAAACCCAAAATATCCTCAACCAAGCCCATTTTTGTCCAAGTCGCAGCATTTTCAAAGGGACCCAAGAGTATAATACTACAACCTTTTGCAGACATACTAAAATGTATTTTTTTTTGATAAAATTGTGGTAAACTATCACACAGGAAATAAAAACAAACAAAATGCTTCAAGGTTGATTAAAATCGACTCACTACATCCGAAGATTAACGGTCCGTCAGTTAAAAAAAACTCATTTCCAGAAAAACGCTTTAAATCTTTTTTTTCATTTTTTTCACAATCAATCAATCTGCAATGCCTGGACCATATTGAAGTAGACCTTCGTCCTCAAGTGCCAGCCTGCTTCAATAAAGTAGTTATATTAGTAGTTATAATAGTAGTTATATTTATATAGTGCATGTCTGCTTCAATCAATAAAATCGTTGTATCTCGGAATTGGCTTCGAGTTTTTATTTAATATTTTGTCGAGTTATTTTTGAAGGTATAAGGAATCGAAAAATGTAAAAAAAATAAAAAAAAGTTTTTTTAAAAAATTCTAATAGGTAATAGTATCTTAATGCGTGACTGTCTTTGCAATTGTGTTAGATCTAATTGAGATTTCAAAAATATATTTATTTTTATTGTTAGTTTACTCAGCACTTGAGTTTTCGCCTCTCGTGGTATGTTATTTCCGTCGGCAGAATACCAGCGTCCGAAATACTACCGTTCCTATATGCATTATAATTTTGCTAAGTAGCTGTTCCGTTGATGTTTTTTTATTCACAATAAAACCAACGAATCTGTTGAAAATACATCATGAGCTTCTTAAGGGGCCACTCTACTGTAAAAATATTTTTTTTAAGTTTTTTTTTCTTTTTTACTCGTATCATAGATATATGCTTCAAGAACACGTGTTCAAAAATTCAGATCGATGTTTATAATATTTTTCATTGTACAACGCCGCTCGAGCATCTGCCGTGAAACAAATGTGCATTAAGTAGAATGGCAGGGCGTCGAAACACTAAACAAATACTACTCCGAATGGAAAATAAAAATTAACTTGAACAAAACAAAAGCAATATTTTTTACAAAGCGTCGAAGCCCCATGTTTCTCCTCGGAAGACCCATTCAATGTTGTGGACAGCACATCGAATGGAATAATACCGTCAAATACCTAGGTTTCACTCTTGACAAAAAACTTACTTACAAAGCTCATATATCAGAACGTCAAAAAATGAAAAGTGTCCTGATAAAAACATTATACCAACTTATAAATCGCAACTCACTACTAAACCTAGAAAATAAATTATTGATATAAAAAATGATCTTCCAACCAACACTGCTATACGCTTCCCCAATCTTGATAACAGCTGCGAAATCCAACTTACAAAAACTTCAAATCGCCCAAAATAAAGTTTTAAAAATTATATTGAGACTACCACCCTGGTACTCCACTAAGCATCTGCATAAAATATCAGGAATAGAATATATATATGATAGATGTAACAAACAACTCAATAAGTTCAGAAACTCGTGCTTGATGCTCAACAACCCTCTCTACAATTTTCAACCATAAATCACTAGCATAAGATTACTTTAAAGATAATCTAATCTAAGGACATGAATTTACAACTAGCTATAAGATTACACTATAAGAAGTAGCTTCTAAGTCCCCCCATATACTGTAAGTTTTTATCTTATCCAAATCTTGAGGTTTTTTCATCTGCTTTTCCTCTAATAAACTATCGTCGATCCCTATAAATTGCACAATCCCTCAAAATGAATCAGAGCTGTTAAGACTGTCATTAGGTCTAATCTCTCTACAACACAATAATGTATCTCAGCTTAACATTGTAGAAAATCATGAGAAACAATATAAAAAAAGTAGTATTTATACTTTCTTAATAGACTAATAGTTATACAGCGCAGTTAATATAGACCCAATATCATCATGTTTTATAATAAACTTTGCCGTCGTGTTTTTTGAGATATGTGAGAAAATTTCGTTAAAAAACACTGTTTTTTCGAAACGTACTTTTCCATTGTGCGTCGCAAAATTGTAAGAAAACTAATTGGCCGATTCACTTCAAATATTTGAAAAGAGAAATAATCATCATATCAGAGTAAGAAAAATTGTTTTGGAGACCTGGGATAATAAAATTGTCTTTGCTGCAATAATAGGTTACTTCTGTCCTTCATAACCTAGAGTAAAAGAAGTTTTCTTGCTATAAGCTTGCAGATGGATATTTTGGCCATGATATTACGAGGCGCAGTTTGAATTTTTATCTTTGGACTGCGTGCGTATGGCGGCCATTGTGGTTTAAAAAAATGTTTACATTAAAAATAGTAATTTTATACTCCAATGAAGAAGTACATTAAGTTTCACAATAATATCAGTAGGAATTTTTTTTATCGATTTTTTTTAAAAAGAGTTGCGTTTTAAGCACTTAAATAGTAGAGTTGCCCCTTAAGTAAAAGTGTTGGCTGCTATACAGTATCGAATGTTTGCTACTCATAAACTAAATTGGTAACGTTATTTGAGCATATTTGCAAACTGAGGAAACTTCTTGAAAAAATGAACTTATAAAATCGTTATCCTTGTGAACTTACAGTTTGTTTGCATGAAACGATTTTATGTAGATGGGGACTGACAAGCAAACGTGGGTATACTTCCAAAAATTCAATACTAACGAAATCTATGTATCTGGTGGTTTAAGCGAAAGCAACACATTTGCTATACCTACCATTATACAATGTTTACGATAAATACCAGTGGCGTGTAGTGATAATACACGACATATGTGTCTATAGGTCTATCTTAAAGACCATTTAAAGAAAACATTAAGATACTGAAAAGTCGCAAATACATTTATTAACATTTAAGCCCAACGAAAATAACGAATAAAGTAAACAAAATGAATTTTTATAAATAGACTCAAAATACAAACCTAAATGAATTATTGACTTAAATCATCACATTCCGAAAATGTAAACAATTGAAAACTCCAAGTATGTGCATTCATGTAAAAATTTAAAGATATTTTCTGGCTATTATTAAATTCTTTAACAACATTATCGAAAGAATCACTATCACTTCGTATTTGTCCCAAAAAATCCCTTTCAACAGCAATCAAAGCTAGGTCGAAAAGTTAGTCCTGTGAATGGCGGTATCGTAAAATTTTTGGAAAGCGCATCAATGTTGAAAAAAGCTTTTCTGGTTCAACTGGAATTTTCGATAACAATTTTGCTAAAATAAATACTTATTTGAAGCCGGTCGCAACGTAACGTTAACATTGAAAATAATCGAGAATTTCACTAGTATTCGTATTTTGAAACTCATCTGACGAATAGATAACTCTGAGCTAATTTATTAAATGTATCTTATCGGAAAATTGAGCACCATATTCTGTTAGTAAATCAAAACTTTTCTCCGAAATATTGAGCTTAAACTTCAAAGTTGGGTTCAAGCAAAGCTAGAAAAATAAATTGTTGATAATATTGAAACCGGTCAAGAATTTGTAAGAGAAGAATATCTATAATTTTTTTAGGAAGCTCATGAAAATTATAGAAGTGATTTTGTGCATCTCCACTTTGGCTTATATTCTGTTGCAATTGCTGGATAAAAGACATCAAATTTGAAAAAAATCGAAGAAAATTAAAAGAAACAATGAAAAATCTAACTCAGTAAATTTTGACAAAAGTCAATGAATCGCCACTCCAATGATTTGAATAGTTTTGAACTTTTTTCGAAAATTGTAGTTATGTTATTACTGTCTTCATAAACATACATATAACGCTGAAGCTGAATACAAACGGCGATTAACTATATTTGCAAATAGGTGTTTTTTTTAGTAAAAAACAAAAATGGGTAAAAAATGGACGACAAGTCAGACGAAAATTACATTTTAAAGCGACAGAAATAGTTCTCCTCGAGACACAATAACGTCCAAAATTTAAATCCGATTGCAGCAATCAATACTGTAAATAACTTGCCACCAAATAGTCCCAAAGTTTGATAAATTTCACGATGAAAGTGAAGACAAACAAATTTTGATACCCAGAAAATCATCCCTCCTGTTTTTGAGTGAGTTTTAGTCCTTAACTTTGTTTAAATAAAATAAAAAAAATATTTTTCATGTGACCTATTGTCGTTTGAATTGCCATAAATCTCGTTTGTGTGCTTTGATTGCAACAAACTAGACAACAACTTGTGACTAAATTACCTTAAAGAATACTAGCGACAGTGAGACCTCTTCCACGGTTGAAAGGGAAATTGCGAAAATCTCAAAATCTCCCTCTGATTTCAGTCCGCATTATTTTTGCACTCCATCTGAGTTAGGAAAAACCTTTAAACGCATAAAACCTAAATCATCCCCAGGAATTGATAATATTCCCAATATTTTACTTAAAAACCTCCCCAACAAAGCTATTATACTACTTTGCTTTCTCTTCAACGCCTGTCTCAAACTAGGATATTTCCCTAAGTGCTGGAAAATCGCTACCATTATCCCTATCCTGAAATCTGGAAAGAACCCTTCTTCTCCAGCCAACTATAGGCCAATTAGTATTCTTCCTTCCTTAAGTAAGATTTTCGAGAAAATTATATTAAGCCATCTGCAACGGAAACTCCAAAATAACTCAATTATACCAGACTGGCAATTCGGCTTCAGACCTGATTTTTCGAAAACTCATCAACTATTCAGGGTAGTAAACCACATACACGCTGGACTATCTAATAAACAATCCACAGGTCTGATAATTCTGGACATTCAAAAAGCGTTTGATACCGTCTGGCACGACGCTCTTATTTATAAATTTATCAATTATTCATTTCCACTTTACATCATCAGAATCATACAGTCCTTTTTAGACTCCAGATCTTTCTCAGTTAAAATGCAAACGTCCTCTTCTAACTATAAAATACCTGCTGGAGTGCCCCAAGGATCAGTTCTTAGTCCTACACTATACAATATATATACTTCGGATATGAAAAAAAAATCCCAATTGCAACTTGGCGATGTATGCGGATGACACGGCCATATATTGTACGGAGATCATAGATAATCTCGAGCGACAAATCTGTCTTTCTAAAAGCTTTTACGACAAATGGCAAATTAAAATAAACCTAGAGAAAACTCAAGCCATATATTTCACCAAAAAACGATCAGATCGGAATCTTCCCAATACCCAGCTTCATATACTCAGAACAAATACCCTATGGTCGAGAGATGTTAAATATTTAGGTATGCACCTTGATCAGAAGTTGACTTTTAAATGTCACACTGCCTCCGTAGGATCTAAGATTATTATTAGTATTCGCAGTACCTACCCATTTATTAACAGAAAGTCTAAACTCTCAATCTCAAACAAACTAATTTTTTATAAAGCTATAATGCAGCCAATTCTATTATATGGTTGCCTCATTTGGAATAAATGCGCGTCCTGCCACAAAAAAAAGCTACAAATATTGCAAAACAAATGCCTGAAGATAATATTAAATAAACCTTTTTACTATTCCAGTCGGCTCCTTCACACTCTTGCCAACATTCATCCTATCGCACTTACTGCAGACAAGAGTTACGAAAAGTTCATTTCAAAATGTAGGAATTGCAACAACCCGTTAATTGTGTCTTTAGTGTCTAGTCTCTAGCAATATCATACTAATCTAAGATTTAGACATCAACACTCCACATGTAAACAAATTTATTAGTTTTAAGTTTAGTTTTTTTAAGTCACTCACTAGGTTTTTTTAAGCTTTCTCCTAAAGTAATATACTTCACAGTCTTTAACATTAGCATTACAAAACAATATAGTATATCATAGTTGTATAGACACTGTCTGACCCCTAAAAAAATTGTATCTATTGCACCTTTAAAATACCTTGAAATTTTTTTGTTCTAATAAAGTTTTTATTATTATTATTATTATTATTATTATTATTATTACCTTAAAGAAAACTAGATAGTCAAATCAAAGAAGTTGTGGTGGTCAAAAAATGATCTTTATTTTTTTCGTCGTTTTTTTTACGGTCATCATGTGAAAATAATGTAAGCACATGATGCCGCAAATTAAATAGTGTACAAGTTTGCCATAAACAAAATTAAATATTGTAAGATTCACGGTCACTGTGACACATGGGCTCCTTTATTCGGCTTGAAAGCCATTCCATACTCTGTTTCCCCAGACTCCGGTTGTCTTCATTAGGAACCTTTAAAATACTTTTGTTTTGCATATTTCTAGCTGTTTAAAAACTGATTTGTTATCGAGTCCACTGTCTCTCAGACTATACTTGTTTGATATGTTTAACTCCATTAGCTATCGGAAAAATAAGATCATTTTGAATCATGTTGGATAATCCCGAAAATTTGTAGTCAGGGATTCTATGTGCGATTCAATTAACGAATCACGAACCTCTTACGAATATAACAGTTCAAATAAGATTTTCCAATTAATTGCCGCGAACTTTTCATTAATTCCATATAAATCAGGCCTATTAATAGAAAAAAACATGCATCATTTATGGTAGGATTTCCGAACAAACTTTTAATAGAATTAACACGTTTTTCGCACCCAAAATTGTTTATTTTTATAGGATGAGTACAATTAAACATGCATACTTGGTGGATTATTATTAATTGAAACCTGCTTTTGCTTGGAAAATAATCGAGAAAATGAGATGATTGAGAGATGAAAATATTGAGGAAATAAGCTGTATTTTTGGATGCCGGCAAGTCAAGCAGTTTGGAATTGCTTACTGTGAATAAATGAAACTGATAATTACTGCCTGTTATTCACAAATCTCCCGAAAATGAGTACAAGATACATTTGTAAAACATAAAAAGAGAGATGCATATTGAGCTACTCACAATTTTGACGATCAGAATAAAGTTTGAGGTGCAGATTGGATTGAATTTTATAAATTACAAAGTATGAGCGAAGCAAGCTTCTTTAATTCTTTAATTGCGATGGTTTGTTATATTATCTTATTTTTTTATATTTCTAATACATTAAATTGTTCACATTTCCCGTCATAATTCCATTCTACAACTCCAAAATTTACAACATATTCCTACTTCAGTACCGAAACAGCAAAAATAGCGTAGTTAAGTCTCGTTAGGAAAGTATTTAGTCTTCAAACAATTATATTATTTAAGAAACAAATTGAGAAGAAAATTTACGGCTTCTGCATCTTGTACCAGCACCCTAAACCAAAACTGGAGCCAAATTCCAAAAGTAAATACAAGAATAGCTGATTCGCTTAGAGTGTGTTAGAGACTCTATTATCCAACTAATTTGATCCGCTAATTAACGAACTCGAGGCGGAGATGATATATGCTGAGTATTACAAATATTAGGGGTCGATAAATATTTATGTCCGGTATTGAAAATGTGTTCTATCATCTCAAATGTATGAATATTTCGATGCAAACACATGTTCTCCGATATAATTTCTACTTATTATTAGTATATATGTATATCTTTGGATTAGATAAATTTTAACGATAATATTTATCTCAATTCTCCATTCGAATCATGAACATCATTTAATGATATCAAAAAGTATTTCAGGAATACACGCTTCCCTGAAAAAGCGGTGGTGTAGCAGCAATCGAGATATTTTTAAAATAATTTTTTAGTTGGCTACAAAATATGTTTAACCCTCAGTCGGGCGCAACCGATCTGACAGGCACAGCCACGTCGTTTTTTCTCTCCACTCTCAATGAGGCATAAAGGTAATGCTTTCTAGTAGCTGTTTGTTTTTCTCTGGTCTATATAACCTCCCTCTCAATTTACCCATTGCCCTTCACCGCATGCAGCTTTACAACATTTGATCTGACAGGCTCATTGCATATTTACATATTTTCTTGTATTTCTTCTTGTATTGAATTGTTTATCATATATTTTTCAGCATTTTTTTTAACCAATTTTATACCCAATACATTTTTTTATCAACTTTTGGTATGTATAGTTCTTTGAACAACCCAGAAAATGTTGCTTACTGTATGTCTGTTATTTTAATTTTAATGGTTATTATCAATTTTCAACCTTTGCCGGATAGACACATTGCGCCCGAACTCGAGAGTTCATACATTGCGCCTGGCGGAAGGTTGAAATTTAACAATTTATTTTTGATATATCATTTTAAAGGTGGCAAAAGACCTTTTCGACGTCAACACGTAGTACCCACAATAAAAATGTATGACATAAATTCGCTTTTTCCAATTATTACTCGATATTTAGAACAATTTTAGGGTTATTTTGTGACCGGCACCTCCGGCAAAAAATCGCTCTTGTCATGGTTTTTAAAGTTTGTGCCTGGAAATGGACATCATTCTAAATCAATTCTTATTAGTTGATTAGCGTTTTAAATTGTCATCGTTGACTTGTTATATCGTTTACTGCTGTTTTATATTAACATAAGACAGTTTTCATCATAGCACAACAAGTGAAACTGATTTTCTAGCACATTAGCATATGCATTTCACATTTTCACTTTTCATTATTAAGTAATATAAGCGCAAGTGTTTCGATCTTCTGTTGATGAGCTTTGGAATTAAACTGGACTTAGTGTTGTTATCGTCTTCCATTGCGATATGACTCGATTTCATCAGCTCATAATTGCGGCTCACAATGGAAATTCACTTTTGGGTAAGTCCATTTCAGTTTGCCCGTCGAAAGTGAGCAAATAATTTTTTCTTAATCCTCCAAAATCGAAAGAGGAGCAGAAAAAGAAATCCAATCTGGCATTAAGAAATCTTCAAAAGACTTGCTGGAATCTGGCGCATGCCTTGCTCCACAATGCTTAAGCTAGCTTTAGTTCGGTTGAATCCAATTAATATTTGTGCAGCGCCCGCAGAACCACCCAGCGGCGTGACGATGGCGATAATGGACTCCCTTTTAAATTGGCCCTTTCCCGAAATGAATCCATAGTTTGTTTCCCACCACGGCGGTATTTATAGCGCACCCTAATTAGGCTTGAAAAGGCGACCCCAAAAATAAACACTCAGTTAAGATGGTGTGCGTGGACTGCCTATGACTAGTCGACTACTAGTTTTACATGTCATTCCTCAGATAGTAAAACTAACTAATGAACTTTGTCAGACTGGCTGCGCTGATAAGCAGGGGGAGTTATCAGTAAATATATTTGTCGAAGCATACATACATCAGAGTCATATCTGTTACAAAATGTTTACTCATTGAACAATTTATGTTTTAAAGAGTATAATTGAATGGTTTTATTGTAATTCCAAGAATTTGTTGTAAGTACTTATTAGAATGTGTAGTTTCAACAGTTCTGTTTAGAAGAAATTGTGGAAACATTTAAACAACATACAAACAAATTTTAACGTCACTAAATTAAGAAAAAAAATCGACATTCCAAACCAAAAAAATTATGGCTATATTTTTCCATTAAGAAGTAGTGAAAAAGGTTTGAGTTCCAATGCCAAAAATGTAAAGTCTTTCTTCGGCAAAAATTCGTGAAAGGCAATACGAATCAAAAATTAGAAACAGCCATAAAAGCCACAAAACCACATAAATGGATTGGTATGATTACTATACAAAATGCTTTTCGATCAGTTATATGCTATATTTTCTGCATTTCTGTTCTTTAATAAGTACACTTCAAATAATTCGTAGTCACTCTTGATTTTCAAATTAATAAATATCATTCATCGAATTTAACGAGTTTCACAGGCGGCGATTCGAATTTAACCGGGACTGTTTCTTTTAAATTTCCTCAAAAGAAGGGAGAATATCGATTTGGCGAAGACGTCGTGGAGAAGGAGTTAATTCTCCCATGGCTTCGAAGAGTGGCGTATTTGTTTCTAGGATTAAGGGATTATACAGCTCTCGAAACGTTTCGAGAGTGGGGGGCCATGTATACAAATAATACAGTTTCGTACACTTTGTCTGATTTATAGTCAGCATTTGAAAAAACCAATCTCGTTTGCATTTGACCCTCTTATTTGCTATAAAATTGACTAAGCATGACATTGTCCTCTGCCTGAGACTTCATGGTTTAAAACCAAATGCTAGCCATGATCCAATAATAAACGAAAATCAATGTTTATTTGTGATTTAAAAACATAAACAGCCACATAGTCTTTTGCTTCTGAAAAAGGATCGAAGGAACAAGAAAATTAAATTTTATCTTTAAGTATCCCTAAATGAGCATTTAGCATATATGTTCTTTCAGAGACACTCTGCAACCCGTGACCTTAAACCTATTTACTATATTAACGACAAGCCTTTAGCCGTCTTGAATTCATGCCAAGATTTTTCTGATATTTTCAAAACGAATTTACGAAATCGTTATTAACTGATTAACTGTATCTGTCAAAACGATACAATCTGTATATTTGCTGCGAACACAACAGACCTAAACTTTCAGGAGGGTGTGGGTTTTAACTTCCCAGGATATGGGAAGTTCTTGTAATCGTCCCGAAAAATGAAATTGAAATTTTCATCATATCTTTATGCTTTGAGGTCTTTAGAGTTATGTGTTTGATGCGTTTTTGGAAAGAAGTCTGCGTGTACGTACGTACGTTCGTGGACAGTTTTTTCAATTCACGCAACTAAAGTCGTACCGATTTCGTTTAGGTGTCAATCGAAGCGTATTTGGAATTTAAAGAGCTGAATAGGTTTTGAAAAACTTCGGTTTTTTGTTTTGTCCTCTCCAAGGTAAATTCTGTCATGCACTATATCTCGCAAACCAAATATTGGATTTGCATCGTTTAAGTGTCAATCGAAGCGCATAGCATTTGTATGGTTCTATTAAATTTTGAAAAATTTGTTGAGTACCGTTTTTAATTAAATAGAAAAAAGTGCAAAAAATTAGGATTTTTGATTTCCACAACAAATAATCAATGCTTATAAAATTAAAATACTATAAACAGTTTTTGTGAAAACACCAGTAAAACTTTTTCATGACTACAATAAAAATTAAATTAACAAGAACTTCCTATAAACTGGGAGGTTAAAAAATATAAAAAAAAATTAAAAAGTCACTATGTAAAAATGGTTGATACGAATAATATTACCTGATGTCTCTCATTCTCAAGGCATTGTTCAATCAAAGCGTATTAATAATTTCAAAATTTGAGCAAATTTTCAATAATTTTCACACCGCCGTTTTTTTCTTTTAATGGAAAATCTGTTTAAAATGCAAAGAAATATTTTTTTAATCAAATTTGCATTTATGGTAACCTACGCTTTGAAAGGTAACATGCTTTGAAGATATCTTATGAAACAAAATACCACGTTTTTCATGATTATTAAACACATTCATACAAAAACAACCATATTTATAATGAAAAAAGGTTGAGAAGAATAATTTTATCTTATTTAACTCTTAACTAAAAAAGTCTCGCACTTCTGTCAATCATAGCTTTTCGAGATCAAATAAAATATCATAGTTGTTTTATACTTTCAAAAAACATTCATCCGAAGAATAAACAATGAACGTGTATAATGAATAAAGGAGTGCCATTCAATATGTAATGACCATTTAGCAAATATTTGGAGTTCATTAATTGTAAGAATTCGTAAGATTTCAGTTACTTTTGGCCTATCTTATGTAAGATTTTATATATTTTACATATAGAAAGACATCAAATTTTTACTGCCTATTACATGTTGTTTGACGATCAACTTCAAAATAAACAAGCCGCGAATTGCGACCCTTGAGGTCCACACGGTCAACTTCCTAGTAATATCTAGATAAACATTAAAAATATTAAACACAATAATAATTTTTAAAATAGTACTACTTTAAATAATAATAATGAGAGGTATTCATAGCAGTAACAGGAATGAGTTAATGCAACTTTAATTGAAATTTGGATGGTTTTCAAAATTTAATCCGCTTATTTTAATTAAAACACTGCAAAAACTATTAAAAATCTGCTCAAATTATCCAAACATTTTAAAACTTTGATTGACTTTACAACAAAGTCTATAGAATAAAAGATATAAAATAATAGAATTGAAGATAATAAAAGAGAAAAGAATAAAAGATATAATATCATTCAGAAGAACCCTTGTCATATGGTAACTTTGAATGATTTTTTATTTTTAATTGAATTTTTTCAGAATCATGAAAAAAGTTTTTCTGGTTTCTCTTCAAAAACTGATAGGAATGTATAAATTTTATAAACATTTATTACTGTGTTGAGCAAATCAGGTTAAAAAAAATATTTTTTATGAAAAAATCGCATTTTCTTCTATTAAATTAAAAAAACCGCTGAAACGGATTTTTATAATGTTAAAATAATCAAATAGATGTTAATACACGTCGATTGACCCCTTAATGATACAAATATTATATCTGGTTCGTGAGATATAGTGAATGGAAGAAATGACCTTCAAGATCATGATGACTGTTAATGATTTTTTATTTTTTATTTAATGTTTCTTGTTATCATGAGAAAAAGTTTTGATAACGTTTTTTTAAGCATTGCTTGAAGTATATAAATTTTATAAAAATTGAATACTGTCTTCCGTAAATCAGGTTAAAAATTTATTGTTTACTAAAAAAAACTTAATTTTTTGCACTTTATTTTCTTAAATTAAAAACGGTTCCAACGATTTTTTTTTCAAAATTTGATAGATTCACAAAAATGCTAATACGCGTCGATTGACACCTCAATGATGCAAATCGTATGTTTGGTTCGCGAGATATAACGCATCACAGAAATGAACTTCAAAGGGGCAAAACAACAAACTCCCCCGACCGAAGTATCCCAAAAACTAATCAGCTCTTAAGATTATAAAGACGCTTCGATTGACACCTTAGCAAAGTCGATACGACTTTGTTTACGTGATTTATGCTCGTAGAAAAAACTGTCCACGAACGTACGTACGTACGTACGTACGTACACACACACACACACACACACATATATATATATATATATATATATATATCCCATTCTTAAAACACTTTATATGTACTCTATCTGCCTCAAAACGTAAAGAAATGTTGAATATTTCAATTTCGATTTTCGAGGCGATTACAAGAACTTCCCATATACTGGGAAGTTAAAAATAATTATTAGTGTTCGAAGGTAAAATTGTGTATAGTACAGATACAATGGTAGTCAATACTTTTCAAAGTCATAAACTTTAAAAAGCTTTCAACAATTAAAAAATGTTCCATGTTTTTCAAGACCAACTGAAAATAAGAAATAATTATGAGTGTCATTGAACTAAAATCGTGAAAAAATACAAATTCAGTAAATATGCCGCAGTCGTGAAAATTTTGAACACAAATATTCAAAATGGGCATCACGCGACAAAATCTCTTCAGTTGGCGTAAAAACAAAAACTACACTCAATAACCGTGAAGTCGGAATTTAGCCAAAATTTTCGTTAACGCCCTTTTGTTTTGCAAGTTACGTAGAAAATGCTTTGTAACCTGTCACTTCTACAATTGATCCGCGTAGACATTCAAAACGTTGCGCTTTGCTGCTTGTTTTTTTTTATATAATTTCTGTCATGCAAGATATCTCACGAATGAAATATTGCATTCCCGTTATTAAAAAGCCAATCGAGTCGTTTTAATACAGGTATGATTGCATCAAATTTTCAATAAATTTATTATAGCCGTTTTTTAATCTAATAAAAAAACCAAGGAGTGGGTCGTTTTATGAATTAACATGTATTCAACTGACTCCATTTTAAGCAATTAATCTTTTAAAAAATCAGAAGCTCCAAAAGTTCATTAAAATTTTTATTAAAGCCTTTTTTGTAATTGAAAAAAAATTAATAAAAAAAATGAATAAGTAACATTTAAAATTAATATAGAGTTCATACGAATGGTATTACCTAATGTATCTTACTTCAATGACTTGGTTGTGGAATCGATCAAAACGTTTCATTATTCGTTTGATTTTATACAATTTTCAATAAATTCAGTGAAGCTGTTTTTTTTGTAATAATGAAAAAAACAAATAATTTTTCTTAACAACTTTTTTCCTATAGAATTTGCACTTCTGGCAATCAATACAAAATTAGATCCTTTTTATCATCAAATAAAAAACCACATTTTTATGCATCTAAAATAGAAACAATAAACAATAAATATTTTTTGATGATTATGGGACGTCCAATAATTACGTAAGGATCATTTGTGAAATGTTGAGTTCACCCCTCTTCCTCTTACTTTATTATAAACATTCGTTCGGTTTCAGTTACCTTTTCCTTATCTTACCTATTGTTTTCGTTGTATTGTTGTACAGGGAAGTTATTGTACCACCAATGGGTACGAAAATCAAATGTGTCAATCGACGCGTGGTAACATTTGATTGAGTCCATGAAACTTTCAAAAAAGAAAAGCAAACTTTTTTTTCAAATATTTTTTTTCTTAAATTTCATCTTAGGCAACTGACGTTTTAAAATATATATGTTTCATAGAGTCCTTAGCAATGCCAACTTTAATGTTTTTCCATAATTGAATAAAATATATAAAAATATATCGAAACTTATCCGAAATCCGATTCAATTTTTTCCCGGTGATATCCTACCTCTCGGCATGTCTTTTAGGATTATTTAAATAAGCAAGGTCCTTTACAGCTTTTTCGATAAAATAAAACCCTGAAATATGTCGAAACTTAAAATCGCTTTTCTCGGCGCTGCAAAATCCAATTCAAAAAAATTTCCATGATAACCTTCCCCTCAGCATGTCTATAGGATCATTCCAATAAGGTAGGTCCTTGACAGCTATTTCGATGAAAAAACTCCAACATATATATAAACTTAAAGCCGCTTTTCCCAGCGCTGAAAAATTCGATTCAATTTTTTTTCGATGATACTAGGAAGGTCCTTTACTACTTTTTCGATAAAAAAACAACAACAAATAATATTATCTTATTTCACTTACACTAATAATGTGGCTGGTGGTATTGATCAAAGTGTATTATCGTTTGTGATACCTTTAGTACAGCCGTTTTGTAATATAAGAAAAACATACAAAAAAAGGAAAACATTTTTTTCTACCAGATTTGTACAATGCTTATAAAAAACGGATGCTTTAAAGAGTACTTACCAAACCAAAAATTAGAGTTTTTATAACTACAAACCACCTTATATAATTCACTTCACCTCACTTCACTTACTATAATGTCTCATTATCATTATTGTTATATAAATTATTATTATTTTAATTATTATTTTGTATGTTGATATTACTGGGAAGTTGTTTGTATAGACTTCAAGTAAGTGGAAAATGGTGAATTGCTCGACCAATGTGTTTAGCATCGCGAACTGTTGATGGATGAAGAAAAGACACAACCCAGAAAAGCAGTCTTAAGCTAGCCGTATACGTTCTGAACGCTTTCTTTTCTTACCAACACGATTAGAAAGAAAATCGATAAGAATCACGGTAGGATGCAACCATGACTTTCATTCTCAAATAAACTGAAAGCTAAGAAATGTGTTAGACCGACCCAAAAAAATGCACCCTTTGCTAATTTAGTCTAATTATAAAATCAGAATATGATTGCCGTACAGTGAGCGAGAAAGCGCATCATTTATTTGTCTTGATCGGGTCGGTAATAATCGGAAAGTAATTAGAACGTATACGGACAGCCTTATAATTCACCACCAGCAGTTCTTCAAGTAGACAAGAGTGGTATCTAGTGAAGATGTTCTTGCGGCTCAGTCGTTTCTTCGGGGTACAAAGCAGTTCGGAGCCAGTTGCACTTCTCGAGATAGGCAATAACACACTTACCTGTACAGTTTTGTTCGCTTACAGACCATCATGGTCTTCGGCAACGGAGAAGCAGCGCCAAATCGCACTAGTTTCGCTTCTTCTACCTTAGTACACGGAAGACCTCTCAGCCATTTGTTGTATTATGTCAGAGTTGCAGTTACCTTTCTTGCAAGTTTTTAAAAGTGCTAATTACAGCTTATCTCTTCCATCCTGCTTCGTCCTTTTTAAAGTTCAAGTGTAAAGCGCCAACTGGTGAAGTGCGTTGCAGTGCTGTGCTGAGTCTTGTGTAATGTGTGATAAGTGATGACATCAAGAAAGCGCAAGCATCTCGTGGAAAGTTTTACAAGAGGCAAATTAGTAGCTTTTGAACATTTAAAGACCATCTGAAATGAGAGCAGCAAACTAACAAATCAAAGTTTGTGCAGTAGATTATATAAAAGGTTGATGGAATAATGTTTCTTGTTCAAAACCACTGGTTGTGAACAAGCAAAAAAACTTCATTAAACAAAAATGTTTCGAAAGCTACAATGTTTAAAAGAAACGAATCATTATAAGCACTTCCTGCAAGCTACCATCAAACGAAATTTATTTATTCTGCTCTTTAAGAAATAAGTGGTGTCCCCAGTTAAATAATCATGTCTCGTTTTAAATTGTTATGGCTATAACTTCTGAGATGAATTCTGCATCCACCGATGTAAATTAAAGTACTATGATAGCAAAAGATTTGGCTAGCATTATTCAACATTTATGGTGTTTTTAATCCGAGGAAACAAGAGTCTGAATGTAACTCACATCGTCGATGATTATGATTAATCATTTGTTCGCAATGAAGGAGTATGTAGATTATCCCAACATGACATATTTACATTTCATCGAAAGAGTTCCAAATTCCAACTATATGGTTTGTTAGGACTCTTAGCTAGATTGGTTGGTTGTAGTGGCAGCCTCCTTTATCCAAAGATGGCTCACTTAGGCCACTAGAGGCCCATTGTGATACCACAAAAGATTGTGATGGCACTAGAACCTATAGGATGACGAGAACCATTTAGATTCTCGTATGAAGTTGGCTATGCAGCTAATATTCAAATCAGCTACTTCCGTGAGGCTGTCCAGGAAAGGTGAGCCTAAGGTTTGCATGCGTTTCCTGGATAGTGCTGGGCATTCACACAGAAAATGTTGGATTGTCTCTTCCTCGTCTTCTGATCTACAACTTCGGCAGAAATCGTTGAAAGGAACACCCAATCTTTCTGCGTGTCTGCCAATCAGGCAGTGCCCCGTCAGTACGGATACGATGGAGCTCAAGGTTTCGCGGCTCGTGTTAAGAAGCCGCTTGGTGCGTTTGGAACACAGTGCGTGCCAAGTTTGCCTGGTTGTCCTACAGGTTTCTTCAAGTAGCTAGGCCCTATTTGCAGCTTTCATGTAGTATTGCTTGAATCCTAGCTTTATGGAAGCTAGAGATTGGCCGACTTCGGGTGTAAGTGTATACTCTTGGAGCTCAGTGCCAGCTCGTGCTAGGGCATCAGCTTTGTAATTTCCCGGTATATCAGTATGCCCCGATACCCAGCAAAGAATCACTTCACAATGAAGCCATATCATGTTTAGTTGTGAGCGGCATTCCATTGCAATTTTGGATGGGGTATGCACGCTGGATAGTGATTGGATATCAGCTTGACTGTCAGAGAAAATGTTTAAATTTCTTACGGAAATTTTCTGGTTTCTCAGTCAGTCTACTGCCTTGTAAATCGCAATGACCTCTGCCTGAAAAACACTGCAGTGATCTGGTAGCCGGAAAGATAGTTTCAGGCCTAGCTGTTCTGAGAAAACGCCACAGTCAACTTTTCCATCCATTTTTGATCCATCAGTGTAGACGTCGATCGATTCCTGTATCTCACTTCTTTCTATGGTCCAGTCATCCCTACTTGGGATGATTGACTTGAAACCGTGATGAAAACAGGGAATCGGAGAAGCGAGGTCTACCTTCCCTGCCTCTGCAAACCCTCCTTCTTAAGGTACTGTTTCCTAGCGTGGAGTTGATGTTCCCGCTGCTAAGCAGTTGACCGATGAACCCTTTCAGGTTGTCATCGACATTGCTTTCTTAGCTAGATAGTTCGTTGCAAGTAGGATTCATAGAAGCTCGTAATTCATATCTTACTGTTACTGCTCCTTTTGAAAGATCAAATATGTGCAGAACTTTTCAAGAAACTTTTTTTCTTTTTTCACTGCCGTCATTTTAGAAAATTGTATAAGCGCTTTAGCGTCTTCAGGCGGAACTATGTCTTGGCTTTTTTTGTTAAGTTTGTTGGTTTTTTTAATGTTTATGTTAATAAGGAGCATGTAAACATTTCTTAAAACTGATTTTTCTGATTTTAATTTTGTAATATAGTAGTAATAAAATCGAGTTGATTACATAAAATCAATTTATCATTTATTGTTCATGAAATCCAGGTTTATAATTGAAACTTTCTGATAAGAAGCTAACCTTCAACAAGTGAAGAGTTAAAAGAAGTTGCCTTTCTTATTATGAAATATAATTGGTTCTGATGTTTATAGTGGGTAGGTGAAGGACAAATAAAACCTTTAAAGATCACAATGCTGTATATTTGCGAGTATCTTAGCGAGATAGTCAGGAGGAATCAGCATTTGGAATATGGAATATCCGTTAAAATTTTGCATGCCAGAATTTTACGGTGCCATGCCATAAAAAATATTTAAAAAAATATTCGTTTCAATCTCTTTGATGCTTCATTAAGATTAAACGATTCTTCGTACAATTAGAATTTAAACTATTAAGTTAGTTTTACTCACGTTGCCAGCTTGACATCCGTTAGAAATGATCTGAATACCAACTGGAAAGCAAATCTATGTTCATAAGGATTAATTTTGATGTACACATGGGGCTGAACAGCTTTGGAAAATTTAAATACACAGGATTAAACTGGAACGATTGACATACATATATGAATATATAAATAAATCTTTCTACATTTTACAACCACCGGGAAGGCCTTATTTGTAAAAGGCGCATATGTAGGTAGAAGGTACAAGGATTAGTTGAAATGAAAGAAAAATATGTGATAAGTTTTTCTCGTTCTGGCAGTTCAAGACCAGTGTTACCAGAATGTCCATGCAATAATACCCTACATTAATTTCATTTCCTCCGAAAAAAAACTCTCCTCAAACACGCAGATTTTGTCACTTTTGGTACAAATTGTAACATTTTCTAAATGGAAATGTGTAAATTAATAGGGGTCAGAATAATATGCTACAAACATTGGTAGTTTTTTATGTGCATAAATTTACTAATCTACTAGTGGTAAGCTGCGCTTTGAATGAAAAGGATGTACATATAGATTTTTGTGAGCACCAAAAATTTTATTATGTGCTTAACGCGATAAAAATCTACTTTCGTTTCCACATGAGTAGACTCGCCACTCTTTTCCTAAAACAAAGGACCAAAATCTGTTTGTTGATTCAGTGATACAGTCATATGTGATCGGGGAAGCCATCGCGAGACATTTATATCCAAATAATATCAATTGGAACTGGACCCAGTGCCAACTTGTGAACTAATAGCTCACAAATTTTCATAAAATCCATTTTGATTGTCAGTGGATCTTGCTTTTAAATCGGGTTGAGCCAACAAAAAACAACAACAAATATTTCACTGTGGCCCCTCTTCAATTGTAATTGTGTCTAGTTTTGCAGGTATTATCAGTTCTTCATTTTAGTTTATATTCAATTTAGATGTTCTTGTTTAACCCTCTGGCGAAACTGTTTACACCCATATAAGGTTAGATTGCAACTTCTGCCGAAGTTATTCGGTTGGAATCTGAGCAAAGAATTGCTTAGAATATTTTCTGTGAACGAAATTCAACACATTTCAAGTTTCGATATATTTATGGAAGTATAAGTTCTTTCATTGTTGGCTCTTGGTAATTATTTGCGGTGCTCGTAGTCGTTGAAGCTATTGCTCAAAATCGAATTGCCTAACAATCTGATGGAAATTGGAACACCACTCCAACCTTCTAATCCATCGCCATCGAAACCGCTAAGACAATTCCCCGCTGCTGCACAGCATCAATTCCAACTATGTCAATGAAAGACAGGTTTGCTGTGCGGTCATCCTATTAATATAAACGCATGCACACATGCGCGCAACTGCCGATTCGCACTAACCAACTCACGAAGAAGAAAAATGATCGCTAGAAGATAGACGAGCTAGCGCGTTTGGTGAATGTCTTCACTGAACGATCTTGAAATTCGACTCGAATTTCTCTCTTGATTTTTTGTGTGCTGCACTGCTATCCATCCATTAGTGCTTATTGTTAGTGTTGTTGCCGATGGTTGCCTGCGCCGTGGAAGATCCACATTTGAATTGCAGCTGAAGAAGCGGGCTAGGCGTCTAGTGGTAACCAGCCTAGACGTAATTGAAGACATCAGTTATTTATAGAAAGTGCTGTGTGCATCTGTGGAAAAGGGTCATGCGTTGTGTCTCAAGGATCTTATTGATAGCTTCGGTTTCTTCGCCATTTCTCTCCCTTCTCGCAATCAATCCGTCGAAGGCTCTAACCACTATAACATATATTGGCCAAACGATCGTTTTGACCATGCTAACCGACCAAGTTGCATAGAAGGCTCTGTGGTTAGACGCAATTACATGAAACAAAAGCAAGGCGAAATGTATTTCACAGAAAATTATTCGACGCATTGTCTTTTAAGCTTTTGGTCGTTTTGTTCACACCAGCTCCGGTTCTTTGCCGACTACTATCAAAATAGATGGCCTCAGTTGCTGGTCTATTGTTTGAAATCAGTTATCCGACTCAGTTTTGTTGGAAAAAAACAGAAGTAGTTAGCATTTCCATAGTGATTCGATGCTGAAAGTTTAGCTGGTAACAGCAATGACATCCGAATCTTTGTAAAAATATATTAGACAATGACTTGTCTACTTTGACAAGTAGAATTTTATTTCCAAGTAAATCAAAGTGGAGTTTTTGTTCTTCATTTATTTATTTTAACATAACAAAGAACGTGTGAAAAGTGCCTTTCCAAATTTTGATCAAGTTGCGAGTTATTCTTGTTCAAAGGTCAAAGAAATTTTTTTTTTGCAAATATCTCGCTTTCGATTGGTTGTATGCAGTGCCGGATTAAGCCTTCGTGGGGCCTGGGGCTAAAAGTAAAATGGGGCCCTATTACACAGCAGCATCCCAAGAACATTAAGTAACCCACGTAACCTATCCTAACCCATGTAGTCCAGTAGGAAAGAGAGGTTGAAAGCAGATGAACATCCTAAGTAAATCAGAAGCATAGAGGAACAAAAGTAAAAAAAAAATAAAACAATTTTTACGTTGCATGAATAGAACAAATAATTTTTATTAAAACAAATTAACAATTAATAATACTTTTTTTTTGATTTCAATTCAGCGACGACGATCTATAATCAGTCATTGTAAATCTGTTCATATTTTTAACGCGTTTTAAGACAGAAAACGCCTCCGTTTTGCAGTTAGCAATCGGAATCGTTAATTATAATCTAAAGGCTACGAAAACACTTGGAAAAATTTGTTGCATATCAAAATTAATAATCCAATCTAATACCTTTAATGAATCGAGAATATTTCTATTAATTTTAGAGGACTCTGAGCTGGTGAATTTATTTTCCGGTTGATCTTTCAGTAAAGGAATGAACTGCCTAAATTCATCCAATAAATTTCCATCTAAATCCCCATCGTAAATTTTAACTAGCTCATTCGTTTGAATCCGTAGTTCGTCTTCTTCTATCGATAATAACCGTTGTAAAAAACCAAAAATACTAATTATATAAGCGTAGGCCTCGCTCCTTTTCTTCAATTCAACCACCAATTTATCTATTATTAAATAAAAAGACTACTCTAAATTTATCAGACCCAGATAAAGTAGTGATGTGTCAACTCGATGTTCTAACTCGAGTTAACTCGAGGTGGGCTTAGATCGAGTCAACTCGAGTTGAATTCTCTTTAACTCGATTTGAATACTCCCGCCCTAGCGCGACAGCTGAATGACAGACACTGAGATGGCGCGAAGTTTGCCAATCATTTATGACTATATTCATTCATTTCATTCGCTACAAATGTCAATTAAGTCAATGTCACAACAACCCAGCATTGCATTGTTGTAGATTTGAGGTTATTTTTCGAATTATCAAGTAAATAAGTACTGTATAAAAAAATGTCGGGACCTAAAAGGAAATCCGATGTTTAGGATGTATTTGAATCGTCAGTGAATGGACATGCTAGGTGCAAACAGTGTTCAGATTCATGCAAATATAGTGACAATACGACCACCTTATTAAAACATTAAATAGGAGCACTCAAGTATTGACATAGTAGAAACAAATCATTTGAATCAGACTTTACCGTCAGCAAATGTAATTAATATTTTTAAAAATAAAATCAAACGAATCATTTACTCAGTTTCATTTCACCCAGTTAACTCGAGTTACTTAACTTATCACGCGTTTACCTGGACAAGTATTGGTATTGGCTTCTACAAATTAGATTGGCAATAAACGCGTGGAAAACAAAATATATCATTTTCAAACAAAATAACAAGACGGACATACAACCACACGTAAAAATCAATCACACGACCCTCCAGAGAGTGGAACAAATGAAATATTTAAGACTTCTAATAGACGAGAAACTAACATGGACTCCACACATAAATGAGCTAAGGAAAAAACTGGCTGTCTTCATTGGACTTCTACGTTGCTTCTACTTCTTTCAAAAAAAAATCCAAATTGTATATGTGCATCTCCTTTCCAAAATTTCTTACGGCATCTTGAATTGGAGTCAAACTTCTAAAGGTACCCTCTTAATCATCTCCAGACTAGTAACGAAGGCGTATAAAACCATTTACAATCTCCCTATGCCAACTCCAACGAGGGAAGTTTTCAAAACAGCCCAAGAATTGAATTTGCAAGGCATGATTTCCATGGAAAGAGCTAAATTCATACACAAGAATTTACACCGTAATGAAAACTCCACCGTGAAATTAGAAAAAATTGAGGGTGAAAACACTTACCAAATGAGAAACATGAATAATATAGCTATCGCATTTGCCAGAACTGATCGGCTAAAGGAAGACCCCTTCAACAAAGCAGGCAACTTTTACAATACCATCCCGGAGAAAATTAAAAACATAGCGAATCCAACTTTCTTTAAAACTACACTAAAAAAATATCTCCTTAAGGATCAACATTCGAATTAGCTTACTTCCAAAGCATGCTCAATGACTCAAACAATTGAATCAACTTGGGTCGATTCGGTTACTTGGGTTTGTAAATTAAAAGTTGTAAAAAATTGCTCTAGCTGGGTCGCTTGAAGTTACTTGAGTTACTTGGGTTACTTGGGTTACTTGGGCTATTCCAAAGGCGTGCAGGGCCCCTGGAATAAGTGGGGCCCGGGGCTGTAGCCCCCTTAGCCCTCCCCTTAATCCGGCACTGGTTGTATGCAAATTTTTGCTCGGGTACAAATAGTTTGTTACAAAATTGTCTACTACAGAAAAGGGAACCATCAAAGTTTACTCACGACTGATGGTTTTCGCGATATTAAGGGGCTAGAGCCGAAAAATAAAACGAAAAATTCTTCATTGCTTAAGGTAGGGGAGAGCGGGGCTAAAAGTGCCGGGGGTAAGTTGTTCCGATGCGAATATCGAAAAAACAAAAAGAGATAACATTATGTTCGTATTTTGTCCGGCATTCTGGCACTCTAGCACATGTGCGGCGGCTATTTGAGTTGCGCCAGAGTCGCGGACCTAGTGGCAGTGTGTGCAGTTTTTCTTCAGCATTCCGTGAGTAAATATTTTTTCGTGCATACTTTTTGGTCTCAAGTAAGCACTTTTGGTATTACGGATATAAAAGTTTTACTAATCTGTTTGTAATTTATCCCGAAATATTAATCTATGCAATTTTAACGCTTTGGACAGAATGTTTTTTAGCATATGATAAAAAGTAAATGTATTTGAAACGGGGTAAAAAGTACCTTTCGATTGGGGTCAATTGTGCTGCGGCACAACTAACCCCCAACTGACCTTTTAGACCCTATACTGTTTTGTTTGATAGAATGAGAACATGCAACAGGAAAACACAAAGGGGAACTACTTCCCAGGATCTTCTACAAATGGCTGTTGATGCGGTCACTAAGGACGGGCGCAAATTGCAATTAGAAATTTGTTACACAACGGTATGTGAAGAAAATAAAGAGTGGACTTATTGGACTATTTCAATTTAGTAGTAAAATACCCTTTACCCTTGGCAGCAACACCCACCCATATTTCCAACGTGTTTAAAAAGATTAATATTTGGCCCTATGATGCGGCTGTTTTTACAGAGGAAGACTTTGCATCGTCTTTCGTCACCGATCGCCCCATGCCGGATAATTAACCCTAACAAAAGATAAATAATTCGCTGGTCCTCCAAACAAGGACATCCGAAGATCTACATGAGTCAAATTATACGGTTCACTGAGTTGAGTCTTGTCGGTCAATAATTCAGCCTGGTTCTCAGCTACGCCGATGCAGTGTTGACTGTATAAATGAAACGTGTTCTTCAGATGTTCAGCAATCAATCAATGTAGACTGTGGAAATTAGTCAGGTCCATCAGATTATCAGCAACAAGAGTCACGCCAATACAGTCCAGAGCAAAAGGCCAAAAATTATGAACGGCACAACCAACCTCGGCTCCGGCACAACTTGCCCCAGCGTGGGGTCAGTAGTGCCTTACGACCGCTGTTTAAAAAAATAATTCTCAAAGCAAAACAATTCCAAAAGCACAAAAATTGGGTATAAATTTAAAATGCAGATTAAATTCTACCCAAGATAAACAAGAACAATTAACCGTAGCATTCGCCTTATCCGATTTATGTAAGGATTTGTTAAAATCGGCACTTTCAGCTTGTTGGCTTACAAATTTTCGTTTTGAACACACCAAATTAGTTCAAATTCAACTTTCAATATTGCGCAAGAGTTTTTTATTACTTTTGTTTGGATTTAAAATAATTCAAATAGGGTTAAATTTAGCTTTTGAACTTATTGGCACTAGTACCTATCACCTTTGGATCAAATATGACTGTATCCGTATCTGTAAATTAACGAAATTCAACTTATTTAAGAGAAATTTTTGTGTATGAAAATTCTTGACTCCTTCCGTGACGCTATCAGGAGAAGAACGGGAAAAAACAAAACGATTCGATTCATAATCATGATCACAAATTATTTCATGATACATAGCTGCGGCAAATTTTCATTTCACCTGGCATTCGATTCGAAACGCCATATTCCTTGTTCGGTGCTGAAGCAGTTGCATTTAAAAAATACTGTCATTAATATGATTTATCATGTTTCTGTAATTGCCAACTAACTTCTGTGGTATTTCAATATTTCCACCAAACTGTAGAAATTGACTTGTTTTGCCGTTATCAATTTGTTCAAAAAATCAAAAAAGCTCAAGTTTTTTGTAATCTTCTTCCGTTTAGAATCTAACTTCATACAGCCATTAGCGTGATCAAAATTCTATCATTTAATTGGTTAAAGGGTTTTGTATGGAAGAATCATGTGAGTATGTTCACTTAATTTTATCTGCCTGAACGGTACCATACACTCATGATCTTCTGTTGTACACATTTGTGGCACAGTAAATTTCGAATGATGCAAGTTTCAATCGCCTCCTTTTATGATAAATACTAAAAAAAAGTATGATGAATTTCAATGTTAACGTATTAATATACAGATGAAGTATCCGCTTAGTAGTAAAATATTAATTACTGTAAAATCGCTGTTTATTATAAGCCAAAAAACTGTGTTTCCAGAACTCTCGCACAAAGTCTCAAAATTATATGCTAAAGTTGACTCCGCGTCAATTTTAAAATTTATCGATTATTGTTGCTTGCAGGTACTTGCTTAAATAAAATTATTTTTCCAGGAGGCCACAAACCTTCATAATGAATTCGGGAAATGCATATAAAGTTTCTCAAAATTCATTGAACTTATATACGCCATTACTGTGTTTTCACTATCCCCACGACAAGTTTTCCACTCAGACAAAAAATTTATGACAATTTGTAAAGCGCTCTTCCAACACTGGAAAGAATTTTACCTGTTAGTATTTTCCAACATCTAAAGGTCTTTCCTCGGCAAAGTGCCGCGTGCTTGTTTTGCAGAAATCTATCTCCTAGCCAAGCTTAAATAACTTCCAGATTGAAGCTTTGCAGCATCGCCGGGATGTTCACAGTACCGCTGCATAATTGATTTCAGGAAAGAATATCTGTTCTTGTGACATTAAATTAACCCTTGCTTGAAAGTGAAACTAACAATAAATTATTATTCTTTCATAAGAAATCTTTAATAAGGAGGAAAGATTTTTTAAAAAAAGAAGACATCGTCAAAAGCCTGATGGTGCAGGCTTATATCTCAAAACAACCACTTTACTTGTGTCCCGTGATGAGGAAGTCGTAAAGACTTTTATCCTTGAACATATTTTATATGTTCCGCTTGCTTTTTATTGCTCTCCGGATCTTATTATCAAGTTCATGTGATTTGCTGAAACGAACGAATATAAAGTTCATATGAATGCAGTATTTACAATAAACGGAAGAAATTCATCAATTACGTATATTCTGTTATTCCACACCAGCTCTGCTGCTTGCTATTGCAATCAGGAATTCGTTGATGATATTTTCGGAATCTTTACAGAGCGTGGTATATTTTCTGCACAAGGAAAAAATTTAAATTGCCACTTCGATGTTACACTCTCAACTTTTGCTTGCATGCCGATAAAAGGCAGTATTCTCCAAATTCTTCAGAAGTAATATTTTATTTCTCGTCAAATGTTCTACATAATTTAGTGAATTAAATAATCTCTTCTTAAAAAAAGTATAATTGACATAAAAAATACTCACCCAGATGCTAAATTTAGTATTTGATGTCCACAGTAGGAATTACCTATAATATTAATACGATCATAAACTAACAAAGATTAATTTTCACTAGTGACGAAATAAATAATGTAGGCTTGAATAGATCAGGCATCTTTTGTTATATCATTTTTTACTTTAAACACTAAATACTTATTCAAATCCATTGAATAAATTTGATGGTTATAAAAATATCGTAAATATTATTTTTTGTATCATTTCTTAACATTTCTTCGTTATTCATAAATTTTAAATTGAAGTGATCTATTCGGAATCGTGAACCGTATTCAAAATAACAAGTAAGGAAATATGTTGTACCGATCATTGTCGGTTTTCATCTCAACAGGATGTGAAGCCATTTTCCATGTGGTTGCGGGCTCGAAATATAACTACTATCACTGAAACAATGAATTTATTTCAAGTAAAACCCATTTGATTGTACACATTTATATCAGCTGAAGCAAATCAAAACACAGTCCCAAGAAATCTTTATCACTTGCAATTTCCGCCATTTGGCATCCGTTCTTTATACGATAAAAGAGGCAGCGAAAAATATAGAAATGTGCAAATCTCATAAAATATTCACTTTGCGACAATCACAGTCTATTTCAAATATGCGCCATGGCAATTGCGACTGTAGTCAAACATGATAAAATGAGTTCATTGAAACGATGTAAGGAAAATTGTCTGAAAATACTGAATTCCTGTTTACCGTGTGTTGATGATGTAATAATATTTGATACTGTTTTATTGAACTTGAAATATTTATTTCGTATTCAGGAGAAGCGTTCCATAATATATGATAGAGATAAAGAATAAATATAATATTACTGATCAAATATGATAATAATACTATATACGTTTATATTGTATTAACACAGAATATTGAACTACATAAACAGATTAATCTGCAGGAAGTCGAACTCTCGCTTAGAAATGTGAGCAATGACCAAGCACCGAGAGCTAACGAAATTTTAAAAAACCTTCCACGAAATGTCTTCAACGGAATTTGTAATAACCTGGATGAACTCGAGTGGATGAATGACTGTTGCAGTGACGGCTAATTTAGAAATGATAATATAAAAAAGAAGATTCAAAGAAGCTAGAAAACGATAAACCGATGCTTGGTATAATAGCCAAAACATTAAACAAATGGACGGAACGAGAGCAAATAATATCAGACCATCAAAACGAGTTCAAAAGAGGTAGAGTTTGTTAGGGATGGAATCTTCACACAGGGATCTATAATTTACAGGAAACTACATACGTGAAATAACACGCGGCTAGCGTTTTTCATTGACTTAAAATGAGGTTTGGACAGCATTAACCACGAAATATTATTTCAGCACCCAGAGGACAACAATATCAGTTCAAAAATGCATAATACGATAGCGATTGCATTGCTATAAAAACAGAATCAGAAAGTACATTATCTGGTGTGAGTGTCACAAAAGGAGTCCTTCAGGGGGATCTCTTGAGTCCCTTACTATTTAACGTATTTCTGATTGGAATTGAAAAATTCCTACGAAGGTTGGAGCTTAGGGAAGTAAGCATACAGTACAGTAAACACCGTGCTCCTGGCATATGCAGATGTCTTAAAAATACTATCGACCACTGCAACAAATGGAAACATTCTTTGACCAGAAAGACTACTACTAAGTACTGAGAAATTCAAATTAATTCAAGATGGAAAAAGCACAGAACGAACGAATTAACGAATTTAAATATCTGGAAGTCAAAGAAATAGAACTAAGAATGACTCTCGTGAACTCATCCTTTGGGCACATTAGGAATATACTAGATAACAAGAAATCTGGCTGGAAGGCCCGAACTAAAATATTCAATTCAACAAAAAGGCCAGCGATACTATAAGTGGTGAAACTATGGGAAGTGGCCGGATTGGAAAAGGTTGAAAGAATACCACAGCACCTCTATGAAAGTCGACTCCACATCCTCGAAAGAACATCAGCGGACGTGGTCAGGATTGAATGCGGTAGAATAAATCTTGATGTTATAATACTTGTTACTCTAATTAAATGGTTAAAGAATGTTATGAATATGCCGACAAAAAGGTATCCTAATATGTGTCCATCACATCAGAAAAAAAGAAGAGGCAAACACTGGCCAGAGAACCACCAAAGAGCTCTACGAAAACTGGATATAAAACTAAATTCAAAAGAGTTTCCACCTGAAAACAACTGAAGAATGTATAGTGTAATCAGAATGTGCAAAAGATACGCATTTATAATATCTCTATCTACACCTACGAATTTGAGGTCGATGAAACCTACACAATGTGCAGTATGAAGAACAAGGATACAATAGGATATCTTATCTTGGAGTGCCCAATATATAGTCACGTCAAGAATAAAATTCTAACGACGACAAATTTAATATAATGAAATTTAAAATTTAATATAATAATAATACTTTATTAATTCAGAAAAAATGTTATGTTGGTTAATATTAATATTATACTTGTCGCCAGAAAAGCATGAAAATCACTATGACAACCAGGCAAACTTGGCGCGCAACAGCTTCTAAACACGAGTCGTGAAACCTTGAGTTCTATCGTGTCCATACTGACGGGGCACTGTCTAATTGGCAGACACGCAGAAAGGTTGGGCGCTCTCTTCAACGATTTCTGCCAAAGTTGCAGATCGAAAGACGAGGAAGAGGCAATCCAACATTTTCTGTGTGAATGGCCGGCACTGTCCAGGAAACGCATGAAAACCTTAGACTCACCCTTCCTGGACAGCCGCAACGAAAGTTTTTTTTAATTAACAGTGAATTATACATAATAATAAGAATAAGACCATTAGATGGTATCTAGCTTATTATATTACAACTCTTAAAGCTAGTGATTTAGTCTAGCCCATTGAAAATGTGCCAGAAGTTGATACAACATTATTTAAATAGCATACAATGATTTTGGTGGTACTGTGATCCATCATCCTCGACTATTCAGCTAATGTTAATTGATGCCAGCTTTTCCTTTATGCCTCTTCTGAAGTCTCTGTACAATTAATATAATAAAAATATTCGGACAATCTAAGTCAGTATGATTAATGTGGTTTCAATTTGAAAGGACACTATGTCTACTGAGTTGACAATTTATCCGGTGTTATCTGTTTTGATTTCTTTCGTTTGAGAGCTGCCCGTTGTAATGTGCCTTTGGAGGTGTGATTCGTGGTAGATATATGCCTGGTACTCGGTCAAATCATCCCAGGAGCGAATTACTATTTTTGTTGTCACGAAAGTAGCTGATTTAAATATCGGCTGCATAGCCGGCTTCATACGAAAATCGAAATGGTTCTCGTCATCTCACAGGTTCTAGTGCCGCCCTTATCTTTTTGTGGTATCACAATGGGCCTATCTTGGCCTAAGTGAGCCATCTTTTTGATAAAGAGGGCTGCCACTACAACCAATCAACCACTATGAATTGTTTAGATTAAATTTATTTCTTCTTCACCAGTTGCCGTTATTATCAATTATCACCTGACATCTTTTTGTTTAACTCTGACTCAATTTCATCCATAAACGTGCACCTTTGCCAGGTGTTTTTCTGTACCTCGCAAAGTTCTTTCACCACTTTTCGTTTGCAGTAATTACATAAAATAAGGGAAGATTCATCAGTAAAAATCAAGTTGCTCTGTTTTTTAAAATAGCAAAAAACATTGGAATAAAAACAATATCATATTTGTACAGGCGTGGTGCGGGCCTGGTGTGGACGACGTGCTGAAATATGCAATTCCATCGACATAATGCAGGCATGCTGCAAACTTGCTGCAAACGTGTTGCTGGAAAACCTTTTTTCCTAGGTTTGCTGTGGACGTTTTGAAGACTTGAAGATTTTAACCAGGGGTTATTATCGCTTCCTAGATCGTCCGTTGAGCATGGAAAGTACCAAATGGTCCAAAAATCGAAATCGAAATATTTCTCAGTTTCGCAAGAATCAATAAATAATGCTATTGATTTTTTTAAAATATTCTTTTACACACAGACTTCAAAGTTAAGGATAAATTGAATGCAATTTGATATACATATAAGTTCATAAATCTTTTGAGTAGATATTCATATCACTACTTTGTTATGGATTTTATTAACGCTCTTTTAAAGATTTTCGTACCAATGTTATGTAGGATTCTATAAACAAATTGGGCTTGTATTTTTTCTGACGTTCCTGAAAATCTCTTTACGCTGGCTTATATGATGTTGATTCACATTATTATTTAATGTTGCTAATCTTAGTCGTGATGGCGAAACGAATCTCCAATTAGAATGGATTGGATTAACCACACGGATCAATTCTATAATCAAAATTGTATCTAATATTCAATTGTGAACAGTGTATCCTTGCGAAAACTCTATCCCCATGGCTTATTTTTCGAGGCGCTGGACGTATGTATGTGATCACTCAAATTGGAAATATGACGAGGAGCTAGTTGTAGCTAGTATGATGAGGCTGGGACTTAAACTCCTTTAACTTCCCATTCAGATTCATACTGTCTCTTTACCAACATTGTGCGTCTGATTGCAAAATAATTTATCATTATTTATTTGTATTAGCGGCAAATTATAAGCTTAACATAGCCCTTGTGAGCATTTATGAGCAATGTGTTTGAGTAAGGGAAGCATGCCTTAAAGACAATTTTGAAAATCTACATCATGAGATTGAAGCAGAAACCTGAAGAAAACCTTGGACGCTGCTCCCAAAGCCGCTTTGTGTTCTCGCGAAAAATTTGGGTGAATATTTTCCTAAGATATTTTAATTTTTCGCTCAAAGTAAGCAATGAAATAAATGTAACATTTCTCTCACTTGCAGGCTGAACTGTTCGATGTTCTACGAAAACGCCGCAATAGACCGGATGCATCGGAGGAAGATCTGGGATTGCCTGGTAGTCCCACAACACCACAGAGGAAAGACCACACAATCAACAAGAGCGATATGTCCTCCCTTAGTCTGCTAAGTATGGCAAGCACCGAACTGGATGAGGACATGACGTCTTTGGCGAATTTGAGTGGTGGAAATGGTGATAAATCAATGAGTATCAGCTTTTCAAGCAGCGGAAAATATTCTTCGTTGGAGTCTTCTCGGAATTCCGATGAAATTGATCTGGATATCATGGTTGGGTCGCGTCTATCACATTCGGCGGCCCGCCACAAAATGGCTGTAAGACCAAAGAAAAAGGGACCGACAAGGCATCGTCGACCGAAAGAGGTTTGCCTCTCTCTTAGCTTTGGTTTATATTTGATATTGAATTGTGTTTAATTTTCAGCCTATGATACTTCCGTCAACGCCAGAAGTAAACGAGGACTTACTGAAACCCACATCTGCAAATCACAAAGGTGAGTTAAATGGATGCAGAAAAATTTAAAGCTAATTTTGTCTCAAGGCTAATTCAAATGAAGAATCAGCATATTTCGCATCAACTAAGAAATTGAACTGTTTTTTCAACTTTGTGTGGTGGAAATCTTCAAAAGATACAGAGTCGCTTCTGCTTCGCGGCATGTCGGAATTTTACCGACTAAAACCACCTCCTCCAAACCTCGCGCTCAATGACTCTTTGCTTATACCTTCCGTGTGCAATATACTTATTCACGTTTTGTGTGTTTGCTTAGTACTGCCCAGGCGATGAATATCGGTAATTGTTTTCCATTATTAATTTTTTTTCGACGTTGGGAGGTGGAAATCTTTAAAAGATACCGATCAGCTCCTGCCTCTCGGCATGCCGGATTTCTACCGACTAAAACCACCTTCGCCTCCTTCAATCACTCTCTCCATCAATTTTGAATAATTCTCCGTATTTAAATTTCAGACGATAAAAATCGGTATAAGGAATAGCACCAAATTTGTAAATTTTAGTATCCTTCTAGTTAGATTAATAGTTCAGACTATATGTTTATGAACTATTTCCAGTTGATTACATGTTTGGCTTGAACTTCGAATGTTGATCCTGAAGGAGGTATTTGTTTAGTGTCGGTTTAAAGGAAGTTGGGTTCGCTATGTTTTTAATTTTGTCCGGTTAGTGTTAGCTGCTTTGTTGAAGGGATCTGTTTTTAGCCGATCAATTCTGGCAATGCGATAGCTATAGTATTCATGTTTCTCATTCTGTAAGTGTTTTCCCCTCAATTCTATCTAATTTCACAGTTGTGTATTAATTACGGTGTAAATTCTTATGTATAAATTTAGCACTTTCCATGGAAATCATGCCTTGCAAATTCAATTCTTGGGCTGTTTTGAAAACTTCGCTCGTTGGAATTGGCATAGGGAGATTGTAAATGGTTTTATACGTTCGTTACTAGTCTGGAGATGATCAAGAGGTTACCTTCAGAAGTTTGACTCCAATTCAAGATGCCGTAAGAAATTTTAAAAAGGAGATGCGCATATACAATTTGGATTTTTTTTCTTTGGAAAGAAGTAGAAGCGACGTAGAAGTCCAATGAAGACAGCCACTTTTTTCCTTAGATCATTTATGTGTGGAGTCCATGTTAGTTTCTCGTGTGTTAGAATTCCTAAATATTTTATTTGTTCTACTCTCTGGAGGGTTGTGTCATTGATTTTTACGTCTGGTCAGTATTTACCCTTTGTTCAATTGCGAGGCTAGTGTTGCCTGATTACATGAGCACAGTGTCATATGCGTACATAACCACTTTTGCAAGCAGGTCTGCTTTTTATATGGAGTTGATATAAAGTAAAAATAACGTTGGTCCTAGGATCGAGCCTTGCGGAGCACCTATGCTCATTTCAGCAGTTTTGCTTTTGACAACTCCAATTAATATGTTTTGAAATCTATCCGTCAAGTAACTGCGCATTAATTTATTTGCTTTTCCAACAATTCCATATTCACCGAGCATGGTGATTAAAGTTTCATGTGGAACTGTGTCGAAGGATTTTTTTAGGTCCACGAAAACTGCTGCAACGTAGTGGCCCTTATCCAAGTACTCGTTTACAAATCTAGTTGCATCAGGAATGGCATCTGTTTTGCATTTGCCCGCCTGGAATCCGTACTGATTTCTATCCAAGATTTCGTTTTGCAATAAGAATATATATATATATAGTATATAGGTCTGTTATTAACAAATAAATTCATTTGGTTGGGTTGTCGAAGCCTTGAGCTTTCGTAAATCTTGGTATTCTGAGTTTTGCTTTTCAAGTAAATGTTTCCTTAGTTTTGTTTTGAAAGATGATATCTTGGTTATTTCCTTTAATTCATGGGGCAAGTGGTTGTAGCCGCACTGTTAGTTGGATCCCTCCTCACTCGTTCTGTCCTAGTAAATTTTATTATATATTATACGCATTTCTTATATTATAGTCATTTTTCCCCAAATTTCTATCTAGTTTGATTACTTTTCTTTCATCGTATTGTAAATTTTATGTATGAATTTCCCTTTTTCCATGCAAATCAACCCATCCAGGTTGAGCTCTTGGGCTATTTTATACACCGCGGCCATCGGAGTCAGCCTTCGAAGGTTGTAGATAGTTTTATGTGGCTTGGTATTATGACCATTACGCTATTTCATGTCGTTCGATCTCATTTCAGGAGACCTATGCAATTCGCGAAATTATATGTGCCCTAGTGATTTGGATTTTAGTATGGATAGGAAAGTATCTGAATCGCTGTAAGAGACCAATTATAGCTGCGCGTTTTTCTCAATGCATTAATATGTGCAGTTCATGAGAGTTTTTCGTCTGTTGCAAGACGCAGGTATTTTGTTTATTCAACTCTTTTTAAGATATTACAGTAAACTTTTATCAAAGGTTCAATATCCGTTTTGTTTTTGTTTAAAGATAATGTATGTTGTCTTGATCGTGTTCATGGTTAATCTGCTATGAAGTAACCATTGCCAATAATTGTCTAGGTCTCTGTATGTTGCTTGTTCTATGTCAAATTCGGTCTTGTCTGAGTAATTCAGAACTGTATACATCACTATTTTCGCAGTTACCCCTGAGTTGGATAAGGTATTCGTTTATAACAAGAAGAGATAGGACCTAGGATAGCTCCTTGATGAACCCCAACGCTAATTCGCACTGATTGGCTGTAGTTGTTGCCGATTACTGTTTTTTGTGGCCGTTCACACAAGTAACTAGTTAGAAGATCTTTCCTACTTCCTCCAATCTTGTAACTAACGTGTGATAAACTACAGTATCAAAGGTTCTTTTAAGATCATCGAAGATTCCTGCGAAATATAGACTTTAATCCATTTGTGTATTTATATGTCTCACCATTAATTACACAATTAATTTCAAAACCTCCTTTGATGGAAATATCCACCTTCCAACTTTTAAAAAGTGGTTTTGTTGACGAAAAATAAAATACAAAAAAGTATACCGTACGAATTTGGTGTGATTCAAGCATCCTAAAAACGATCTACCTATCCATTTGAATATTGCTCAGATGGTAATTGCTAGAAGCAAAGGCACACATTTCCATACGGAGAAAAGCATTTCATGCTGTATTTTCAGTGTTGATTGAAATGCAGCATTATTCAAGTCCTGCCATTTATAGTATTTGCTACTTATCTTGACATTACATTTAATCCTATAAACCTATGACGTAGGTCTGTTTCGACCCGCCACCAATTCGGAAACATTCTTTGATGTTAACAATTAGACAAACTTAATCATTTCTTCTTGACTTTGTCGACGACTTTTCATCCTTTTTAAGGCCATCATATGGTTTCGTAAAGTATTTTATGTTTATTGCTATAAAATGGTTTCTGTACCTGTACATCGTTTCCTTGGTTACCATACAGTGTGCGAGCTGTGATTTTGAAAAGGACGTTATCTAGACATGGATAGCTTTTTGATTAATGCAAGCAAATTCAAAAGATTGAATGTCACTGCGACGCATTTCATTCTCTTTTGAAAATATTGGGCAACTCCTGCCGATTTTCGATCAGCTTTTATACTGAATGATCTGCTGCCTTGCGTAGTATCGTAGCTACCATTTTATACTGTAGTAAGTTGTACACATCAATGATCAACTGTTCCAACGGTTACTTCAGACGTGAATTACGAATGGTTCTATATGCAATTGGAAGACAAGCGCGTTCGAATAATAATGTCATAATGTCAGTTTTCTGCCTTAAGGTGAAGCATATTTACATAATTTCAATCTAGAATTTTGCTTATAGTTTGTGTTAAGCGATAGGACTACATTTGAATACTATTGGCCCTATTTGTAACGAGGTCGACAGCTCATCCTTTCAGTTTAAATCACTTCTTTTTTTGCTTGTGAATGATTGCCACCTCATGATACAAACATTTCTTAAAGATCCAGTTTTTGTTTGTTTTATTATTCAAATTTGCTAGACTTGATCGAAGAGAATCGAATTTCAGTTGTTTCGCTCCCCTTTCAATGAGCCTACGCTTTTTTTGTAACAAAACATCCTGTCAGTTTCATTTAAACCGCAACTAGACAGAAATTTCCTCACTTTCCAAATCATTTCCTATTATGAAAAACAATACAACTGAATTTGCGACGTTTTGATGGTTCTTTTCTTTCTAGATGTGATTGTGCAGGAGCAAAAAACGAAATCGCACTCTCTTCCGCCTGGAGTAAATGCTAAAGTTCTCGAACAACATAGCGCAACCACTTTGAAAGAATCATCTACAGTTAGTATGAAGCGTTCTGAAACAACGTCAGTATCTTCCACGTGTGTCGTTCAAAGTGTTCGCAGTGAAACTGAACACACTTCCATCAGTCAGACGTCCACTCTAGAATGTAAAGAAGATGATGCTAAATTCTTCAAGCGGTTTCTACAAAGGGGCTCGAAAAAAGTCAAGAAATCGCCAGATGAGGGTGATTCTGCAGAAGAAAGCGTACCATCTGTTAATGTTGAAAGCTATGAAACCATAAAGCTTAAGAGCGAAGAAGTAAAACCCGTACCCAGTGAAATCACTAGGAAAGAGCTCGCGTCAGAGCTGAAATCGGGACTAAATGCTTTGATGAACGCGGGGACATCTCCACCTACAAATGAACGACCGCATTCAGAGACTACTGCAACGCAGAAGTACTCAAAGCCGAAGTCCGGGCCAGCTGCCAGACAACGGGTACAGCCAAAGGACTTGTCAATACAAGCTCCATCTCCTCCTCCAGATATTGAAATTTCAGAAGTGAGCTCATCAGCATTGTTAATAGAAAGTGAGAAGCAATTATCTAGTTCCGTGACTCCCAGTTCCCCATCGATATCGGAAACACCGCCTGACTTGATTGTATATAAGGCAGAAATAGATACTACAGCCTCACAACTGGATGAAGAAGACAATTCAGCCGCTAAAATAAAAGCCGCCAAAGAAGCGCCTTTACCCAGTCTAATTTCTACACATGAGCATTTCGAGAAAAAAGATAGCCGCGCTCAACCAAAGATCGTTGGACTCAGTCCCTTCCAACAGAAAATCTTTCGTGTGGAATACTCTACTTTAGATTCAACAAAGCCTATTCCAAAGCAAAGGAAGTCCGTTGAAAAGTCGAAGAGCTTCCGCTACTATGATGAAGCGGAGAATCCAGAACGTAACCTGAAGAAACGCGAGAACATGCCCAGTCTTCCTGATTTGACATCTTCTAAAAAGTTCATGGGGTCTAGCGAGTTCACTACAACCAACTCAAATGAAATAGTAACAAAAACACTACCTTCCATGGGCTTTGAAATAAACGACAACAATCTTATTAAATTAAGGAAGCATGAAGACAATTTATTTGTCCCTTCACCGGCAACAAGTACCTATACGAAAAATATAATCGTTTCGATGGCCAACCCATCTTCACCGACTTGTAACAAAGACATTACGGAAATTGAGGAAAGTATTGACAAGCTGGTTAAGTCTCCATTTGTTACAGTCCTGAAATCAGAGGAGATGACAGAAGTTAGAAACGTGTCGAATGTATCCACGACAATCATACGTAAAATCGAAAGTGCTGATACTAAAGACACCACGGAGACAGCGCAGATATTACTGAGGCGCTCTGACAGAATTAAATCGGCTTCTAGCGAAATACTGAGCAAGCCCAAACCAAAAGTAGTGGAGGAGGCTCGATTTGATACCTTGGAACACAAAATACTGGTCATATCTACCGATTCTGTTAAGCCGAAGAAACTGTCGTTGGAACTGTCTGAGCTAAAAAGTGATACGAAACCAAAAGAAGCAATAACCGCCACGACTCCCACAAAATCTAGGCGCAGCTCTGCTTTCTTTGAGTCAAAGCCTTCAAGCGACTGCGGAAATGTTCCGGAATTCATGAAGATTCAGTTGAATCGTGTGGATTCCAACCGTCCGAAAAGTAACGTAGTTCTGTCTAAAAACGCCAAAACACCCGATTCGGACGATCGCAGTGAAATGCGGCGTTTCAGCAACGAATCTGTGGAGATTACTAGTACTAAGCCGCCGCTGCCCCCAGACAGTATTGTTGCAATCGGAACGCTGACTCCTGCAAAGCGAAACAGCATCGTTAACATTGTTAGACAGCAAGAAGATTCACCAGCTCCTGCGTTGAAAGTTTCAGTTTCTAAAAAAGCAGAAGAGCATGTTTTGAAAAGCCCCACCAAGAAAGTTGATGAGGAAAATAACATCCTTAAAAACAATGAGAACATTGTTTTTACTCATGCAGACGTGACAATCAAAGAAGGAAAGCCTAAATACCTCAAGAAAATCGAAGACCAAAAGGCTGAGAAGCGCAAGGCTGTGATCGATACAAACCGTGACACAATAGAAAAGGAGACGGGAGTAGTGCTTCGCAAGAAGTCCCTCTCGGCGAACAATCAGACTGGCAGTAAGGAGGATACGCCTGAGCTGATGAAAGTGTTCGCTAGACGCTCTCTGAAGATCAAGGACACCGATGATACACCGAACATTGACGACTCAGAGAGAAGTAGCACCCTAAAGAAGTCGAGCAATTTGGACAGTGACAAAGAGAACCAGTCTTCCAGTGAAGAGAAACTGGACAAGCTACCTAAGATAGAAATTACAATTCAACCAAAGCCCGCTTTGCAGAGTAGTCAAGTGGCTACTAAGAATGAGGATAAGCTACGCACTTCGGTGTCCGATATTTTTCGGAAGACAAGCGCTACAACTACCCTGATCAACACGACTACGCCGAAACCATTTGTTCAGCCCATTCGGTACAACTCGGTGGCTTCCTATCGGACGATGTCGACAGTTCTCGCAGAATCGAAGAAAAGCACGCTCGCACCCTTGACTACGGCTCCTACAACTATTTCTGACTCCTGCCAACCCATCACAGGATCGACAAGGACTTCGGAAGCAATTGCCGCTGAAGAGAACGAACGGAACAACAACAACACGATGATGAGTACCACGACCAATTCCAGCAATATCCGGCACACAATCGGTACTTCGAGTCCTGTCACTGCCAAGGCCTTAAGCCGCGAAGACACCGGAGAATTCAAGGGAATACTCCAGAGGCGTGCCGAATGGGAGCAAAGGGCCAAAGAGGCTTCCAAGTGATTTTCCACCTTTTCGAGAGAAAACCTGAAAAATGAACCTTGCCTAGGAGAGAGATATATTTGTGTTTGGATAGATTTAGCATAACTAGACAATGAATGGACTTCCAGAGTTGTAACTATAGAGTTGTAAATTCAGATAAATAAATTGATAGAAGTGAATGGTGTCGAGATGATGAGGCACCCGGTGGACTTGATGTTGGTGGCATTTTGATGACTGTGACGACAGAAAGTACGATTTTGTACCACTACTTTTTATATTTTCATTAACTGATTTGATAAATCGTTTATTGCACTTATCACTGAAAGAATCCTGATCGGAGCTTGCGCAATAGAAATGTAAGCACTGTGTCTAAAGGGAATGTTAGTTGCGCGAAGCTTTATTTGTTAATCATTAGCGTTTGGTTTTGACTTAATGTTGACATAAATGTTAGATAAGGCTAGAGGGACACTTCGCAAAAGGAGTGCCTATGAAAGATTTGTATTGATGTGTATGATACACTTGTTCAAATTATGAAATAAAATATATATGTATATACATTTGCATGTCATATGTATGAAGTTGGTTATTATGATTTCGAGAAAGGGAGCGGAAATGTGATATTTTGTGAACGTTTTTTGGGCTGTTGAACGTGAATTTCAACTTTGCCACCTCCTGGCAGTGGTGCGTTCTGGGGAAAGTATCAGAAAATGTCCTTTTGCTATTGTTCGTTTATAAGTTGAAAACTGGAAACTTTTAGATAAAATGCTTCAAGACAAAAATAAAATGCATTGAATTGTCTAATAACTGGGTCCGACATACTCTTTTTAGAGGTTTGTTTAGACGCCAGGATAAGCTTAGTGTTTAACAGACGTACTTGCTAGTAGCCTATTTACATTGTTTCAAAACTACGAATTTGTTTGTAGTAGGAAGTGTGGTTTTGGCGTGTCGGATGGCATCCTCTTCAGGTGCTGTTATTTGCCATCCGTCACGAGACAACACGACCACGGCTGGCTTGTTGATGGATTAAGCTCGTTATATTTCAACTATTTTATAACTTACATCTGCGAATTATAACGACTGTCAATGGGTTCGTATATATGTCTACGTTTGCTATTTTATAGCATGTGTTAGAACTTCCTACTCTAGTCAACAACATTGTCTTCTAGTGTGCAATTTTTGGATCGCAACTCTGCTAACACTATTTAATGCACATTAATGGAGGTTCTTTTTTGTTCCAGATTATAGGCTGGTTCCTAATTAATTTTAGTAGGAAGTGTGGTTTCGGCGTGTCGGATGGCATCCTCTTCAGGTGCTGTCATTTGCCATCCGACACGCCGAAACCTTCTAACACATGTTATACGAATTTGTGTTTGACGCATTTCGAAATGGCTCGGACGTTTACTTTTGCGTTGAGATGGATTTGTTTGTCACATACACATGTTCAACAGTGGTTCCCTCGGAGCCGTCAAGTGCGAAAGACGCTAATTAAGAAGTTTCGCAGCCGTGTGAGACTTAAATTCTATTTCGATTATTCCGCAAAGTTACGAATAGATCTCAGTGTTGTGCTACTCAACGCAGAAGGACTCTAGTGGAAAAACATTTCAAAAAAAAGACAAAGTGCCACTCCACGGCGTGTCCGAACGCTGTCACTTCACCCTCATAGGACGCCATTTTATTCGCAATTACAAAGCGAAGAAAAATTTGAAGACGCCGGGCCAACAGGCGCGGCCAAAGTCATCTGGAGCTGTTTTCGAAGCAGTCGGCCGAAGAAGCAATGCTTTTTTACCTCGGGAGATGATGAATTTCATTGCCAACGAAGTAGGTGCAACGAAAAAGCGTCGTCACCACCAGCATCGACTGAATTAAGCCCCAAAAGGCCAGCGACGTCAATGGACATCACAGAAAAACTCAACGTAAACGGCGCCATCGAAAACGCCATCGACAATGCCATCTGCGAAGACATCGGAAACTGGCAACTGGAAAGCTTGTTGCAAAAGGTAAACGCCCACCTACTACCCCGAATTCTCCCAATAACGCTTCCCTAAGCTCTAACAGGTTCAATCTTCTAACTTCCACAACAGCTAATATCCCTAGCCAGGAAAATACTGCCACTCCCGTTAAACCCAAATGGATGCCACTAATATTCATAAATAAGGTGACACCCCCAACTTTAGCCCTCATAATGAGAAAGCTTCCTTCGACGCGTTATCGCGTCAAATCATTCTCTAATGTTTACCACAAACTTGTGGTGGACAATATTGAGGCTCATGACTCCATTATGAACATCATAAAAGAAAAAAAACTTGGAGGGCACTCTTTCACCCCATCCGTTCGACGCAAGCCAGTGATAATTCTGAAAGGGCTTTGCGCTTTATTCCCAGTGAACGAAATCGCCGAGGATATCCAAAAAAACACCCGGATATCCTACAGCTTTCAATTACAGAGCTCACGACAGTTTGGTCCCGCCGCAATAATACAAGACTAAATTTATTTAAGATCACCCTCGATTCCGAGGATGATCTCAAAAACATCATCAAAGTTAGGTATGTCTTGAACCATAAAGTGTCCTGGGAGAAACCGAGAAGAGGTGATGTGACTCAATGCTATAGGTGCCAGCGTTTCGGTCACGTCGCCTCGAACTGCGGTTACTCTCCACGCTGCGTAGCGTGCGGCAATGAGCATGAAGGGGTCGCTTGCCAGCGAAAAACTCTTGCCAACCCTTCGGAAGAACTTATTCCAGCGGATTCATCGATACCGCTCACGTTTTGTGTTGTCTGTTCATCTCCAGGCCACCCAGCTTATTACTCAGGCTGCCCTGAACGGGAGAAACTCAAAGCCAATCTACAAGAACGAAGAAATGCTAAGTCGAATGGTTTCATCACAGCCACCCCGGCAACAGTGCCAACAAAAATTCAACGGAAACCCGCTGTGAGGTCTGGTTTCCTCAATCCGACATCTAACGGCCTATCATACGCGGCGGCGCTGCGAAATTCATCGGAAGGAATCATGAACCCACACTTTCCTTCTCCATTCCCCAGCTCAAACAACAACCCTCTAGAAAACTTTGGCATTTCTCCAGTGGCGCTCCTCAAAAAAGCGAGAGAGTTCTGGGCATCTTACTGCCTTCTTCCTGCAGAAGACAAAGCAGAAGCACTCTTTAACTTTTATCTAAATGTCGCAGCACAAAACTGATCTTCGTATCATAGCTGTTAACATTAACTCCCTCCAAAGTCACGATAAGCGCATCTCTTTGCAGGAAATGCTAGTCAAATACTCCCCAGATCTCGTGCTGCTAAACGAAACTCGTTTGCACAAAAGACACAAACCCTCCTTCCCACATTTCAACATTTTCCGAAACGACTTCGGCAGAGGAACTGCGGTCTTAGTCCGAATGTCTCAAACAGCATACCCCGTTGAATGTAACATTAACCACATCTCATGTACACTTGTTTCCCTCCAATTCCGAGGAAATCAAGGACAAACTAAAAAAAACTCTCTTAGGATCACTCTACGTTCCCTGCGACCTAGGTTCACCTTTCGCGTTGAGTCTCGACAACCTATTAGGAATAGCGAATGACTTTGACGAAGTTCTACTCGGAGGAGACTTGAACGCAAGGCATTCGTACTGGGGCGACCGTTTAGTGAACATCAATGGAAGTTCACTGTTCAACTGGCTGACTGCCGGAAATCAAACTTCGTTTGCCATTATTAACGCCGGAATCCCCACTTTCCCCAGGGGTAGCTCCTATATCGACAATTTTATTATATCTGCTTCTCTCCTTAATATGCACGCTGACCCCCATAGATGTATAACTATCGCAGCTCCCTCGGATCACCACGCACTTCTACTTGACCTCCCTCTCCGCGAAAGGGCACCCATTACTCCCCCGAAGTTTTTGATACGCTCTTACAATGAAGTGCATTGGGACTCCTTTGCAAATGATGTTTCAGAGTATCTTGAACAAAAGATCCCTGACAACCGCATCCTTGCCAACGATGAAATAGAATGTGCCGCAAGCACCCTATCATCAGCAGTAATGCATTGCATGAACGAGCATGCACCCGCTCACCTACCAAAACACAATAGATACGGAGAGGTCTCAGAATTTACTCTGAGCCTCATCCGTACAAAATCTAAATGGCAACAAAAATTGAAGAGGGCCTTTCACAGGAATCTAAACAGAATCAGTCCAGAATATACCCAAATACGAGCTGTTATAAATCGTCTGGATTCACTGATTAGAGAAAACCTCAACGCGGACATGAACTCAGCGTTTAGGAAACGCCTCGAAGCAATGACGCCCTCCTCACATGTTTTCAGCGAAATAAATAAACTCACTGGTCGCTTTGCCTCCTCATACAACATTAATAAAGATCCAATTTTATCCGAAGGTCAAGTATTTTCAACTGCTGAGCAAAAACTTGAAGTTTGCTCGGCCTTTTATAGAAATCTGTATCGAACAAGGCGATCCCCGAATTTTAATCTGAATGCTGAAGTCGAAGATAAAGTCAACAGCTTTGTCCACGGCCATATTGGCTCGCACCTTTGTGTCTTCACCAAAACGAATCGATCATCCATTGCCCCTTATTCACCTTTTAGAAAATATTTTACCACCCCGACGAGGTTATATCAATAATAAAGTCTCTAAACAACAAAAAATCGTCAGGACCAGATGGGATCCCCAAATATGTGCTGAGAAAATGTGCCTGGGCCCTTTCTAAACCACTGACCATAGTACTCAACAACTGTGTTAATAATGGTTACTTCCCTAAACTCTGGAAAAAAGCTCTGCTTATCCCAATTCCAAAAAAACGTTCGGATGGCTAGCTAGTCTCGCTTAGACCTATCTCCATGCTTTCTAATCTGGGTAAAATTCTCGAAAAAGTTATGCTCCGTTCATTTTCTGAATTTGCATCCCCCTTAATTCAATAGGAACAATTCGGGTTTAAGCTTAAAATCTCTACGGAACAAGCAGTTCTCTCTCTCCACGATTTTGTCTCTACTGGCCTCCGAAAAAAGGAGTCGACAGTAGCATGCACTATCGACCTAGAAAAAGCTTTCGACTCTGTCTGGAGTAAAGGTCTGATCTATAAGCTACTTGTCAGTCAATGTCCTCTCCCTCTTTGTCGTTTAATCACTAGTTTCCTCGAGGACAGATGGTTGTCCATCAAAATCAACAACTGCGACTCAGCTCCGGTTCAAGTCAATTCAGGTGTCCCCCAAGGCTCTATTATGGGTCCCTCACTCTTCAATTTTTATCTGCATGACCTTCGCACCAATACCGATTCCTAGAATATTCCAAATCCAGTCACAGACCCGACTCGGAGTTTGATGTACGCAGACGATATAATCGTCATCGCAAGGCACCCTCAGCCATCGGAAGCACTCAAGAAAATTGAGACCCACGTTCGCATGCTGAATAATTATATGAACGACTGGTCTCTCGCAATCAATGCGAATAAATGCGAACTGATCTGCTTCCGCAACGCCTATGGAAAAGGCCACAAAGGCGCACCCGCGCAAAGCAAACAATTGTCGCTTTCAATTAATAATCATGATGTCCCTCTGAAAGAATCCATCAATTATCTCGGAGTTTTATTTCACCACAGGCTTAAATTCAACCGACATGCTCAAACAATGCTACAAAAAGCAAATAGTGCCTCAGCGGTACTCGCACCTTTGCTCTCCAAAAGAGCTCTAGACCCCAGAACTAAGCTCCTTATGTATAAGGCACTAATCAGGCCCATCATTAAGTTAAGTTAAGCTATGGTGCGTTATGTGGAACGAGGTGACAATAGAACAGAATCTCATGAGATTCATGAAATACGTAAATAAAGGATGATAGATTAGCTCGAGGTCTGCAGGTGTCAGTGAAAGCAATTGGTCCGAATGTACCCGAAGGATGACTGTGCAGAAGATGGAGAAAGGAAATGTTAGATTTTTTTTGGTCAGCATAAACTTTTTCCAAAAACACCAGAAATGATCTCAATAAGTATATGTATCGCTGGAGATGAAGGGATCAACTATCCTTTGGGTAGGAAATTGAGTAAAAACTTCAAATTTGTCAAACTCAAATGCAATGCAATTTTAAACTTGAGCGAAGCGTTACAATTCAAATCTCAGTTCCAGACAACGGTACGTGTTTTATTAGTGGGGACTTTTCATTGTGTCGTACAGTGTGTTCTAGTAACAGGTTTTTGCGACACTTATATTGAATATTGTTGTAATGTCCGTGTTAGGTGGAGTAGAATTTTTGGAATTTAAATTGCGAGATCTTATACTTTTTGATTAATTGATTTACACTGGAATTATTCCTAATTCACACTATATGTGCAATATTAACTGTGCTCATTGTTCTTAATTTTTTTTACCATTGAAAACAAATACATTGGATTTCGTTAAATACGATCTCGATTGTGACGACGGTTCGGTCATAGCGACGGAAAATCTGTGTCCTTGAATTTAAACCGCATATTTTTATCATGAAATTCATTTGGCTATTTCAGGTATAGCGACTGTCTTTGATGTGTCATTTGTAAAAACATTTCCTAGAAACTTCCTGCCGATATTACGACTGAATCGGCAAACATTGACTTTGAAAATTTCATACCTTTTGCTTACATCCACACATGAAAGCCTGACCTTTAGTTTTAAGGATCGGTTACAAAGTATTTTTTTGTGTGGCTACTGTGTTTCGTAAGTTTGTTAGTATGACTCCTAGACGTACGTTCACTGTGAAATAAAAGGCGGAAATCGTTTCGGGACTGAAAAATGGGGAAAACAGTGTAGATCTGTGCAAAGAATTAAAAGTTTCTCATTTCACAATATTGTAGTGTATTCCCAGTTCCAAACCTGGAACTAGCCAATACACAACTATGTCCCAAACGAGCTTTTGTGACGTCCTACTCAAACTTTTGTGAAGTCCTATACAAATTTCAGTAAGCTCTCTAATAAGCACATTCTCGAACTCGCGTGTCAATCTAAAGTATCGTGAGAAACTCTTAGTAGAGCACTGAGCCCAGAGTAAGCAAATGTACAATTGGGTCATTGCAGAGCAAGCAATATTGCAAGCAACGAATTCCGTGGGGACCTATTTGAAACGCGTTCGATTGGTTATGGTAAGTAGATTTAAAACTAGAGTAAGAATTTTATAGAATAAGCAAATTCAATGTACGAGAAATTTGTAAATAAAAGGAAGGAACGAGTCTAGCATAGGACAGAATTGTTTCATAGCCAGACTAAGTTGCTTGTTTTAATCAGCAACCATTGCCTTCATATCGGCAAAGCGTTTGAAAGGAACATTTAAGTCTGCCTTGGAAAGTTCGGCAGATTACAAGTTGCCTTAAATTTCGGCAATTACGATTATTAGAAATGTCGGCGACCTGTTCTTTTGAACTGCGCCAAACATGT